>CM040125.1:45120395-45604569 GCA_022559845.1 Amorphophallus konjac
AGGGGAAGGACACACGAGGGTGTCAAGGGGAAAGGGCACTCGAGGGTGCCAATGGAGATGGTAATCAAGAAAGAAAACAGTGGATGTCCCACCGTGATCGCCAATTTGTAGATTCTATTTAAAATCCACTTAATGAAAAATTAAGAATGAATAAATAAGTATGAAATAGCACAAATAAGCACGAGGTGCTAAGATGGAGTTGTGATCGCCAGAGGGATTACCTCAATAAGAAGAAAAAGTGATCGCGTATACCTGGTGGAATTTGAGACGCGGGATGGATGTGGATTTCTTCCTCCAACTTCAATCGGCCGGCCGATGAAGTGGGTCTTCTTAGTTGATTACCTTGCAAAACGGACAATAAACACAAACAAGAAGAGAAGGGTCAGCCCAAAACGCAGTAGCATCTATCCAAATAGACATGTAATAATGAAGGAAAGAAAGGCACATGCACACCTTATTTTTTGGTTGTTTTTAAAACCCCTTAACAAGACTTAAGGGAGGGGGAGTATGACAATAAAGTGTGAATAAATATAAAGGATGAATCGTGTATGATGAATGGAGTGATATGAATAAATAAAATAAAGAGATGAAAAGGGGTGAAATCCTGCTGTCCCTGGCGACAGTAAAGGAAAAAATGAATGAAAACGACAGAAGTATATGGATGAAGCCGGATGAAGTAGGCTCTGTTCATAAAAAAATGCTTAACCCTCTTTTACGGATGCTTCAACGCTTCAACCTTTCAAACCTTCAACCCTTTAACCCTTTCAACCCTTTAACCGAACGATCCAGGCTTCAATTTATAGCCTCCATTGGATGTGATCAAGCAAGGTAAGATCAGAACGGGTAATGAGGCATTCAAGGAAGGATTAAGATCGAAAGAGACCAAATTTCGATAGGGAACTGTGAGGGAAAGTCCGAAAAAGGAAGGACTCTGGAGAGAAACACGCCTGAGGACGTCTCTTGATGAATTGACGACTCCAACAGAGGCGTTTCTTGAAACACGACCTAGCAAAGGACGTTTCTTCCTGGATTTAATTTTAGAAATAAAACTTGCTCTGTTTAAACGCTGATATAACACGCCTATGATTACGGCGTTTCTTAAAAACACGCCTTGAGGAAAGGCGTTACTCAGAAAATGCCTTTTATGATAATTCCAGAAATTAGCGTATAATACCAAGAATTGACGCCCTGTCGCACGGTCGTCCTTTCTGTGAAGACGCCTTATTACAGGTCGTGACTTTATAAATTAACGCCCTTACCAAAGTCGTGAATCACAAAAATGCAGGAAAAATGCATAAAAATAGAAAAACTTCATATTATAAGAATATTGAAGTCCACTTGGGGCATTTACATAATAACATGAGATTTGATCAACAAAACGTCAATTTTGGCGTGTCTACAAGTAGGTATGGTCATTTTGAGTTTGTCGTTATGCCTTTTGGTCTAACGAATGCACCAGCAGCTTTCATGCAGTTAATGAATAATGCATTTCGGCCTTATCTTGATCAATGGGTCGTGGTATTCATTGACGACATACTAATTTATTCCAAGACTGAAGAAGAGCATGCCGAACATTTGAGAATGGCATTGCAGATATTGAAAGATCATCAACTATATGCCAAATTCAGTAAATGTGATTTCTGGCTGCAAGAAGTGTCCTTCTTAGGACATATCATCACCAAAGAAGGTATTTCAGTTGATCCTTCGAAAGTGGAGGCAGTAAGGAACTGGGATCAGCCTACTACAGTGACCGAAGTAAGAAGCTTCCTAGGCCTGGCAGGCTATTATCGGAGATTTATTCAAGACTTCTCCAAGATTGCGGTACCTCTCACTCGTTTGACCCGCAAAGACGACAAGTTTGAATGGTCCGAGGAATGTCAGCAGAGTTTTCAAACATTGAAGAATTGCCTCACTACTGCACCCGTATTGGCTTTACCTTCTGGCGACGGTGGTTTCGTGGTCTATACCGATGCTTCTGGTATTGGCTTAGGCTGTGTACTCATGCAGCATGGTAAGGTGATTGCTTATTCTTCTAGGCAGCTGAAGAAGCATGAAGAGAACTACCCCGTTCATGACTTGGAACTTGCAGCAGTTGTTTTCGCCTTAAAAATTTGGAGGCATTACTTGTATGGAGAAACATTCACAGTATTTTCAGATCATAAGAGTTTGAAGTATTTATTTTCTCAGAAAGAACTTAACATGAGGCAGAGAAGATGGTTGGAGTACTTGAAGGACTTCGACTTCTCGATTGAATATCATCCCGGTAAAGACAATGTGGTGGCAGATGCATTAAGCCGGAAGCCTGTGGCTAAATTATCAAGTCTCATGTTACAAGAGTGGAGGCTATTAGAACAGTTAGCTAGCCTAGATCTAAATGTTGATAATGATCGGGTTATAATTGCACAGATTCGACTTAAGCCCGAATTATTGATGGAGATCAAATCCTTGCAAGATAATGATCCCGAGCTGGTTGAGATCAAGGGAAGTTTGAGCAGCAGACCCGACTTCATGGTGGCTGATGATGGAAGATTTTTATTCCAGGGTAGAACTTGTGTACCTGATGAAGCTGAGTTAAAGAACAAGATTCTGGAGGAAGCACATAGATCCAAATACACTATTCATCCTGGAGGCACTAAAATATTCAAGGATTTGAAAAGGTCCTTTTGGTGGCCAAATATGAAAAGGGAAATTGCAGATTTCGTAAGTAGATGTTTGGTTTGTCAATAAGTTAAGGCTGAACATTTCAGACCGGCAGGAAAGTTGAAACCACTCAACATACCCCAATGGAAGTGGGAAAGCATTGGTATGGATTTCATTATGGGTCTACCTAAGACTCGTGGTGGATTTGATGCGATATGGGTGATCGTCGATCGCTTGACAAAATCGGCTCATTTCTTACCCATTAAGTCCAAGTGGACAGTTGATGTATTGGCTGCTTTATATTTGAAGGAAGTGGTAAGGCTCCATGGTATACCTGTCAACATTGTGTCTGATAGAGACCCAAGATTTACTTCACATTTCTAGAAGGGACTGCAAGAGTCTCTTGGTACTTGTCTGAATTTCAGTACTGCTTTTCATCCACAGACAGATGGACAGATTGAAAGAACCAACCAGATAGTGGAAGATATGCTGCGAGCTTGCATGATTGAATTCGGAGGCAGTTGGAGTAATCACTTGGCATTGATTGAATTCGCCTACAACAACAGTTACCAATCCAGCATACAAATGGCTCCATTTGAAGCTTTGTATCGAAGAAGCTGTCGTTCCCCGTTGTGTTGGGACGAGGTGGGCGAGAAGCAATGGCTTGGACCGGATCTTGTTTCAGAATCATCACAGAACATCCGTGTTATCCGAGACCGGTTACAACTGGCTCAGTCAAGACAGAAGAGTTATGCCGACACAAGGAGAAGAGCATTAGAATTTCAAGTTGGCGAGCATGTGTTTCTGAAAGTCTCTCCTTCGAGAGGGATTCGAAGATTTGGCATTCATGGCAAGCTGAGTCCGAGGTATATTGGTCCATTCGAGATCCTAGATAGAGTGGGAGAAGTTGCTTAAAGATTGGCATTACCGCCTCAGTTATCTGGCATACACAATGTTTTCCATGTGTCTATGTTACGGAAATATGTGTACGATCCCACTCACATCATTCAACATGTGGATTTTGAGTTAAAGGAAGATTTGACTTATGAAGAAAGACCTATCAAGATTCTAGACCGGAAATAGCAGCAACTCCGGAATCGGTCTATACCGATGGTCAAGATTCAGTGGAGTCGGCGTGGGACCGAAGAAGCTACTTGGGAATCGGAAGATACTATGCGGAAGCGGTATCCCGACCTATTCTAGGTGATCTATCTTTTTCCTACTTTCCGTATATAGTGCAGTGAATTTGGAGGACCAAATTCTTTAAGTAGGGGAGGGTGTAATACCCCGATTATTTATTAAGTTTTATTGAGCTTTTATTAATTAAAAATTGAATTAAAATGAATTAATATTTGAATTTCGAAATATTAATATTTAATTCATTAGAAAATAGAACCTATAAAATTCGACTACCTTAGAAAAATCTGTAAAAATAGTAATTGGGTAAAAGATCATTTTATAGAAATTTTATCTTCTGGACTTGACCCAAATTAATTACGTAACCTTGTCTAATTGGAGGATTAATCCCGAATTTGACTTCCACCTAACCTTTACCTAATCGTAACTTAAAACGTGGAATTCGACCTTGTTACTCAACCAAATGATCTGAAATCAAGGGAAAATGGAAGGCCACGAGGTAAGGAACATTTACCCTCAATCAATTTGAGGTAAACCTAGCCCTAAAACGTGCTGCCGACATAGTTTTGATCAAGTCAAGGATTTCGGCGCCGTTTTTAACACGTAACTTGCAGCGTCGAATACTCCCAACTCCGAAGGATCCAGAAGCTCCATGACCTATAGAAATGTAGCTCTTCGACTCTAGTTTCATTTGGTTGCTGTGGGATACGTTGAAGTTACAGATCCAAGGAGTTCTTGCTCGATTAGTGGAGGTGGGTCGGCAGGCCGTCGGCTTCCTCTCTTCCTTCCTTGTTCCAACGATTGAGGTAGGAATTCTCAACCAAACTTCGATCATGAGTATAGAAAATTGTTCCTCTCATCGAGCTCTATCCATTGGTGACAAAATCCCCAATTTTCATTAGGTATCCGTGGAGATATCGAGCTTTTTGTGAGGTGCTATCAAGCTTGTTCTTTATTCTAGGGTTTCGAGTTCCCTCTTCAATTTGAGGTAGGATCTAACAACCAAACTCTAATTAACTTACATGATGTAATCAGCATGTTGTTAGCTTTCATTTGATGAAGAACCCCCTAATTTGTATTGAGCATGTTGAGAGTATTTTGCATCGAAGTAAGAGCATGTCTAGAACATGATTCATATAGTGTTCCTTTAAGTCAGATCTTGATTTCGGGCTAATTTTGAGTCATGTAACCTGATCTTCATGTAGCATATCATACATGGTTGGATTCATAATCGAGTTAGCTTTCTTTTGACGCAAGAAGCCCCAAAATTCATTGCTTATGTTGAGAGAATTGCATGATTTAGTAGAAGTAGGTCAGGAACTAGGGTTTTCATGTATTTATCATGTATAAGTTGAGATTTAATTGATTTCTGTGGAAATTCATGTTTCTAAACTCATGTATCATGACCCTAGAATGTCTATTAGGATTCCTAGATCATGTGGTTTTGATTTCAACTCAATTGGACCTCATTTGGATGAGTTCATGTGTTTTCCGGAGTCAACTTTCGTTGCTGTTCTTGCAGGGGTCGACCCCAGGGGTCGACCCGTTTTTTGGGAAACCCAGCAGGCCCGAGGGTCGACCCCAGGGGTCGACCCATCCAACCCCTGCATGGGGGTCGACCCCAGGGGTCGACCCTTGCGCTGGATTGAAGGGGTCGACCCTAGGGGTCGACCCATCCTTCAGAATTTGCTGGGGTCGACCCTAGGGGTCGACCCATTCAGCTGCCAGACCCCATTTTTACAGGGGTCGACCCCAGGGGTCGACCCATGTACCAGAAGCCCAGTTTCATCATTTTACGACCCGTGGATCGATCCGGATCATTAGGGGATCGACCCATTGAACTTAGACCAATTGAAAACTATACTTTTGAAGAACCAGTGACCTAATCATGAGCCTTATGATTTTCAAATTGCATTGGTTCCTATGTTCTATCACGATGTAAAAGCATGTCATTCATCATCTTAATTGTAATGTATACAATGGTTAAATAGAAACCCACATAATTAGTGGTTAATGGTGTAATTAAATCTCTGTTAATGCATTCTTTTTCCTTCCTGTACAAGCTTGTTCCTTTACCTTATCACCTTGAATCAGTTTTTGGCAATTGTCTTAATGCAAATGATAATGGATAATCTTTGACATATTAACTTGATAATTAGGATTAATATGTTGATTAGCTTGTTGGATAGCTGCTGCACTACAGTAGCGCAGCATGATTAACTCTTATTGTGACTTGGTTTTCAATCTTCTTGATGATTGTGCTTACCTTGAAATTCTGAAATGAATCTCCTTCCTACTTGAAATTGTTATTGCTACATGGTTCAAACCTTGGAATTCTGGCCATAAATTGTGGAAGTCTAGATTCGTGGGATCTTTGATCCAAAGAAATCAATGCCTGGCAAACAATTAAGGGCTCGGTCTAGTCCTGGGAGGAGCGCCCGAACACTACGTGTACCCCCGGGGAGGTGATTGACTAGGTGTGGCATTTGGCACCAGTACTATGACATGGGTTAAATCTAGGACTGGCCACTACTCTCTACTACTCTCTACTACTTTTCACTTTCCACTCTTCACTGTTCTATACTCTACTTGTTATTACTTACTTGCTGTTACTTGGACGTGGAAATGAAACTACACACGTGCTTGACATGACTTGAATTATCTTGATATGGCCAACTCTTTATCGTTATCTCCTGTAGTAAATTCTTGTCTTTGTTATTCCTCTTAAGTATTATCATTCTATTCCTTTATATTTCTTGACCTTGCAAGATCTTTAAATTTTGTTTCATTATATCATCATGATTCTTTTATTGCATTATCCTTTGTAGCATGATATTTTGAATATGTAATTAAACTGCTAATCGCTTATACCTATCTGTTATTTCCTACTGAGCGTTAGCTCATAGTTGTTATTTCCCCCCTTTCCAGGCTTTTCAGGTGACGCGCTTACCGATGGGGAAGGGCAGGAGTGATGTTTTGAGTGTATCAGTTAGTTGTGTTTAGAGTGTGTTGTGCTTCAGTTATGTTATTGTGGTTTAGAGTTGTTATCCCAGTTGTATTGAGTTGATTTGAGGAATATGTACCGGTTATGTTTTGTTTAATGGTCAATAAGTTATTTCCATTTCTTAGCATTTGTATATATTTAGATTAGTTCTCTCTCTTTCCAGCTCGTTTCTAACTGTACGTCCCGATATTCCACATCGGGGCGTGACAGTTAGATCAATAAAAATTAGAGCCTTGGCTCTGATACCAATTGAAGTCCCGCGATCAATGACACCCAAGAGGGGGGTGAATTGGGTGATAACAAATTTTACGAAAACTTTTGTCTTTTTTACAAAATATGTGATAAATAATAATTAGCAAATAAAAACTAATTAACCAATTCTATCAAACTTTCCGTTCCCACACGACCATACAATGAAAACAATCAAACCACACAAATAACACACAATGCACATCAATTTTTAAGGTGGTTCGGATACAACGACAGTAATCCTACGTCCACCCCTCACCAAACCCGGTGAGACTTCACTCGGGGATAAATCCCCAAATGGAGATGACGCTCCAACCACACACGCAGGACGACGCCTACCCACACACACGGGGACGCACCCCAAAACACACACACACACGGAGATGAAGTCTCCAACACTATCCAACAAGCGGATCAACAAGACACACACACGCTGCGACAAGTGCAGCACTCCACACACACAAACACTAAGATCTGGATAAATCCACATACACACGCAGATTTAAGAAGACCTACGCACACACGAATCAAATATGACACACACATACATGACCATGGATCCAACAACGATCCACATACACACGAGTTTGCAGTTTATAAGAAACACAAATATGAAACTATAAAGCACAAAACACCAATATGAATAAACCAAAGTTTAGAAAGCTCCTGATTTAGGCTACCCCTGAGTGTGTGCTCTGGATGTTCACGTTGACTCCTTCTTCACTTGAATAGCTTGAGACTCAGCTTGAATGGCCTTGTATTTGATGTAGATCTTCTTGCACGGATTACTGTTCACGGCTATAGTACCCTTCCTTCTTCCTTGGACAAATCCATGTATCTTCTTGATGCTAGTGAGTTTGTTCTCTTCCTTTGAGACTGCTGACTTCAAATGGAGCTAGAGTACCTTCAGATGATGCTTGAATGGCTCCTTCTTCCTTGTAGCATCCTTCTTCTTCTTCCCTTGGATCACCTTGAGTTGATGAAGAGGTGTATGGATGTAGCTTTGAACCTTGATTGCTTCTACACCTTCTTAGAGGTAGATGGCTTCAGAAATACCTTGAATGGGTTGGAGATAGATGAAGAGCTTGCTGTACGAGGTACTGTTCATGGAGCTATAGTACCTCTTCTTCCTCCTTGGACAGCGTCCCCTTTGGATCTCTTGGATAATTAGGGTTATGACTCTAATAAGATGTTTTATAACCCTTAGAAGGTCTATGGACAAGCCCTAGACTAGATCCACAAATTCTGGAGGGTTTGGTGGCTTTGGGATTAAACAATAGCAAGAGGAGATGCTTCTTTCGAGATGGACAAAAGTCAATATTTTTGGCTTATCGGGGCTGGCGGTCGACTTGCAGAGGCTGGCGGTCGACCGCTACTGAGAGAACTTCTGGCCGTTGGTTTCTGGGAATTCCGGTCGACCGCTACTAGGCTGGCGGTCGACTGCCACTGTGAATCCCTGTAGGCGGTGAGCTGCTGGTAGGGGCGGTCGACCGCCCCTGAGCTGGTGGTCGACCGCCAGCTGGGCAGACCCCTGGTTTTCCCAGGTCGATCGGTCCGTTAACCTCTTCAGCTCCATCGCTTAAGTCCTTTAGCAGCCCGTTCATGTCTGTGGCATCACCATTGACAGTTTAGAAGGTTTCAACTGAGTCTTTGACCTTGTAGATTTTTACTGAGTGTTTTGACCAACAAAAGCATACATAATTGATTAGAACTATCGCTCAACCATCCATATGATAAATGCATGAAGTTCATGCAAACCATTTGACCGGGCAGGTCGATCCCCGTGACCTGACCGTGCAGGTCGATCCGCGGGCGAGGGCGCACGATGGACAGAAGGGTTTCATGTTTTAATGTGCATGAATGAGGTGTATGAAGGAGAGGTATATGAGATACACATGGTGAGCTCGATGCTAAGACAAGGTAAGAGTCTCACCAATGGTTCTTGACAGTAAATGACATATACCACCTGTTTTGGATTGTAGAGGAGCATGGTGCTTATCCACACGTTTGGTTCACCAGGTGACTGCCATGCGTTTGATCCTGCAAGCAAGATAGTCAAGGTTAATACCATGCTTGTTCCCGTTGAAGAGGTTATGAAACCTCTTGCCTCTTGTAAAACTAACATATGCAAACCAATGATCAAGACTATGTAACCGTTCCCATTTACCATCTCAACCATACATAAATAACAAGAGCATGAGCAATCAACCACAAGTTTAGTTATCATCACTTAATCACACATTAAGTTTAGTTATCATCAAAACCATAACTTAACAATCACAACAATCATCAAAACCATAACTCAACAAGGCCGTTAGAACTGGCTAAATCCAGAAAGAATAATTGGGCTAAGTGAATGTGACGGTTGTATACTGGACCGTTAGATGGACCTGGCGGTCGAGTAATAGGCCGTTACATAGTCAAAACTAGAAAACGTCGATAGTGCTTTCTAAGTAATTGGGCTTTAATGGTACAACCAACTCGGTGTCCTAGTGAGAATCCCAGGCTCGCGGGGAATTACGGAGGCCTTGAAACCAGATTTCCTAGTCCATTGGAAGGAATATCTAATAGAGAGGTCCTCAAGTCCAAGAATATGTTTCTATAGTGTAAAAGTGTAACTAATGGTCATATACCGGAATATATGCCATGTACTTAGAGAAATTGACTCTATAGATAGAAAAGAATGTGTAACGGTGTGAAATCATGACAAACTCCGTCAATACAGTCATTTAAAATCTTATTTTTAATACAAAACTATAGAGTTTTGGTAATGAAATTAACATGTACTTAAAATAACTCAAAGTACTTTAAACATGCATAAATCAATTTATAAACTCAAGGTTCATAAAGATAGGTCAAAACATAGATAACTAGGCTTATTTATAAGCTACTTTGGCTGTTCTCAATTCTGTCTCGAATTGACAGAACCCAGCACTCTGGCGGTCTAAGACAGGCGCGTCATATGGCTGTGATAGTTTATCGTGGAGCCGTCAGAGTGTTGTAACGCTCCGATCCTGGTCCGTCAGAGATAACAGAGAAACTTAAGTATAACAGAGAGTGTAACGGTTTATCGTAAGACTGTTAGACGACTGTGGCGGTCGATCTATAATCCGCCAGAGCACTGCTGATAGTAAATAGAATAAGAAGATTCTATGGTTTTAACTTACATCATGTCTGAAAATCATGTATAAACTTCCACATGATAGAACGGAGGTTAAACTAACAGTATGCATGGGTTTTCTATGAATTGACAAGAAGTTTCCTTTTTGACTTAGGTAGGGCTAAGGATATGCATGCATGATAAGCAAGTGTATATGTCCTAGTAAAACATGAAATTCATGGTCTATAGTGCAAGAAATCATGTAAAACCAGAGGGCTTTTACTCCTATCATAATGTTCTTGCCATTCATGAGATAACATACCTCTTTACTGGGCTTTCAACTTCCAATTTGGGACTGCAAGACACGCCCTAGTTCTTCCCTTCCTGTGATTTTTATGCAACTTCACGTCGCTCTAACTCCTCAATCTCTTGACCTAAGGATATGAAATTTTGAGGGTAGGAAGGTGAAACTAAGGGGAACAGAAAGTTCAAAAGGCACTTAGACTAATTACCTCGTTTTGGTGCTCTAATCTCCTGATCTTCAGTAGACTTCCGTTCAGATTCCTGGGTTGCTATGGTCGAACTAGCAACTTTGGAAGCTTCAAACTCCTTGTGTAGTTGATCTCCTAGCACGAAATTTTGAAGAAGATTAGTCATATGTATAAGGAATAAAAAGTTCTAAAGAATATACCCAAAACACTATCTCTTTACCTTAGTTCCACGCGAGCCAATATAGGGGTCGCACAGGTCAAAACTAGGGTCTATTTATAGGTTCTAGCTAGGGTTTGAGGATTAGATCGATTCTAGAGTCCTTGTTAAAGCTTAGATCGACTTCTGAGAGTCCTTAACATGTCTACTAGTCCTCCCATCTCGATCCCTAAATGATAGACTAGCAAAAACTCAATCTTTTTACTTGTTCTTCCATTCACGAAACTGACAGAGCGTAACGGTCTAGTCTTGGCACGTTACATGCATGTGGCGGTCGCACGATGGACCGCTACATCCACTTTGCGTAGAATTCAACTTAATTCCAACTCTTTGATTGTTTTATCCATATAATTATCTATAAAATGATATTTATCCTTAAAATTCGTGAATAGGCTAAATAACCTTCTATAATATGGGCCAAACTTAATGGGCTTGGTCTTTAAACCTTTTGGACTTCAATTAAATAGACTAGATTAATCGTTTACCATAATTGGGCCTTATTATCAATTTTAAGTTTTATAATTCTAATAAAATTCTTAAAAATTCTTAAAATAATCATTTTTATATAAATTTTGGGACACTACACTAGAGGTCAACGGAAAACGCCATAAGCGGACTTGTGGTTATTTAATTAGGTCTCTACGAAAATAGGGGGAGCCTCCCACAACTCCACCTCTTACCTGGTCGGTAAACCAACTTGGTAGCAGGTCCCGATTCCTCTTTTAAAAAAAAACCATCATTTTTACATAATTCATATAGTTGTTATTGCATTTGCAACATAAAAAAATAAAATACCAAAAATACACAAAACAACTCTCCCTTTGGGCCCTTTTTTTACATTACATGCAAGGTAGGAGATCTCTACACCCACCTCTGCTAAGACCCATAGGAGAGATTGAGAGGTTAGTGCACTCTAGAACTCACCATCAACCTAACCTCATGGCGGATCACAACCAAAATCAACAACAAGTTCAACAAGTCGTTCCCAACCAAATGAAGGAATATTTTTTACCAAATCAATACCAACCTTCATTTCATACCCAAGCACCTCAAAATCAAGCAGCCCAATATGAAATCAAATCAAGCACCATTCAAATGTTGCCATCTTTCTATGGCAATACCAATGAGGACCCCTACAGACATCTTGATGAGATCCTCCAGATTTTCTCAACTGTTAAAATTTAAAACTTTTCTGATGATGCTCTCAGGCTGACTCTTTTTCCATTCTCTCTCAAAGACAAAGCTAAATATTGGTTAAGAGCCTTGGGTAGATCAATTGACACTTGGGCAGAAATGCAAAAGGAATTTTTAAAGAAATTTAATCCCATAGGGCGAACCAATACTATGAGGAGAGCAATTACTGGATTCACACAAAACTCTGGGGAACAAATCCCTGAGGTGTGGGATAGATTGAAAGATTTGTTAAAGAAATGCCCCCACCATGGATTATCAAGATGGCAAATTATTCGGGCATTCTATGAGGGATTGACAGACAATTATAGACAAATGGTAGATGCTTCATGTGGGGGACCATTTATGAGTAAGAGTGAAGATGAGGCATATGATTTATTTGAAATGCTCAGTGAAAATTTTATTAGTCATGTCTCGCTCTTGTCCGATGAGAGAATGATTGGGCCGGCTAAGAGGGGTGGGCTTTATGAAGTGAAGAGCCAAGGTGAGTGTGAGAATAGGATGGACATAAATGCCTTGACTTAGAAATTGAACAAAATAGATTTGTTGACGCAGAAGATAGAGAAGGTTGATCTTGTAGCTCAAAAGTTAGATCAGTTGTTATCTAGGTAGGAACCTTCTTCTTTAGCTCCTCAACCTCAACCATTCTTAGCTGCCAGTCATGAAGAGATTTATGCTCTTTGTTCTAGCCTTGATCATATTGTTACTTATTGCCCCACTATAGCCCAGCTTCCCCCATTTATGCAAGAACAGATCTTCGCAGCTCAGGGTGTGTCCAAACCTCCATACGATAATTATTCCAACACCTACAATCCAGGTTGGAGAAATCATCCCAATTTTTCTTAGAAATCTCAGCAAGGTCCATCTACCCAATCTAATCCCTCTTTTCAAAGACAACCCTTTCAAGCTCCAGTTCAATCTCACCAACATTATCAATCTCCTTTTCAACAAACTCAACATCAAACTCACCGAGCTCAGTCTCATCATAATTTTTCTCAATCCAATGCACCTTTTCAACAACAATCTCAATACCCATGACATTATTCTCAGGCCCCGTATCAGCAAGCTTAATTTTCTCAGGGTCAATACCATCAATATCCTTCTAACCGATTCAATCAAGTTCCCTTCCAACTCCCTCCTCAACCTCCTCAACCCAATTTCGAGGAAACATTCGACCAACTCCAACAACTTATTCTTTCTCAGAATCAATTCATTCAGTCTCAGTAACAATCCATGGCCAAATTGAAGGGTCAAATAGGGCAGTTAGCTGCTAGCAATATGAGGAGAGATGTAGGTCAGCTGCCTAGCCAACCAGTGGCTAACCCCAGAAATTAACTTCCGAGCTTCCCTCAGAGAGCTCCTACTCTTCCCCAACCCAATCAACCTCAGCCTCCTCCTCCTATGGGCCCTCAATTCGAGAACTCGAAGGCTATATCTACCCTTAGGAGCGAGAAGATTTTAGATGATCCTCATCAGGCTAGGGGAATTGGTAGCAGTCCGAGCCAAGATTCCCACGTGGAAAGTGATAGTGAGGACGAGGAGCCGGTGATTGTACAAGAGAAAAAGAAGCCGGAGGGTGGAGAGAAGAAGCTGGATAACGGAAAGGTAAAGGTTGATGAAGGACCCCAAGATTATGTGCCAAAGGCCCATTTTTCTGATGCTCTAAAGTCGAAGGCTCATAAGAAAACGCCGGTCCAACAGGAAGAATTAGTGGAATTGTTTAAACATGTGAATATCAATATTCCACTCTTAGACGCAATCAAGCATGTACCGGCATATGCGAAGTTTTAAAAAGAGCTTTGTACTTCAAAGAGGGAGCCAAAGGTAGTAACTCAAAAGAATCTGCTTGTTTGAAGATGTGAGTGTTGTTGTAATGAATCATTTGCTGAGAAAATTGAAAGACCACAGATCCCCGTTAATCCCATGTGATATAGGTGGAGTCACTTTTGATCGAGCATTGCTAGACTTAGGTGCTAGCGTGAATCTTTTACCCACCTTTATCTATGAGCAGTTTGATCTGGGGGAGTTAAAACCCACTTCAATAATCCTTCAATTGGCGGATAGATCGGTGAAAACTCCAAGAGGTCTGTTGGAGGATGTTATTATCAAGGTGCATGAATGTTATTTCCCAGTGGATTTTCTCATTTTGGATATGGCCTCGTCCCAGAATCTAAAGCACACACCTATCATTTTGGGACGTCCATTTTTAGCTACGGCAAAGGCCAATATAAACTATGCCACGGGAATGATGGATATATCATTTGGAGGAGAGAAGGTGGCTTTGAATGTTTTGAAGGCTTCTCAGTACCTGGACCTTAAGGAAGAATGCAATGTCATTGATATCTTTGAGGATGTGATTGATGAAAGTCCGGATAACATTGAGGACACCCTAGAAGAGGGTAGGATACTTCATGATTCTACTCTCTCTTCTGCACCCTGGTCTAGGGTAGAACCACTTCCTGCACTTCAATCTGAACCGATCTTGCCATCTTTGGAACATCCTCCCACTCTGGAACTGAAACCTCTTCCAAATTCTCTAAAATATGCTTACCTGGGCCCTGACCATACTTTGCCCGTGATAATTGCCTCTAATCTCACATCCGTTCAGGAATCTCAACTCTTAGATATCCTTAAGGAGCATATAGAGGCGATAGGTTGGTCTGTGGTGGACCTCAAAGGAATTAGTCCAGATGTTTGCATGCACTGCCTCTATTTAGATGACAATGCCAAGCCGAGTAGGGAAATACAACGTCGGCTAAATATGAACATGAAAGAGGTGGTCAAGCAGGAGGTGGTGAAGTGGTTGGATGCCGGGATCATATATCCCATCTCTGATAGTAAGTGGGTCAGCCCTACACAAGTTGTTCCAAAGAAATCCGTGCTGACCGTGGTTACAAATGAAAAAGGAGAAGAAGTGCCCATGAGATTGCAAACGGGGTGGAGAGTTTGCATAGACTATAGAAAATTGAATTCAATAACAAAGAAAGATCATTTCTCTCTCCCGTTTATGGATCAAATTTTGGAAAAGCTGGCTGGATAAGAATACTTCTACTTTTTAGATGGCTACTCCGGGTACAATCAAGTTACAATCTACCCGGGCGATCAAGAGAAAACTACATTCACGTGTCCTTATGGCACGTTTCCTTTCAGGAGAATTGATGGGGACATCACCTCCCATTGCATCCGGCATGGTCTAGTCATTTAATTTTGAGTCCTATGTAATTTTTATTTGAGTCATTTGATGTATTTTCCCTTTTAATTGAGTCATGTTCCTAGGTCTTGTGTTTATTTCCCTAAGTTTGAGTGTCATTAGGTTGTCTAGTTAGCTATTGGGTCCAATTCATTGGGCTTGGCCCAAGGGCTCCCCCTACCCCCTCGGTTATTTGTCATTGAGTCAATTGTCAGGGACTTTTGTAGAAATGTGGGTTTCCTATATATAGGACCCCATTCCCCCCCATTTCAACTTAATGAATCAATCAATGAAAAATTACCATTTTATGAGTTCTATCTTTATTTTTTATGGTGGAGTGAATCCATTAGTGAGGTGAGAAGCCTTAGGGAGAGAATCCCACCCATCCCTCTCTTAATCTCTCTTTTTCACTCCACTTTCTCTCTCCTCCACACCCAATTTTGAAAATTTTCTCTCTCCTCCCTTCCCAACCACCACTCTCCCACCTACCCCCATTAAAGGTCACTCCCCTTCCCCATACACCCCATTACTCCACCCCCTAGTCCCAAGAGAGCTTCCACCAATCCTAACTCCACCTCCCAACCCCCAACTACCCCACCCACTTCCCCAAGCACCCTTCCCACTACCCAAAGCAGCCCTCCACCTTCCCAAGGCATCTCTTCCCATCCCCAAGACCACCATTGATCACCCCACATTAAATGAAAATTCAAACTCACATGCCCTCCACCCACTTGTGCCCCCCCCACCTTCCTCCTTCTCCCTCCAAGCCTAAATTCGTAGCTCCTCCTCCCACCACCTGTTAGACCCCCTTCCAGACCCTGTTCTTCCCCTCTCACACCTTGGAACATCCCCTCATAGACCCCCTCATAGCCAGGGTTCTCCCCACACTCATCAACTTCCATTTCCCCTCCCATATACCCCATTTCCCCCCACCATCTTCAACCTTCAATTTTCAGTTCGCTGGCAGCAGAAGAGTAGTAGTTTGCAGAGGCGACCCCAACCACATCCCATAGAATCTGAAGGCTCAAGAGGCATCCACGGAAGCGTCTGCCTGTCCTCTTCGCAACGGTCATGGTTTCATCCCCATCGGAGATCGGTGCTGCTTTGGAGGTCCATTCTTCCCTGACTGCGCAGAGGTGTCCCTGCAGAGGTCCTGAGTCGGAGAGGAAGCTTCACCATGCCAAACCTCGGAGGAATCAGGCCAAGGGTTCTTCTACAAAGTTCTACCTCTCCCTGTCTACTTTCAGAATAAAAAAGTAGAACCCTGTTTGGCATCTGGTAGTAGGAGTTACCAATTTTCTCCCTCAGCTTCGCAGTCCTGCTACCCACAGTCTACTCCGACCAGTCAACAGTGTTCAGAGTTCCCTGGTCTTCTCCGGCATCTTCTGGCCTCTCCGTCAATTTTGCTGCGAAGAGGATTCATCCACGATTCCAACGACTCTGATGGTGCTCGATTCCAAGTTCGGGAGCTGCCGGTACATCCTCTGCAACCTGCTGTTACTGTGCCGATCTGCCCCCTACAGAGGTTCTGAGCCGGAGAAAAAGCTTCACCACAATGAACCCAGGAGGAACCAGGCCATGAGCTCTTCTACAAAGTTCTTCTCCTTCCTGTCTACTTTCGGAATCAAGAAGCGGAATCCCGTTCGGCATCCGTTAGCAGAAGTTATCAATTTTATTCCTTGGCAGTGTGACTCTACTTCCCCACAGTCTACACCGATCTCCCCTCACTCTTCTGGATCCACTGTTCTTCTCCGGCATCGTTTAGCATCCCCGTTTATTCTGATGTAAAGAGGACCCATCCACGGTTCCAACGGTTCTGGCGGCACCTGATTTGGAGTTCAGGAGCGGCCGGGGCAACCTCTTCTTCCTGCTGTTAGTAACCAGTTGCTGTCAGTCCGGGAATCAATGACCCTGTTCGAGCTCCTGCCCAGGCCAGCAGCGACCCCAGAAGAATTCGGCGAAATTCAGAGGCACTCCAGTTCCAGTAACAAAGATTTCCTCACTGGTCTCGCCCTCGGAAAAATTCCTGATCAAGTTCTGCAGCCACAGTACCGACTGTCTATCCACAATTACCGAGAGAAGGCAGATTCGGCATCTTCACTTCATCATCCTTTTAGCCCTAGTTTTCCCCACCCCGCTTGGCCGGCTGAAGGCCCCTCCCTACATGGAGGAAGTTTGATTGTAATCCATTAACCCCCACCCCAAGATTCCCCTCCTGCGAGAGGTGTAGTGTTATAATTTGGTTTGATCAGGTCAAGCTACCCCGGCGCGGCGTGTGGGGAACCCACGCTTCCCCGCTCGCCCTCGTCTCCGAGCGGGACCGGTTTCTTCAAACCGGTCGAGTAAGTGCTCTATAACCTTGCTCTAATTCATGCTTGTTCTTTCAATATTAGTTCATAGTTCCGCTGGCCGTGAGAGTGAGAGCTCGATCCTCAAGTCCCATTGCTTTGAGTGATCACCGTGGGAAGAGAGAGTAACCCGGTGCCTTTGGCACTTTGTCGGCCCCATTGAATTGGGCATCCACAACCTTTGGGATTCAAATCTTGGCCTTGCTGGCCCTCTACCAACAAGGGCCCTAACCCCTCAATCTCACCTTGGCATTGCCAAGTTACCCCGGGTCTTGGTGAGCAACGGGTGAGCAGTCGTCGACATCGGTCCGTTTGATTGCGATTGTGCTTGTTTGTTTAAGTCCTAGGTTGTGTCACATCAAGAATGCTGTTTGGGCTTTGCAATACTCCTACCACCTTTCAGCGTTGTATGATGGCAATATTTTCTGAGATGGTGGGAGAATTTTTAGAAGTTTTTATGGATGACTTCTCTGTGTTTGGTGCATCATTTGAAGATTGCTTGGAGAACTTGACTAAGGTGCTGAAAAGGAGCATAGAATCTAATCTTGTGTTAAGCTGGGAGAAAAGTCACTTCATGGTAAGAGAACGCATTGTGTTAGGCCATGTTATTTCCAAAAGGGGAATAGTGGTAGACAAGGCTAAGGCTGATCTGATTTTCAATCTTCCTCCCCCTTTATCTGTCAAGCAAATCTGCTCTTGTTTGCGACCTTTTCTTTCTTTCGCGGGTCGATCGACCAACTGACCAGCTGGTGGTCAAATGATCAATTGACGACGCGGGCGTGCCAGTCACATGAGTGACGAATTTGTGATGCGCTCATTCTGACCCATGTTGGGCGAATGTGAGGTTCGGTCGGGACCAGCAGTCCGCCATACCATAAAGGCTATGGCGTTAATTACATCCCCCACGAGGAGGGAACACCTTTGATTAATTGCCGAGATAGCGGGCTGTCGAAGCCGAATTAAGAAAAGCTACATGATGATCATGACGAAGGCATGCAGGATGCATATATTTATCGTGCAGAAGACGCATAGTTTATAGAATTATGGACCCTTGGCACGTGGCGGAGGACGTAGGTCCGAAGACCACCATCGCGCATAGTGAAGACTTCCGACCGGGCATAACCCGGCCCTCTGTCGACGCTATTTGATATACCTGAGGGTTCACGCAGGCATGCACACATAATGTTCATGACTATATTAAGCATGATGATAGAATTCATGGAAGTAAATGGTAATCGACCACATTTATTACTCCCCATCGAGAGGAGGGAAGGCAGCACAAGTGTGATAGCGAAATCACAATGCTAACGGACATGGTGATGAAGATATAATAAAAGTATAGTTTAGGCCCGTTCGGCCCTTCCTTTATTCAATTTATTGACGCCAACCCCGAGGGACGAGAATCGCCCGGGGCCAAAGGAGTGATTAAAGCAGCAAAAGGTTTCAAAATCGGCGCGGCCATGCGATAGGTAGCTTATACGGTGCGATAAAACGTAGGTATAGCGGCTTAATCCGGCACGACCATCATGAATGTTAATACGGCGCGAAGGCCCTGGGGCGCGCCAATTTATGGCGCGCCGAAAAGGTGTAAGCAAAAAGTTTTGAAATATGAGCCTAAGGCTAATCTGGCGCGGGGGGGTACCGCGCCGGATTAGGGCGCGCCGGCTAAGGCCGCGCCGTTCTAGCCTTATTTTTTATGAATTTTGAATCATTTGAGTTTGTTAAGTTTATGTTGAGGGTTTTGAAGTTATTTGGGGCCCATTGTTTGTTAAATTGAAGTCCAGAACCCTCCAAGAATGACGTGATAAGCCAGTGCGAGGTTCCTACTCGAGCACCGGGATAATTGGGTCCAGAATGAGTATTTCGTTATGGTTTATTCATTATTAATCTGTCCAAAATTGGGCAGCATCTCCCCTGAACCTGAAGAGTTGCAGGGGAGAAGCGGGGTCATGCTCACCTATGGAACAAGCCCCTAAACCGCCGGTCTACACGAAGGCAGCCAGCAAACCCCATTGGATAGGATACCCCGAGGACTAGCCTACTAGGGGCACCAAGGTTCCATAAGGGAAAAGACAGAGAGATGAAGCCATTGATGATGGGAGCATCACCCCGAGGACTAGCCTGCGAGGGGTGGACAACCCACAATTTGTGACTCATCCCGCAGAGGAACTGACCATCAGGAGAGTGGAGCTCCGAGGGCTAGCCTACGAGGAGCACCCGTCCCCGAGTCTCGATCGGGTCCTAGATTGTCGGGGCTGAGCTGATTGAGCTAGGACCCCATTATTGTCTGCTGTGGCCCCGAGAGGATGTCTACCATCAGGAGGTAAAGCCCCCGATCGCCTAGCAATTTCAAAAAAAAAAGCAAGAGGGAATGTCCCCCTCCCCGGGTGGTCAGGACGATGAGAAAACCTCGGAACAGCTTGGATGATCGTGATGCACAGATGCAGTAAATGCATAAACAAGACGGGCTCGTTGCAGGGGCATATGCTTGAACAATTGGAAAGCAACGTTCAGGGGATGGACCCTATGCATGGCGGAAAGAGGCAAGCGCAGAAGCACGGCTCCATCCGAGAAGAGAAAGGGATGCGAAAACCCTTGAATCAAACATGAGAATGATCGAAAGAAAAGTCCCCGGGGAGGGGGTGTCTCTGTAGCCCACGATGATTCGGGGCATGATGTAGACATCGGAGAAACTGGAATTAGAGCGGTGCGGAGAAGAGCTCAGACACACGCATTGGCATAGATAAAAGAGGGGCTAGGGATCATTCATTCGATCTATTCATTTGAGCATTTACATGCGCACATATATTACCATCCCAGAAACGAGAATGGTTTAGCATTTACATGGTGAGAGTACAGCACCGGCACCATTGCTCGGTCGCCGTTCTACAACATCATAGGTAGAGGACGCTCGGAGCGCAACAACAGGGGAAGAACAAAGAAAAGAAATCACATAGAGGGGGGAGGAGAATCGACTCATATCATCGTCGCTCCTCCCCCCCTCGCTTACATTCGATGGGTGGAAGTCTCAAAAGAAGGAATCCACGGAAAGCAGAGGGAAGACCGGCACCGGCGCCCACCTATTCCTGAAACAGGGTATCGTAGAGAAAGGAAGACGGCCGGCGAAAGATCTTCCGAAGAAGCCCTGCTCCCTCTCTTCTGTTCTCTTTTTTTTCCTTTGTGTCCTCTCTCCTTCCGTTCTCTTCTCAGGTCTCGATCTGTCTCTCCCCCTCTCGTTCTCTCTTCTTTCTCCTTCTCGAACAGCCATCTATATATAGGGGCATGAGTTCGAATGTTAAACCGGTGTGGGATTGGCGCGCCGGGAAGAGACTTCATCAGCCTATCGTGCCGGGGTTGGAGCCATCCGATAGGGTGACTTGCGCGCCGGAATAGCCAGGCGTCGAAGGGGATTTAGAGCGCCAGGATCAGGGGCATCGAATGAGGGGCACGCCAGTTTAAGGCGGGCCGGGCTAATGCTCCTCGTGCTCTTCAAGCCAGTCGATGAGTCCGGGGATGATTCCGGGAGTCACCGTGAACATTATCTCGCCAATGCCCCTCGAAACCTTGGCGGGATGTCTTGTCGAAGCTCCCAGGTCGACGTACGGTAGTTCCTAAGACTCCAGATAGCTTTGATTTGATCGTACGGGCTTTCCGTCGACACGGCCTTCGGCTCTATAATTCGTGCCGCTGGCTCGGTCTGGCCCGTGCCCGAAGCTCCTTGGAAGGTGTGATAACACCAGGGATAGTTCCGCTCGAGCTGGGCGATCATTCGGCCACTAACGGGCCCATCTTGGCGGGAGGCCGCACCCGTGCCGGGTGATCGGGGTCTTTTGCCGACAGAGCTTTCGGTCCTCCGTCTCGGAGAGCCAGGGGGGGCTCCTTTATCTTCAGGAGAGCCTTTCATGAGGTGGGTAGCCACCGGGTTGACCGCTGTCCTTGATCGGGCAACGGGTGTAGTGTATGCGGCATGACAGAGTCGATGCCGGTTCATTGGGCAGGCTTGGTCGCACTGCCGGTTGGTTGTGAGTTTGTCTCGGCTCCCCTGAGGTGAAGTCCCCGTGTCCATACGGAATGACTCGAGGCTCTGGCAGCTTGAGACATCTTCGATGTATTGATCTTTATTGGCTCCCGCGCTTCGGTGGGCCGGGTCATTAGTCCTTATGGCTTGGTTGCCGACGATCATATTTCGGGTGCCAACAAATGCCCCCCATACGTGGGTGTTGCGCACGAGGCACGAGTGTAGCAGGGCCGAAGGATGTACTCCACTAGGCCTGACCTCCTCTTCGGTTGACAGGAGCTCTGAAGGGCCCTTAATTCGGCACGGATGTTAGTCCGACGCCATTTTCATTTTACTCGGTGCGCACATGACCCTGGGTATTCTATGACCTTGTATGGCAGTTTTTGGGGACTCTTCAACAGACCATAATGGCTAGTAGGTATTTAACTTATGTTCAGCTGAGGGGCTTGATAGAGCATCTTTCCCGATCGCTGTTGGCCTTTGGTTGCCCTATGGACGATTGGACTCCACGGGTGATCCTGCTCCTGAAGTATGTAAACAGGAGGGAATTTCTAGGCCGGGAAGTAGCTGACCAGCTGGCGGCCATATCATTGAAGCGGGCTGAAAGATGAATGACCCTCATTTCTCTGCAAGAGACTGCAGCTAGGATGAGGGATGAAGCCAAGGCCTCTTTACAACATCGAAGCTTCCTGACGGCCCGGATGGTGGCATTACAGGCCGAACTTTCAAGGGTAGAGGCCGAACTTGAAGAAGTAGATCGCCTGGGAGTCCAGAAGGCGGAGGATGCAGAGACGGCCGAGGGACAAGCTGCTTCCCTCGAGGAGAAGCTATCTGAGCTGGAGGCCACCGAGTTCCGATTGCAAGAACTGACCCGCCATCCTTCCCTGGGTATTCCTGCGCTGGAGGACATCTTCCGACGCCCTCTGCCGTAGTCTTTTTTCTCTTTATTTGCTCCCTTTTTGACGCACTTCATGTACTCCGGGGGATGGCCCGTGTAACATGTACCTTTTACTTCATAGTAATGAAAAATCTCCATCGTGCTTTTTGAATGAAGACTCCATCTTGTCATTATTCTTTTCTCTTCCATTCGCCCGTTGTTTCTAATCCGAGTGTATGAGTCACTAGGGCAGGAGAGCGCTCACGCCTTCAGCAAAGGGGTGAGGTGTTCGCTCCACCGCGCCGTGACTTTTCTCGAGACTAACAACGGCCTATGCCAGCCAAGAGTCCGGGGGACTCAAGAGGGTATATCAAAACTGGCGGGTAAGCGGTCCTGCCGAGGATGGGAAGACCCGAGAATGGGTAGTGACCAGTCCTGTCGATGATGACGAAGGTCGAAAAAGGGTAGACGGTCTTGACGATGATGACAAGAACCGGACTAGGGTAGCGACCGATCTTGCCGATAGTGACAAGGGTCGAAAAGGGTAGACGGTCTTGCCGATGGTGACAAAAATCGGGTAGAGTAGCGACCGATCTTGCCGATGGTGACAAGGGTCGAAGAGGGTAGACGGTCTTGCCGATGGTGACAAAAACCGGGTAGGGTAGCGACCGATCTTGCCGATGGTGACAAAGGTCGAAAAGGGTAGACGGTCTTGCCGATGGTGACAAAAATCGGATAGGGTAGCGACCGATCTTGCCGATGGTGACAAGGGTTGAAAAGGGTAGACGGTTTTTCCGATGGTGACAAAAATCGGGTAGAGTAGCGATCGATCTTACCGATGGTGACAAGGGTCGAAGAGGGTAGACGGTCTTGCCGATGGTGATAAAAATCGGGTAGGGTAGCGACCGATCTTGCCGATGGTGACGAGGGTCGAAAAGGGTAGACGGTCTTGCCGATGGTGACAAAAATCGGATAGAGTAGCGACCGATCTTGCCGATGGTGACAAGGGTCGAAAAGGGTAGACGGTCTTGCCGATGGTGACAAAAACTGGATAGGGTAGCGACCGATCTTGCCGATGGTGACAAGGGTCGAAAAGGATAGACGGTCTTACCGATGGTGACAAAAACCGGATAGGGTAGCGACCGATCTTGCCGATGGTGACAAGGGTCGAAAAGGGTAGACGGTCTTGCCGATGGTGACAAAAACCAGATAGGGTAGCGACCGATCTTGCCGATGGTGACAGGGGTCGAAAAGGGTAGACGGTCTTGCCGATGGTGACAAAAACTGGATAGGGTAGCGACCGATCTTGCTGATGGTGACAAGGGTCGAAAAGGGTAGACGGTCTTGCCGATGGTGACAAAAACCGGATAGGGTAGCGACCGATCTTGCCGATGGTGACAAGGGTCGAAAAGGGTAGACAATAGATGTATATAGGCGGGATATCGGATGAAAGTTCCTCGTCGACCTCGTAAGGGGTCTTCCGGACAGAGAATGAATCATCACTATTCATCATTCAATTTTTTTATTCACATTACTGACCTAAGCGCCCTTTCGGGTTTTCATCGAGGCCAGCCCCCTCTTGCTTTTGCCCGCGCGCCCTTTCGGGTTTTCACGCGGCGGGGCACCCGATTTTGCCTGCGACGCCCTTTCGGGTTTTCGCCACAGTTGGGTTATAGCCATTTTTGCACTTGTCCTGATATAGGAACAAGTCTGGCGGGGTATCTCTATTTTTAACCCCATTTTCTTTTCTTTCTTTCTTTTTTTTTGAATTCGGGATGCAGAAGAACTGGACCGCGAAAATATTGATTGGCCTTGTCAATGATGACAAGGATTGGACCCTGCTTCGGTCTGTCGACACTGGTTAGATATTGAAGCAAAGGATACGGTCTATTAATAAGGATGTAAGATCCGAGCTAAGGGTAAAGATCAACCGGTCTTGCCGATGATGACGAGGGTTGAACGTGGGTTTATTCATCGGCATAGGCCACATGCCGAGGCAAAGGTAGGGTTATTAACGGGGACGAAAAGTCCAAGTTAAGGGTAGAGATAGACCGATCTCGCCGATGATGATGAGGGTCAACCATGGGTTTATTCATCAACATGGGTCACATGCCGAAGCAAAGATGGGATTATCAACAGGGACGTAAGGTCCAAGTTAAGGGTAGAGATCGACCGATCTCGCCGATGATGACGAGGGTCGAATGTGGGTTTGTTAAAGGATTTCTGGTGGGACTTTGATGGTTGTCCCTTTCGGAGTTTCATTGGGTGGAGAATAGGAGAGGAATTTGGAAATTACCACTTTACTGACTCAAGCACCCTTTCAGATTTTCGCCAGAGCCAACCCCCTCTTGCTTTTGCCCGCGGGCCCTTTCGGGTTTTCACGCGGCAGGGTACCCGATTTTACCTGCAGCGCCCCTTCGGGTTTTCGCCACAGCTGGGTTATAGCCATTTTTGCACTTGTCCTGATATAGGAACAAGTCTGGCGGGGTATCTCTATTTTTAACCCCATTTTTTTATTTGTATAGGGTGGCAGGTCGAAGTGTAATGTTCGACGCCTGGTCGACAGTGGATGGCCCGTAGTGGCAACAATGTGAGAATGCCAGCTAGAACACAAAGCCTTTAGCCGACTCGGGTTTATTCGTTAGCGGGAAGATAATGCTAACGCAAGGAAGGGCTTTCGTGCCAATCCGAACGTAAGGCTCGTAATGGCGGTGTGTCGTATTCTTTTGGAAGCTTGATCAGGGTGGAATGCCACTAGACCAAGGAGAGGGTAGCTTGATCAGGGCGGAATGCTACTGGACCAAAGGAAAGGGTAGCTCGGTCAGGGCTGAATGCCACTGGACAAAGGAAAGGCAGCTCGGCTAGGGTGGAGTGCCACTAAACCAAGGAGAAGGGTAGCTCGGTTAGGGCGGAGTGCCACTTAAACCAAGGAGAAGAGTAGCTTGTTTAGGGCAGAGTGCCACTAAACCACGGAAGGTAGCTTGGTTAGGGCGAAGTGCCACTAAACCAAGGAGAAGGGTAGCTCGGTTAGGGCGGAGTGCCACTTAAACCAAGGAGAAGAGTAGCTTGTTTAGGGCGGAGTGCCACTAAACCATGGAAGGTAGCTTGGTTAGGGCGAAGTGCCACTAAACCAAGGAGAGGGTAGCTTGGTTAGGGTGAAGTGCCACTAAACCAAGGAAAAGATAGCTCGGTTAGGGCGGAGTGCCACTAAACCAAGGAGAAGAGTAGCTCGGTTAGGGCGGAGTGCCACTAAACCAAGGAGGAGGGTAGCTCGGTTAGGGCGGAGTGCCACTAAACCAAGGAAAAGGTAGCTCGGTTAGGGCGGAGTGCCACTAAACCAAGGAGAAGAGTAGCTCGGTTAGGGCGGAGTGCCACTAAACCAAGGAGAAGAGTAGCTCGATCAGGGCAGAATGCCACTAGACCAAGGGAAGGTAGCTTGATCAGGGCGAGATGTCACTAAACCAAGAAAAGGGTAGCTTGATCAGGGCGAGATGCCACTAAACCAAGAAAAAGGTAGCTCGGTTAGGGCGGAGTGCCACTAAACCAAGGAGGAGTTAGCTCCGACCGATCACTCGGGACATGTCGGCTGCGCTGCATGATACAGCTTAATGTGTTTTCCGTTGAGGGGAGAGAACTGAATGACTCCTTTGTGGTCTACAAGGACGTAGGCACCCCCTTCATATACTTGGCGGACGATATACGGCCTGACCCAGTTTTCGACCAGCTTCCCTTTGGGGTTGGAGGCCATCACTTCTTTTCTTTTGACCATTACCAGGTCTCCTTTCTTGAATTCTCGACCCTTGACTAGCTTGTCAAAAGCACGGGCCATGCGAGCTTGGTAGAGTTGGATGTTTTGTTGTGCCCGGAGGCGTTTTCCTTCGAGCTCAGCGAGCTCCTCCAATCTTCTTTCTGCATTGGTCTGCTCACCACTGACTAGTCCGTGCTGGATGGCAACTTGCAATGAAGGAACTTCAAGTTCAATGGGCACTACAACTTTGTAGACACGCCAAAATTGACGTTACTGTGAGTGCATCTCATATTACCTTGTAATGCCCTAGTTTGACTCTCGAATTACCTTTGTTTGAGTGGTTTTTCTCATTTTTCTTGGATTTCTCCCTTTTTTTCTCCCTTTTCTTTTTTTTCCTATTTTCCTAGATTTTTCTAGATTTTTTGGGTATTTTTCTCTATTTTTGATGAATTTTTTAAAAATAACGACTTGAAGAGGGGCGTCATTTAATTTTAAGAAAATCAAAAGAAAATAAAAGAAAATTGACGACACATGCATCAGGCGTCAATTCCACTTGTTTTACAATTTTTCTAGATTTTTCTGAGGTTTTTTCGGATTTTTTTAGAATTAACGACATGTGAAAGGACGTTATTTTGATTTTTAATAAAATAAAAATTAAAAAAGTTTAATTCACGACATATGTGAGGGCGTCACTTTCAAATTGAATATTTTAATATTATTTTTCAACCCCCTTCCAGAGGAGATTTAGTGGACTTCCGGGTGTCAGAAAAATACGCAAAAATAGTCATTGGAATCAGTACATTGAGATGCACCTCCACCTAAAAAATGGAAAAATATATTAAGAAATAAAAAATAGCCCTATTTTGAATAGTTTTGAATTAACACCCCTTGGTAGGGCGCTTTTTTAATTAACGCCTTTGGTTGAGACGTGTTTCATAATTTTCAAAAAAAAGAAGAAAGATTTATTTCTAAAAATGATCCCTGAATTGACGCCTTGTTCCAAGGCGCGTTTTAAATTAACGCCCTTTGGTAGGTCATCAATTTCAGAATTGACGCCCCTATCCAAGTCGTGTTTCATCTTTCGTGTTCTAAACAAACGCAGCCCTTTCCCAGAGAGTCCCTGCTTTGTTTGGTCCTTGCCCATTCTTATCTTTCCCATGTTGGACTCTTGCCGTTCTTATCTTGATTCAATCCTATTAATAGAGCCCTACGGCTCTGTTATAGAGGTTCACCCCCTTCTTTTCTTCCGAGTCTTCCGGATCTTCTTCTTCTTCTTCTTCTTCTTTTTCTTCTGAATTTTTACGCAGGTGCTGCTGTTGCTGCTTCCTGGCTGGAAGGAGAAGTTCCTGTGCGTTCACTACTGCCATCTTCTCTGGAGTTCTCTCCCCATCGAGTATCAAAGCCAAGAAGCCAACAAGCAGATTTTCTCTATCTCCCTTCTATTCTCTTTTATTTTGTTGCTTAGTTCACATACGCATGCATATACGTTTATTCACTGTTTAATTCTTTTACTCAACCACGTTGAGAATCCCTTTAGTGCAACACTTGCATTTGTTTTTACATATTTTACATACATTCATCATATATATTCCTACCCTTTTGCATAGGGGGTTTAAGGGCAACCACCCACAAGGTGTGTTTTTATACATGACTTTTCATGCTCATATTATTAAGAATTGATGCTACACTCACCATATTTCTAATCCAATCAATCTTTTGGTGTTTGTTGATTTTGCAAGGGTAATCAAGAAAGAAGAACTCTCTTCATCGGCCGGCCGATTAGAAGAGAAAGGAGCACTCACATCACCCGCGTTTCAAGGTATTTTTCGCGATCCCTCCTCCATGTTATTATTGTTATATCTTTGAGGCCCTCGTGTCTCTGGCGATCACAAACTCCTATTTGCACCTCGTGCTTCACATGCTTTCTTTATTCTTTATTTTTATTTGATTTAAGTGGATTTTTTCTTAGGATCTACAAACTTCCGACCCATAGACGAGGGAGAAAGGTGAATAGCCGGTTGGGGTCTTGTAGACAGTACGATAGGCCCAAAGTGCTTCGTACATCCTTTCTTCCCAATCTTTTTTATTAGACTTGACAGTCTTTGCCAGCAATGTACATAATGTCTTATTAAAGGCTTCTGCGAGTCCATTGGCCTGAGGGTTGTAGGGGGACGATGTCCTCCAGTCGATTTTGTATTTGTCGGCTAGCCGATAAACCTTCTGGTTCCTAAAATGACTGCCATTATCAGAGATGATTCGGCTGGGGATCCCGAACCAAAATATTACATTCTGCCGGAAGAACCTTGCAACTAGTTCTCCCGTCACATCTCTTAGTGCTATTGCCTCCGCCCATCTGGAGAAGTAGTCTGTAGCTGCTAAGATGTATCTGCACCCTGATGAAGATGCTGGTAGTGTCCCTACTACGTCCGTGCCCCACTGAGCAAACGGCCAGCTTGGTAGGGTGGGATGCAATGGCACTGGAGTTCTCCTTGCCACATTAGCGTGTTCTTGACACTTCTGACAAGCTTTGGCAAACCTGCAGCAATCATCGAATATAGTGGGCCAATAGTAACCCAGTTTCTTTATCTCAATTTTCATCTTCGGGCCAGCCTGGTGTGCTCCAGCTGATCCTTCATGGACCTCCTGCATCACCTATCCCGCTTCTGCTGAAGACAAGCAACGGAGTAGGACTTTCCTTCGGGCATCTGCCATAATTTGGAACAAGGTCCCGCTTCGCATCTCGTAAGAATCCTTGATCCTCAGGAGCTTCATCCTCTGTTCCTTTTCTTTTGGAAGTTGCTGGTGTTGAAACCAGTGTAGGAGATGCTCTCGCCAATCGGGCCGCTGAACCCCTTCGATGGTTGCTACTTCCATTTCTTGTTCGTCGGCCAGGACCCCTGTTACGCTGGGGACCTGTCGGCGGTTGATCACTGTTATATTCAGGCTTGTGTCTGGCAGGACCGCCAATGAACTGGCCAGCTTAGCGAGGGCGTCTGCCTGAGCATTCCGGCCTCGATTGATGTGCTTGATGCTGATGAAGTAAAATCTTGACATCAGGCGAGTTACCAACTGGTGATAGGGGAGGAGCTCTTGCTTTCGCACATCGAACTCTCCTTCCAGCTATTTTATAACTAGCATGGAGTCTCCGAATGCTTCCAGCATCTGAATTCCCATGGACAGAGTAATTTGCAACCCGATTATCAGAGCTTCATATTCCGCTTCATTGTTGGTGCATTGTTTGTTTATGGAGCAGGATGTATCTACCACTTCTCCTTCTGGGGATTTCAAGACTATGCCTGCTCCTGCTCTGACCCTGGATGATCCGGTGGCAGAGGTGTCAATTCTAGAAGCGCCGTCAAAGTATAGCTGCCATAGAGAGGGCTGTACTTGCACGCCTTCTAGGGTTTCATCTTCAGGAAGCTCCGGCTCCAACGGGCAATCCCCGGGCACTGGGTGCTCAGCGAAGAAGTCTGCAATAGCTTGGCCCTTGACGGCCTTGCGCGGCACGTAGGAGATATCAAACTCCATAAGGATTACCGCCCATTTGCCCAGGCGGCCTTTGAGTGCCGGTTGGGACATGATGTACTTCAGGGGATCCTCTTTGGACACCAAGCTGATTTCATGCAACAACATATAGTGTCGGAGCTTCTTAACTGCGAAGACCAGTGCCAGACAGATCTTCTCAATATAAGTATATTTCTCTTCAGTTCTGACCAGTCTCCGACTGAGGTAATAGAGGGCTTGCTCTTTCCCTTCTTCATTATTCTGGGCCAGCATTGCCCCCAGAGAATTATGTGTAGCTGCTATATACAGTATCAATGGTCGTCCTTTCACCGGTGCGCCCAGCACTGGAGGAGTTTTCAGATAGTCTTTCAGCTTGTCAAAGGCCGTCTGGCAATCTTCATCCCAATAAAAGGGAACCTCTTTCATCATCAACTTGTGAAAAGGCTGACATCACCCTAACAAATTGGAAATGAACCACCGGATATAATCTAAGCAGCCCTGTAGTGATCTCAGCTCGGAGATGTTCCTTGGCGGAGGTAACTCCTGAATTACCTTGATCTTTGCGGGGTCTATCTCGATTCCCCGATATCGGATGATGAAACCCAGGAATTTTCCGCTCGACACTCCGAACGCACATTTCATGGGGTTCATCTTTAGCTCATGCTGCCTCAGCCTCTGAAAGACAATCCGGAGGTCTTGCAGATGATCTCCTTTTCTTTTGGTCTTGACCACCAGGTCATCTATGTAGCATTCGACCTTGTGGTAGAGCAACTCGTCAAAGATTTTGGTCATTGCGCGCTGATAGGTTGCGCCAGCATTTTTCAGTCCGAACGGCATTCTCTTGTAATGATAAATGCCTTTAGGAGTTTGGAAAGCAGTATGGACTCGGTCAGGCTCCGCGATCCAAATCTGATTGTAACCGGAAGACCCATCCATGAATGACAGGGCTTCATGGCCGGTTGTAGCATCAATCATGACCTCGGTTATTGGCACCAGGAAGTCATCTTTGGGGCAGGCTTTATTTAGATCTCGGAAGTCGACACATATCCGGATCTGTCCATTCTTCTTCTTCACGGGGACGATAATCGCCAGCCATGTAGTGTACTGGTTTTCTTCAACAAATCCCACGTCAATGAGCTTGTCGACTTCAGCACAAATTTGGGTGATGAGCTCTGGCCTCATGCGCCGCGGTGGTTGCTTCACTGGCTCGGCCTCAGGGCTGATTGTTAGCTCATGTTGTGAGACAGCGGGGCTTAGACCTGGCATCTTTTTGTAAGTCCAAGCGAAGCAATCCTGGTACTCTAGCAGCAGCTGGATGTACAGCTCCCATTCTTCTGGGGACAGTTGGGCGCTGAGGAAGGTGGGCCTAGGGTCCTCCTCATTTCCCAAGTTGACTTCTATTAGTTCATCGACTGTGGCCTGGCCTCCGTCTTCTATCTCCGGAGGTGCCGGTTGGAGGTCAACGAAGTCTGGAATACCATCTTGAGGGTCAAGTACTTCGACTTCCTCGTCAGACACCACCAGAGCTTCTTGAGGTTTCTTGATTTCTTGTGCTAGCGGCTGGGTGGATTGTTCTATTAGCAAATCCATTGCCGTCGCAGCTTCCAAGGATGAGAGAGCAGCCTTGGTGTTTGTGGATGAGGTTGCAGCCATAACGGACTGGTAGCTGTTTACAGCCGGACTCGGACAGCATACTGGTTTTATAGCAGAAGCTGAGGAAGTCTCGCCTTCTGGGACAGTTGTATCTTTCGCAGAAGTGACTTTTTCTTTCCTAGTAGCTGGCTCCCCTTGATTGGAGTTGACCAAGGCTTCCCTGATTGGCAGAAAGGGTGTTGAAGTTGTCATTAGTAGGACCCCTGTGGAGGGAGAGACTCCTACTTCTTGAATGTCTTCGGCTTCGCTGCTGCTAGCCGTATCAAATTCGGCTTGAAAGGCCGCTTCTTCAGGATGAACTTGCTCCAAGCATCAGCAAGGGGCCAAGGTTTCTACTTCTTGATTCCCGGACCGAGCCAGTTCAAGATATTCGGATTCCACCGGATACTCATCAAAGGTTGCCCCCAGAGGGCTATCTTCCATAGGATAGAAGGCGGAGATAGTATCCACCTCGTACCGCCCACTGTAATAATATTCCTCCAGGGTGAAGCCCAACCCTGGATGCTGAGAGACACGTCTCATTTCCTTATCTAGATTTGCAGGATACCACATCTTCTGGAAAGCTTCTTTGTGCTTTTGAGACTGATCGGGAGGAAGGTGTTGCTTCTGAAACATTCTGGCCATCCGATCGGTCGTGAACGCCAGACCTTGGACAGGAACCCGCGGGTTGGCTAGATCTTCAGAGAGGCTGCAGTCTGTGTCTTCCCGAGTGGGATGCTCCTCAGCTGTATAGAACAAGCTGCTGGGCCCATCTTCCTGTGTCACCTCCAAGCTTTGAAAGGTTCGACAGTGGGGTCGTTGAGGCCGAGGACTGGCTTGGTGAGGCCGGCCGGGACTCGATGCGGTCGCGCTGTCGATTGACCTGCACTTCCTTAGCTTTGGGATATAATGCTGGGGGTGTTACCCTGCCGACGTCTCCAGAAGCTGTGATGTGGGAGACCACCTTCGGCTTGACATATCCGCGTGGCGGTGGTGGATACCAACTGTCACCCGATCTATTCTTCGAGGCCCCTATGGGGGCTTTAGCTTCAGAAACCTTCCGGGGAGGCCCCGTATATAGGTTGGCGTCTGCCAAGTGACATTCAAATACCTCGAACGGGTGGAGATCAGCAAATATCCTCTCCTCCTTCCCTTGGAGGCTGTATTTGATGCATTGGTGGAGCGTGGAGGGCACCACCATATTCTCATGCAGCCATGGGCGGCCGAGCAGCGCCTTGTAGGAGGTGCGAGAGTCAATGACATGAAACTGTACTGTTGTAGTGAAATCTGCCAGGGTCAGCGTAAATTCTACCACTCCCATAGATACTTCACATTTTTGGTTGAAGCCAGCGATGCGCATATCCCTGACTTTCTCGAGATGCACATTAAAGTGGCGCCTCTCGTATAATCTGTATGGCAGGATGTTGACTGCTGCACCGGGATCAACCAGTATTCTGTTCAGCTCCCTTCCATTCAGGTGCCCTTTCATATACAGCGGCCTGTTGTGGCTGGCAGTAGGTAGTAGCATGTCTTCCGGAGAGAAGGTCATACTGGCTTCTGGTATAGCCTCGGCTATGCAGGCTTCAAAATGAGCAGGCGTCTGCAGAGCAGTGATGATCGCCTGTCGAGTTTCTTCACTCAAAGAGAGAATTTCCCAGATCGTAAATCGAGCGGGGAGCTTTTTGAGCAACTTCATTATTCGGCTCCCAGCCCGGACATTGGAGAGCTTCATCTCTTCAGCCCATCTGGGCTTGGGGAGGTTTTGATTTGTGGGTCCAGACGGACCTGCTTCATCTTCCTCGGACTCGGCATCCTCTTGGCTGGCACCGGCTGTCGGGTCTTCTTTATTAGTTGCTGTAGGGCAAGCTCATCTGCATTTGCATCCTCAGTAGATTGCGCTGGCTGCGGGTGAATGGCCCCGGGTGTAGGGTTAGCCTCTTGACAGGGCTGTTTCCCCTTTGACATTTTCATAAATTCAAGGAATGAAGGGACTGCCTTGCCCCCACTTTTGTTGTATAGGCCTGACGGAGGGGGGATTTGAACTCCTTTAACCTCCGGCAGAGGTGTCTTGTAGGGTTGCTCCCCTCTGAACATGATGTTGTGGTTGGGTGGTGGCTGGCGCCCCCATTTTTGGCCCGACCGAGTGGCATGTGTAGCAGTTGCGGCCTCGGCTTTGCCTCCCCCAGCATGGGGTGTGAAGCAAATTTCTTCTTCTTCCTCTTCTCCGGGTAGGTTGAAGAGTGCTGATAGGGTATTGCAGGAGACAACCTGTGCTTTATTGGCCCCAGCGGCCTTTCTTTTCTTTTTCTTTTGCTTTCTCTTCTTTTTGGTTTCTGCGGGTGCTTGCCCCCAGAACAGGCTGCCCTCTTCAGGGGGTGCTGCTTCAGCTTCCTCCACCTATTTGAGTGAGAGTTGTTCCAGCTCTTGCCATGGGACGTGGTCCCGTACCAGCAGAGGTTTCAATTCGGGCTGCACATATTCATCTAGCCCTTCAATCAGGTGCTGTAGTCGAAGGACCCCAGGATTGGTTTCCTTGATTACTGGTAGCGGAGTCTGTCTCCTCCTGTTAGGTGTATGTATTCTGATGGCTGTAGGTGGAGTGACCCATACGGGTGCTACCACTGGCGGAGCAGGCCGGGGTGTAACGCCACGGATATGTGCCCCCTCTTTCGGGCGAGGTGCCCTCTTCTTCTTGTGCTTTACAGGGATCTGCTGCCACCCCTGCTGTTCTTTCACGGGCTCCAGGAAATGGATTTCGTAGGTGCTCCGTGTGCTTGCTTCAGAGATCTCCTCAGGTAATGCCTGGTAGAGGGAGACCATGTTGACTGCTGCTCTCCTGGGAGGAGCTTCATGTGGCTGAGGAGGGTCTACTTTGTACTCTCCCAGCTCTATTTCATTCTTCTTTACCATTCCTTCGATGATGTCTTTGAAAACATAACAGTCTTCGATTGGATGTCCCAACATCTGGTGGTAGGGGCAGAATCTTGGACTGTCTTTTCTTTTCAGGTCCTCCGGTCTTCTTGGCTCAGGCAGGGTGACCATGCCGTATTCTGTTACCCAGTCGAACAGGACTCGGGTCTTGTCCTTTGGAAAGGAGTAGGCTTTCTTCATCTTGTCCCTCAGCGAAGGACCTTCTTTGTCATCCGAAGCTTTTGCAGGCTGCGGGGGAGCCGCCTTCTTGCCTTTCTCCTTCTGCTGTTCGAACGCCTTGATATCAAGCGCATTCGCTTCTTTAGGTGTGGGGCGCCGTTCCGCAGCCTTGCCTTTCTGGGCTGTGCTGGCAGCTGACGCCGGGACAGGCTTGGCTAGGAAAGCCTCCACTTCGGCCACCACATTATTCAGTCGGTCGAACGGCCGTATTTCCATTCCAATCATCTTCTCGAGGACCTCCCTCCTGAGTTTTGTTTGCATATTTGTAACGCATCCTCCTGATACGGGGGCCGCTTGCATCTCATTCCGAGGTTCCTCCACCTCTTGATGTAATCAAGGGCTGTCTCATCTGCCCTTTGTTTTGTTGAGTAGAGTTCGGCCACTGTGACCTCCCTCTCTGTGACATGGAATCTTTCTCTGAACTTTCTCTGCATATCCGACCAATCACTGATTGACCCGGCCGAGAGGCTAGAGTACCATTCAAATGCGAGCCCTGTCAGCGAGGACCCGAAGAACTTCAGTAAATATGACTCGTCGGTGGCCAGATCACCCATAACGGTCATGTAATATGCAATATGCTCTTTAGGGGACGCTTTCCCGTTGAATTTGTCAAACTTAGGCGGCTTGTTGACCCCCGGGGGAAGTCGTTTAGCCGCATGGTGTTGCGGGTAGGGCACCCGATAGGCATCAAATGCGACATAGTCACCTTCACTTTTCTCTGCGAGCTTCAGCTCGATCATCCTCTCCACCATCATCCGGTTCACGACCGTGGGGTCAACCGGTTCTGGATAGAAGTGTGCCGGCTGCAAGTATGGGGTGACCAGGGTGGTCGCCTGTGGAGGACGCAGCAGCGGGGGTGTCGGGTGCACCTGAGGGAGCACCGGAGGTAGCAGCGGCTGAGGCTGTGGCGGCCGCTGTTGTGCTGTCGCCATGCTTGGCTCTGACGGCTGGGGCAGTGTATAGAGCGGTGGAGGGTCGTCGCGACGAGCCGCTCCCCGGGATGACTCACCCTGGACTTCGGGTGGTTTAGAGGCCGATGAGTGTTCAGTTTTTTCCATCAGCTGCTTCTTCAGAGAGTCTATCTCTCGTTGATATTTTTGTAGTAGCATCAGAACTGATGGGTCTATGGTGGTGGGGATACCCTCTGTTGTCTCCCCGGACGTACCCTCAGGCAGGATGTCGAGGAGGACGTCGTCTTCTTCTTCCGCCGTCACCACATTAGCGGTCAAGACGGGGGCCTTGTCATCCCAGTGGGGATAGACCTGGGACTGTTTCCCTTTAACCATCATCAGAAGCTCTCTTGCTGCTTCTGTTCTGCGGGTAGTCGGCCCCGGCCGTGCGGCCAATTGAGCCAATTCTTGGGGGTCTTCAGGAAGCTCCCCATATTGGTTAGATATACCAGCCATGTTGCAGGTGAAAACCTGCATCCTTCTCTTTTGTTGATAGACCCTCCTTCTAGCATGCTGCGGGAAGGTCAGTCTTTCAAACACAGAGATCCTTCTCCTTTCTTCCCGCTCGGGGAAAACTTCATCGGCTTCGATCTCGAAGCCGTCATTATATCCGTTGTCGTCGACTGACGACACCATCATTCTATCTCCCATATCTCCTTCATCTGCCGCCGACGGGCAGTAATCTTCCTCAGTGGCGACTGTCTGCATCAGTCGCTGCTGTCCGAGTGAGGGGTTGCCTAAGCCTCGGAAATAATTTCTGACCAAGCAGGTCATCTCTTCTCGACCCCGCTCTTGATGTAGGACGGGGGGCGATTGTCGACCTCCAGCAGGAGGGATATAGGCCAGCCGAGCTCTGTCGGCCGGCTGTTGGAATCTTCGTCCCGCAGCAGGGACGTTGGCTTGACGGGCCGCAGCCCGGAAACTTCTGTGGCGCGGAGGATCCGCAACCACCTCTTCTTCCTTCTTCGGGGGCAAGCCCCTTTCTCTTCTCACTTCCGCCTCATTGTTCACAAGACGACGGCAGATGGGTGTTAGCTGGTGGGCAGGTCGGGTTCGCTTGGGAACCCACACCTGTTTAAACTTCCTCGGCCTGGGTGCCGGGCTTCCTTGGCCACAGTGGCCGGCTTCTTCTATTTCTGCCCTCCTTCCGGCGAGGGCCTGATAGGCATTGTGGACAGGAATGTTGGGGATGACTCGGTCCGGGGTCACCCGTGCAGTGCGTCCGTCGAGGAAGACGCGCATACCCCCGACTAGCATAGATTTCCCGGACTGAGACAGAGTTCCGGTGATTACAGCGGCATTCTTGCGGGCCTGGCGACGCTGGCGTCCTCCAGGGTGTTTGTTGATGACATTGGGGTGGGTCCCACGTATGACGTGGTGCACCAGACAGCTAGCGGCCGGGGCCGGACTTTCGGACAAGTCTTTGCAGCAGGGAACCTCCAGAGGCTCCATTTTTTCCACAGCTTCCTTGACAGGTTCTGGGGCTTCGACCTCCAGCATATCTACAAAGGCTAACCCCAAAAAGTTGGGGAAGCCCACAGCGGCAGGGAAGCTGCCGAATTCCATGGGTACCGCCAGGTACCCTTGCGCGTGTCCAGCGACAATCGAAAGATCGAAGTCAACGCCAGCTATCCCGTTGATCGTCATTGATCTGCCTGCAAAGACAAACGAAGCAATAATCAGTAGCCTTGAGAGGGCTTCGAAGCCCGAATATCCCGGCAAAGAGATGAAAGGTGACACTGGTCCCACCGGGCGTGCCAGACTTGTTTGCGACCTTTTCTTTCTTTCGCGGGTCGATCGACCAACTGACCAACTGGTAGTCAAATGATCAATTGACGACGCGGGCGTGCCAGTCACATGAGTGACGAATTTGTGATGCGCTCATTCTGACCCATGTCGGGCGAATGTGAGGTTCGGTCGGGACCAGCAGTCCGCCATACCATAAAGGCTATGGCGTTAATTACATCCCCCACGAGGAGGGAACACCTTTGATTAATTGCCGAGATAGCGGGCTGTCGAAGCCGAATTAAGAAAAGCTACATGATGATCATGACGAAGGCATGCAGGATGCATATATTTATCGTGCAGAAGATGCATAGTTCATAGAATTATGGATCCTCGGTACGTGGCGGAGGACATAGGTCCGAAGACCACCGTCGCGCATAGCGAAGACTTCCGACGTAATCCGGCTTTCTGTCGACGCCATTTATATACCCGAGGATCTATGCATGCATGCACACATGTTCATGACTATATTAAGCATGATAATGAATTCATGGAAGCAAATGGTATCACCACATTTATTACTCCCCATCGAGAAGAGGGAAGGCAACACAAGTGTGATAGCGAAAGCAAAATGCTAACGGACATGGTAATGAAGATATAAAAATATAGTTTGGCTCGCTTGGCCCTTCCTTTATTCAATTTATTGTGAACAACCCCGAGGGACGAGATCGCCAGGGGCAAATGCGATTAAAGCAGCAAAGGTTCAAAACGGCGCCATGTGGATAGGTGCTTATACGGCGATAAACGTAGGTATAGTCTTAATCCGGCGCGGCCATCATGAATGTTAATACGGCGCGAAGGCTTGGGGCGCGCCGGTTTAGGGCGCGCCGGAAAGGCGCAAGAAAAATTTTTGAATATGAGTCTAGGCTAATCCGGCGCGGGGGGGTACCGCGCCGGATTAGGGCGCGCCGGCTAAGGCCGCGCCGTTCTAGCTTATTTTTATGAATTCTGAATCATTTGAGTTTGTTAAGTTTATGTTGAGGGTTTTGAAGCTATTTGAGGCCAATTGTTTGTTAAATTGAAGTCCAGAACCCTCCAAGAATGACGTGATAAGCCAGTGCGAGGTTCCTACTCGAGCACCGGGATAATTGGGTCCAGAATGAGTATTTCGTTATGGTTTATTCATTATTAATCTGTCCAAAATTAGACAGCATCTCCCTTGAACCTGAAGAGTTGTAGGGGAGAAGTGGGGTCATGCTCACCTATGGAACAAGCCCCTAAACCGCCGGTCTACACGAAGGCAGCCAGCAAACCCCATTGGATAGGATACCCCGAGGACTAGCCTGCTAGGGGCACCAAGGTTCCATAAGGGAAAAGACAGAGAGATGAAGCCATTGATGATGGGAGCATCACCCCGAGGACTAGCCTGCGAGGGGTGGACAACCCACAATTTGTGACTCATCCCGCAGAGGAACTGACCATCAGGAGAGTGGAGCTCCGAGGGCTAGCCTACGAGGAGCACCCGTCCCCGAGTCTCGATCGGGTCCTAGATTGTCGGGGCTGAGCTGATTGAGCTAGGACCCCATTATTGTCTGCTGTGGCCCCGAGAGGACGTCTACCATCAGGAGGTAAAGCCCCCGATCGCCTAGCAATTTCAAAAAGCAAGAGGGAATGTCCCCCTCCCCGGGTGGTCGGGACGATGAGAAAACCTCGGAACAGTTTGGATGATCGTGATGCACAGATGCAGTAAATGCATAAACGAGACGGGCTCGTTGCAGGGGCATATGCTCGAAGAATTGGAAAGCAACGTTCAGGGGATGGACCCTATGCATGGCGGAAAGAGGCAAGCGCAGAAGCACGGCTCCATCCGAGAAGAAAAGGTATGCGAAAACCCTTGAATCAAACATGAGAATGATTGAAAGAAAAGTCCCCGGGGTGGGGGTGTCTCTGTAGCCCACGATGATTCGGGGCACGATGTAGACCTCGGAGAAACTGGAATTAGAGCGGTGCGGAGAAGAGCTCAGACACACGCATTGGCATAGATAAAAGAGGGGCTAGGGATCATTCATTCGATCTATTCATTTGAGCATTTACACGCGCACATATATTACCATCCCAGAAACGGGAATGGTTTAGCATTTACATGGTGAGAGTACAGCACCGGCACCATTGCTCGATCGCCGTTCTACAATATCATAGGCAGAGGACACTCGGAGCGCAACAACAGGGGAAGAACAAAGAAAAGAAATCACGTAGAGGGGGGAGGAGAATCGACTCATATCATCGTCGCTCCTCCCCCCCTCGCTTACATTCGATGGCTGGAAGTCTCAGAAGAAGGAATCCACGGAAAGCAGAGGGAAGACCGGCACCGGTGCCCACCTATTCCTGAAACAGGGTATCGTAGAGAAAGGAAGACGGCCGGCGGAAGATCTTCCGAAGAAGCCCTGCTCCCTCTCTTCTGTTCTCTTTTTTTTCCTCTGTGTCCTCTCTCCTTCCGTTCTCTTCTCAGGTCTCGATCTGTCTCTCCCCCTCTCGTTCTCACTTTTTTCTCCTTCTCGAACAGCCATCTATATATAGGGGCATGAGTTCGAATGTTAAACCGACGTGGGATTGGCGCGCCGGGAAGAGACTTCATCAGCCTATCGCGCCGGGGTTGGAGCCATCCGATAGGGTGACTTGCGCGCCGGAATAGCCAGGCGTCGAAGGGGATTTAGCGCGCCGGGATCAGGGGCATCGAATGAGGGGCGCGCCGGTTTAAGGCGCGCCGGGCTAATGCTCCTCGTGCGCTTCAAGCCAGTCGATGAGTCCGGGGATGATTTCGGGAGTCACCGTGAACATTATCTCGCCAATGCCCCTCGAAACCTTGGCGGGATGTCTTGTCGAAGCTCCCAGGTCGACGTACGGCCATTCCTGAGACTCCAGATAGCTTTGATTTGATCGTACGGACTTTCCGCCGACACGGCCTTTGGCTCTATAATTCGTGCCGCTGGCTCGGTCTGGCCCGTGCCCGAAGCTCCTTGGAAGGCGAGATAACACCAGGGATAGTTCCGCCCGAGCTGGGCTATCATTCGGCCACTGACGGGCCCATCTTGGCGGGAAGCCGCACCCGTGCCGGGTGATCGGGGTCTTTTGCCGGTAGAGCTTTCGGTCCTCCGTCTCGGAGAGCCAGGGGGGACTCCTTTATCTTTAGGAGAGCCTTTCATGAGGTGGGTAGCCACCGGGTTGACCGCTGTCCTTGATCGGACAACGGGTGTATTGTATGCGGCATGACAGAGTCGATGCCGGTTCATTGGGCAGGCTTGGTCGCACTGCCGGTTGGTTGTGAGTTTGTCTCGGCTCCCCTGGGGTGAAGTCCTCGTGTCCATATGGAATGACTCGAGGCTCTGGCAGCTTGAGACATCTTTGATGTATTGATCTTTATTGGCTCCCGCGCTTCGGTGGGTCGGGTCATTAGTCCTTATGGTTTGGTTGCCGACGATCATATTTCGGGTGCCAACAGCTCTTTTCTTGGCCATGCGGGTTTTTATAGAAGATTCATTAAGAACTTCTCTACCATTACTCGTCCGCTCACTAAGCTTCTAGCCAAGGACACTCCATTCTAGCTAGACGAGTCTTGTCTTGAGGCTTTCCATTCCTTGAAGGCAGCCTTGACCCAAGCTCCGATTCTTCAATCACTGGATTGGTCGCTGCCGTTTGAAATCATGTGCGATGTCTCAGATTATGCTACAGGAGTTGTCTTAGGCAAGAGAATTGATAAGAAACCTGTGGTGATCTATTATGCAAGTCGCACTCTCGCTGATGCTCAATTGAATCATACCACCACAGAGAAAGAACTTCTGGCCGTTGTTTTTGCCCTAGAGAAATTTCGCTAATATCTTTTAGGGGCCAAAGTCATTGTCTATTCCGATCACGCTTCTTTGAAATACCTGCTCACCAAGAAAGATGCTAAACCCCGTTTGATTCGATGGATTCTATTATTGCAAGAATTTGATTTGAAAATCAAAGACATATATCCGAGAGTGCTCCCATGTCTGATTCTTTTCCAGATGAACAATTGTTATCTATCTCTCACACCTAAACCCCCTGGTATGCTCACATTGTCAACTTCTTGGTAGTAGAACAGATACCAAGTGGGTGGACTAAGTAGGAAAAGGATCAGCTCTTTTCTAAAGTCAAGCACTATTTTTGGGAGGACATGGAACTGTTTAATATGAGTCATGATCAGATCACAAGAAGATGTGTCCCCGAGGAGGAGCAACAATGTATATTGAAATTTTGTCACAATCTTGCTTGTGGGGGACACTTCTTAGGAAAGAAGACGATGGCTAAGGTGTTGCAAAGTGGATTTTATGGACCCACTTTATTTAAGGATGCTTATGAATTTTCAAAAATATGTTTGAGGTGTCAAGGTGTGGGCAATAATTCAAAGAGAGATATGATGCCGCTGAATCCCATTCTGGTTGTTGAAATCTTTGATGTTTGGGATATAGACTTCATAGGACTGTTTCCACCGTCCTTTGGGAATGAATACATGTTGGTGGCAGTCGATTATGTTTCAAAATGGATTGAAGCTGTAGCCACAAGGACAAATGATCACAAGGTAGTGATGAAATTTGTGAAGAAAAATATTTTCTATAGATTTGGGTGTCCCAGGGCTATGATTAGTGATGGGGGTTCTCATTTAACGAACTTTTTATCTGGCGGTCAACTGGGGATGGGGAGAGGACGTCCTCTAGAGATGTGTTAAAACTTCTCCCTCAGATGGGGAGATGACGTCCTCCATGGGGAGAGGACTTGGGGACTCCGTAGATGGCGTTGGGTTGAGACTACCTGCTTCGACCTCCTTAGGCTCGGGTAGGAGTCTGGCAACATTCAGAATTTGAACGGTCCCACCGTGATTGCCAAGATGTGAACGACGTCACGGGTTAGGAGAGAGCGGTTCTAGCACGCGCACGTTATAGGGTGAGATACAGGAAAGGTTGCCCCGAAGAGGATTGTCTCCCCGGGACTTTAGAGACGGGAGAATACACGGAATGGAAAGAGTGCAATAAGAGACCACTGCGGGATGTTACTCACCGCGGGTGTTAACTGGAATTGAAATGGGGGGAAGGGGGTACGCGAATGAAACCACCGCGAGATGTTACTCTCCGCGGGATTTTGACAGAAATAAACTGGCAGAAATAAACCGCCGCGAGATGTTACTCTCCGCGGGATCTAATAAAAATAAAAATGATGTTGAAGAGGCGTAATCTCGCGCTGATCCTGAGCCGTGAGATCCGAAGGAATCTTTGATCTCGGTCACCACGTCTATATGAGCTGCAATGCAAGAAACAGATCAGAAGTGCCCAGGGGGGAGTCCCTGGGGAAAACCCTCCGATGCTTAAGTCAGCAAATGCGATAGGGCAAGGGCGCGAAGGGAGGTGGAAGGAGAAAGAGAGGGCGCGAGATTATTCTCCACCAAGGGGTGTGGTGGTTTTCTCTCAGGATGATTGCTTACCTTCTCGGAGGGTCTCCCTGGGGTTTATATAGCAATCTATTTAACGTAAGAGTCTGGGGAGCTGCGGGGATTTCGAGGAGGTTATGTCCTTGTAGTGGGCTCTTCATGGCGTAAGGACTCTTACTCTCCCTTATCCCTTGGAGTTCCTTGCTCCCGCTAGATGCGTAACGGATGCATGGATGAGCTTCCGACTATCGGTCCGAGCCTGAGCAATCGCTCGAGGTGTTATCCTGAGTGGTAAGTGCGTAGCTCGGGTGGGCCGTGTTGGGTCCCCGCTAGGGATCTCCCGACCAATCTATCGCTCAGACTTCCGGACTTGAAGGTCACCTAGGAAGTGCTGCTCTGAGTGAGTTTTGGGCTTGAAGTAAGTGGGCCCGAAATGGGGCTGTCACTTTGGGGAGTTGGGCCTGGTTTGGTCGAATTGGACCTAGTTGGGCTATGCTCTTGGGCGGTAGATTTTCCCCCTCTCCACTTGTCCCTCTCCTACTCCCGAGCCAAGATTGGGCTCGGACGAGTAGTAGTTATGGGGATGACGTTGGTGGCTCAATTTGGGTGGGGATTTATCTCCGGCAGGGGCCACAGAATGCGACTGTCCTGGAAATTCACATGTAATGATGATTCTTTTAAGTCGATGCGAGGAGCCCCCACTTTGGGGTTTGGAACGTCACGCCGTTTCCCTCCAAGCTTATAGGGAGATAAATATTGCGCGTGCTTGCGTTCCAAATCGCCTTTGTTTGGGTTTTCTCTTTCTATCGCACCGATATTCTGGAAGGGCTCATGCGCTGCGAGAGTGATCAGGAAGAGCAGCAACTTGCAAAGGCCTTTGCAGAGTGAGTGGAGATTACGGCGACGGCGATTCGCTAGCTTCCGCCTCCTCTTGAATCATCAGATTCGGCTCTCTCTTCTTCCTCTTCCAGTTCCTCTCTTTCTTCCATGGCGGAGCAACATCATTCGACCGAGACGCAGGAGGCCAGGCAAGGTATGGGAAGTTTGGTGCCGCAGCCTGAACATCCCATGCGCAGCGAGTTGGGCGAGGCCGAAGTGAAGAGGATGGAAAAGCGATATGGTCTACCGTGGAAGTATTTTTTCTCTCCGTCACAGCCTCATGAATCCAGCTTGTCCTATCATCCGGGCCTCTTCTGTACTTTCCTCTTGGCTTGGAAGTGCGATTTTCATCTTCCTCTCCACCCTTTTGTCGTGCGGTTGCCTCAGTTTTACCGACTGGCTCCTATCCAGTTGGTCTCCAACTCATATACTTTTATCTCTTCTTTCATCTTTCTCTGCCACTCGTGTGGGCTTCACACTTCATTGGAGCTTTTCAATTCTATCTTTGAGTTGAAGGAGCAGACCCACGCGGGTAAGGGCTTCTTCTACCTTTAGGCGAGGAGGGGAAGGAGCTGCGTGTCCATTTTTGCCAAAGATTCATCTCACAAGGGGTGGAAGATCCAATTTTTTGGGTGGGTTCGTCCGTAGATGACGCCCCCTAGGATTTCCCGACGGCAGTTAATTTTCATCCGTCTATCTCTTCGAAGCATGCGACGGTTCCTTCGGAACTGGAGGAGGAGATCAGGGTTCTCCAAGAGAATCACCGGTCGACCGCCGAGTTGATGACAACGGCCAATATTGAGGATTATCCTTCCCGCGCGATGTTGTCTCAAGGTAAGAACCTTAAGGTCCTGCGTCGTTACTTCCGGGTAGAGCAGGTAAGCTCTCTTCTGACATTCTGACTTCCGGTGTTCAGATTCTAGGTGGACGAATGACGAGGGGGAATAGCCGTCGGAGCAGGAGATCATCGACCTAGAGGAGACGCCCACTCCGAGTGAACCCCAAACTTCCGGAGGCCCTTCCTGCGCCCGAGACCGGGGCAAGAAAATTGCTCGGAGAGGTGCCCCGGGCGTCACGGGGCCAAGCACAAAGATCCAGGGGAGCGGCTGCTCCTGTCTTCTATGAAGGCTTTGACCACTGAGAAGAAGCGGTTAAAGAAGGTGGGGATCTCTCTTTCGGTCGAGAAGCATGATCGTCTGATCGAGGGGTGTGTCCGCCCGATCGAGGAGCACTCTGCCGAGGAAGTCTGGCATTAGGATCTCCCGTCCGTCGCGCCAGAGACTGCTGCCACTGATGGGGGAGTAGATACCGAACCTGCCAGACCACAGACCGAGGCGATGGCTTCTGAATTCCCAGCCGAAGTTGGTGGGGCACGGGACGAGGCGACATCCCAGCCCGCACCGAGCGTTGTTGTCCTGGAAGTGGGGACGCTCGGGGGAGGTGCTCCGGTCCCGGCTATTCCCGAGAGGATTCCTCCTTCCTCGGTTGGTGCTCCCATCGTTCGGGCTTCTCTATATCAATGGTGCCGGTCTTTGGTGCCTTCGCTGAATCAGGAAGAAATCAGACGTGGTCCCCCCTCTTTCTCTTCGAGAGGGTTATGGAAGGCGGCTTGATCATGGCCCAGTTGGGGGCCGAGATAGCCGATTTCTTTGCTGGACTGGATAGTGAAGAGAGGTCCCTCTCCCGGGTTCACGCTGAGGCTGACCTGAGGATTGGTCAGTTGGCTTCTAAGCTTGAAGTCTCTCAGCGGGAGGCAACTACGTTTCGGGCTCAGTCTCAATCGAGCCAATAGGAGGCTCAGACTTTGGCCGAGCAGCTGGCCCAGGCTCGCTATATGGCGGACCTGAAGGGAAAACTCCTGGAAGAGGAGCGTCAGTCTCAGGTCGAGCGCTACGAGCAATGGGGGGCCGAGCGGGAGGAGCTCAACAACCGGGTCCAAGAGGCCGAGCGAACGTAGGGGGAAGCCGAGGTCGCGTAGGCCGAGACTGAGGCGAAGTCGCTCGAGACCGAGATGAAGTTGCTCGAGTCCGAGCAGAGGTTAGCCGAGCTGGAGAAGGAAATGAAGCGAGCTGGGGTGGAGGCGATTGAATGATATAGAAGCTCGGAGGGTTATCATGCCGTTCATGAGAAGGTCACCTTCTCGTATTACGAGCCAGGCTACCATCGGGGATTGCGGAAAGGATTCACCCAAGGCTTCCATTGCGCGGTCATTGAGGCCCAGCAGCAGGTGACTGACGAGCTTGTCTTCCCTACTGGGCAACACTACAACTCGGATGCGGATACCACCGATACTCCTTCTTTGTCGTCGAGTGAAGGGGGGAGCAGGACTGCCTCCGCCTCAACATACGGATCGCCAGCTCCTCATCAGACCATGCAAAGACTTGAATATACTCCAAAAGAAAATATTTATATTGCTCTTGTACATCTTAGGGTAAATCAGCTCCGATCTTTACTCCTAGGGCTGGGACATCTTTGAGGAAGACCGTCAACAATTCGCCACCATGCTCGGATGTTGTTGGTTCACCCTCGACTCCCTCGCCCTTTTTCTTTTTTCCCTCTGGCCCTATGGCTTCGACCGATATTATGTAGCACCTTCTAGCTATTACCTGGTTACCTCAGACTTTCCCGATACCGTTCTTGGTGGGAAACTTCATTTTTTGGTGATAGGTTGAGGGCACTGCCTTTGTTCGGCTGAGGATACCTCCGCCGAAGATGGCATTATAGGCCGACATCTCCTTGATCACAATGAAGTCGACCATAATAGTGACGGTCTTGGGAGGGGTGCCAATGGTGACCGACAGGCTTAGGGCTCCCTCGGGGTAGGTTGTCTGGCCATTGAACCCACAAAGGGGGGTTCGAATTGGGCGGAGCTTGGATGGGTTTTCACCCATCTTGAGGAAGCATTCGTACGAGAGTACATCAGGGGCACTATCATTGTCAACCAGTATCCTATCCACGTTGCAATGGTTTATAGTAGCCGATACCACAAGAGCGTTGTCGTGCAGAGTAGATAACCCTTCCAGGTCTTGGTCAGAGAATACCAGGGCCTGCTGCTCGCTCACCGGTGGGGCTTTGGGGGGCTCGGAGGCCCTACTCGCCCACTCAGCGTGACACTTCCTTCCTCGGCTACTATCTCCTCCTGATGCCGTGCCGCCAGAGATAACATTGATATGGACCCCGCGGGGTTGATCATCAATCTCTTCTGGAATGCCACGGTCCTTCTTCTGGCACTCGGACACGTACCGAGATAAGTCTCCCTGGCAGACGAGATGCTCGATCTCATCCTTGAGCTGGTGACAATCTCCGGTATGGTGCCTGTGGTCGTTGTGGAACTGACAATGTTTGCGACGGTTGCGGCGTTTGGCCTTCATAGGCTCGGGTTGGCGGAGAATGCCCGAGCCCTTGATATCTTCGTATATCTCATAGACGGGGGCGGATAGAGAGGTGTACCGCTCGTATTTTCGAGGGGGTTCCCTTCGGTCTCCGTCTTGATTCCACCTTTTCCCTTGGCTCGAGCCTTGCTCGGATGGTCACTTTTGTCCCCCTCCCGACCCGAGCCCGTTGGGCCGCGGCAAGCGTTGAGGACTTCCTCGCACTCTACGTGGCACAGGGCCAGGGTCACCAGATCGGCAAGGGATGTGGGGGGATGGAGGACCAGTTCTCGCCGGAGGTTCTCGTCGAGGGTGTCCCCGGTCAGTGCGGTGATGGCTGAGGTGACATCCAGGCGGGGGATACGTAGGGCTTACGATTTGAATCGGTTGATGTAGGCCCGGAGTTTTCCCCCCTGTGCCTGTTTTAGCGCCAACAACCCCGCTACTGACCTTGGGGGGTCGCTGCCGGCGAAGCTTTCCTTGAATACTCATCCGAACTGCCTGAAGTCGCAAATGCTGCCAAGGGCGAGTGCTCGGAACCAGGCTTGAGCGCCCTGAACCAAGGTGGTCACAAACGCTCGGCACTTGACAGCGTTAGAGACTCCGTGCAGGGTCATCAGGGCGTCAAAGCTGTCATAGTGGTCGGTCGGTTCTCCCTGGCCGTCGTATGACTTGAAGGTTGGAAACGAGAGTCTAGGGGAGATCTCGGCCTTCAAGATTTGATCAGAGAACGGGGATTGCTCCTCGTCCTCCTTGGCAGAAGTCTTCTGTAGGGCGCGGAGGGCGCACTCTTGCTCTGTGAAGCGTCTTTCGAAGTCTCGCAACTGAAGGGATAACTCCGGTTGTCGATGGACCGAGGGACTGTGGGGGCGCCCCTGCGGGCTGCTGCGCCGTCCCTTGAGGGAATCAGTTTCTGGGAATTGTTGACGCGCGCTGATTCCTTCTCTCCTCGGGGTGGAGGAGGCATCCTGCTCTAAAGGAGGGGCGCGCGAAGGTCCTCCCGACCTATTGCGTATGAGCCGTCACCCTCGGAGGGTGAAGCGGCCTCCAGTTGTTTGTTGGGAAGCTTCTCCATGGGGGGGGGGGGGGGGCTTTCCCGTGGGAGTCGCGACTTCTCTTCCCTAGCCGCCTGGGTCCTCATTAATTCTACGAGGATGTCAAGTTTTGCGTTGAGGGTTTGGAGAGCGTCAGAACTCCCATTGGGGTGTTACCCCTCTGTGGGCGGTGGGGGCAGCTCATCGGCTTGATTGTTGTCATCGGAGGGGAGATTTTCAGTGGGGTGGGAAGGCACAGGTTCTCCATCTGCCATCACGGTCTTTCCCTTACCGCCGATGATCTTCCTACCAGAATTTCTTCACACCATGATGGCTCTTTGCTCGTTTCCCACAGATGGCGCCAGATGAAGAGGCGTAATCTCGCGCTGATCCTGACCTGTGAGATCCGGGGGAATCTTTGATCACAGTTACCACGTCTATATGAGCTGCAAGGCAGGAAACAGATCAGAGGTGCCCAGGGGGGAGTCCCTGGGGAAAATCCTCCGATGCTTAAGTCAGCAAATGCGATAGAGCAAGGGCGCGAAGGGAGGTGAAAGGAGAAAGAGAGGGCGCGAGATTATTCTCCACCAAGGGGTGTGATGGTTTTCTCTCAGGATGATTGCTTACCTTCTCGGAGGGTCTCCCTGGGGTTTATATAGCAATCCGTTTAACGTAAGAGTCAGGGGAGCTGAGGGGATTTCGGGGAGGTTATGTCCTTGTAGTGGGCTCTTCATGACGTAAGGACTCTTGCTCTCCCTTATCCCTTGGAGTTCCCTGCTCCCGCTGGATGCGTAACGGATGCATGGATGAGCTTTCGACTGTCGGTCTGAGCCTGGGCAATCACTCGAGATGTTATCCTGAGCGGTAAGTGCGTAGCTCAGGTGGGCCGTGTTGGGTCCCCGCCGGGGATCTCCAGACCGATCTGTCGCTCGGACTTCCGGACTTGAAGGTTGCCTAGGAAGTGCTGCTCCGAGTGAGTTTTGGGCTTGAAGCAAGTGGGCCCGAAATGGGGCTGTCACTTTGGGGAGCTGGGCCTAGTTTGGTCGAATTGGACCTAGTTGGGTTGTGCTCTTGGGCGGTATATTTTCCCCCACTCCAGACGTAAATATAAATGACATAAGATAGACCACTGAGAGATGTTACTCTCCGCGGGATTTAATGGAAATAAAATGACATAATATAAAAATGGGATTAAATAAACCACCACGAGATGTCACTCTCCGCGGGATTTTAACAAGAGGATGGGGGTGTGCTGAAATTAAAAGTGCTGAAATTGAAAGTTATGAAATTAAATGGGGGGTGGGAACCGCCGCGGGAAGTGATCCTCCGCGCGGGTGAGGATAGAAAATGAAATGCAAAAATTAAAAGGGGGAGGGAACCGTCGCGGGAAATGATCCTCCGCGCGGGTGAGGACAGGAATAAAAGAACAAACACTGCGGGAAATGACTCTCCATGGGTTTTATGGGAACAGAAGAAAATAAAAAAAACAGCGCGTGTTGATGATGTGATCGCCAGGGGTTGGAGGCCCCAAAATGAAAGATCGCCTTCGCCTCAGACACGGGAGATGGTGTGGACTCCTTCTTCTTCTTTCGACAGGCCGAAGAAGAGGGCCTTCTGGTCGGTTACCCTTGAAAAAGAACAAAGAAAGAAAGCTGACTGACATTAGAATGGAAATAGCGTTGTATCAGTCCCTTATGATATAAAAATGGATGTAATCATGATCAAACACACACCTGGTTGGTGTTGTTTGAAAGCCCTTTTTCGACACAAAGGGTAGGGTAATGAGATGATAATCAAACAAATGTGAAGAAATTCACAAACTGAGCCTTCCCAAGGAGAGAGGTGTAGTACATACGTTGAATGATGCATGCGATGCAACTAACTGACTGAAAGCAAAAGGAGGAGAGAAAGAGCTTATTGGGGAAGGCTGGTGACGGGCTTCGGAATGAGCTCCAGCAGCGTGAGGATGGCGTGCGCGAACGGTGAGACGGAGTGGCCTTGTTCACGTACGCAAACACCCAAAAATTCGGCTTCCTTTATTTCACGGACTTCAAATAGGTTGGGCCAGAGTGATGTGACACCGCTACGGGGTATGCAGCAAGCCAAAAGTATTCTTAGGACCTATTCCGCATTCACAATCACATAACAAGTAAGTTGATAAATCGGGGCCAAAACGCCGTCGCACACACGAGAGCCCGGGGTGACTAAAGGATGCTAGGGAGAGGTGATGGATCAAGACCCTTGCTGGTAGAGTGCCAGCAGGGCTAGAGTTGCCCTCCCGAGGATACGTAGCCCACGCTTATGGGGCTGGCCGGTGCCAATTGGGGCACTAGGTCCCACTCGCTTACTTTCACCACGGTGACCACACTATGAAGGTGGAGCCGGGATCGGGCACTCGCTCGCATGCACAACGGAGCTATATCTACGGATATTAAACAAACAAGTACTAAGATTAATGGAGCAAAGTTTAGAGTTCACCTGGCTGGTTTGAAGAAACCAACCCCGTTCGGAGACGTGGGCGAGCGGGGAAGTGTGGATCCCGCACACTGCGTCGATGTCGCTTGAGCTGTTTAGTACATGAACTACTCCTCACGCAGGAGGGTTGGATTAGGGGTGGGGGAAATCAAACTTACATCAAACACTACCTCCACGCAGGGAGGGGCGCTAAGCCGGCCAGGCGGGAGGGGAAAACTCGCCGACGATGACGGAACGGAAGCCGACGTGGATCTGCTCACTTGCTGTGAGAAGGGACAGGATGCCGCTGTTGCAGTCGTAGCTCATCCTCAAGAATTTTTCCGGCAACGAAACCAGAGGGGATTTCTTCGTAATAGGGTTTGGGACAACTCTGATTTTTATCAAATTCTTCTGACGCCGTCGCTGGTCGTGGTGGAAGCTCGAACAGGATGAAGGAATCTGGCGCTGGCGGCTTCAGATCTGAGGCAGTAGGATGCAGAGGTTGTACCTTGGGCTCCTGAGCTCCGAATCTCGAACCGTTAGAAGTTCTGGGACCATGGACGGGCCCTCATTGCAGAAAAACTGGAGGGGAGGCTGCCGGAGGTCGGGATGTCCTGGGGGACGCCGAAGAGTGACTGTTGGTCGCAGAAGACTGATGAGGGCAGTCCCGCGTGACTGCAGGAGAAAAATCAGAACTAGAGCTCCCGGACGCCGAATGTACTTCTGTTTCATGCTCCTGGTCGGGGACAGGGGGAGGAAGATCTTTGAAGAAGAAACCTCAGCCTGATTCCGGCGTGGTTCGCCGTGGCGGAGCTTACAAGCTGGTTCTGATTCTCTGCAGAGGCTGCACCGCGTGGTCCAGGTTCTGTAGCAGCAGGTTGCAGACGCTGTCACGGGCACTCCCGAGCTCCAAATGACACGAAACCAGTGGCTTCGTCTCCGTGGTTGAGGTGGCTTTCAGCAGGTATCAACGGGGTTGCAATCAGAGGCCGTGGGCGGTTGGTGTGCCCTGAAGAGTAGGTACTGGTCGCTGTCGACTGCAGGAGACAGATCCGTGCGACTGAGGAAGAACGTTTGCAACTCTGGATATCGGATGCCGAATTAAGTTCCGCCTTCTGCTCCTGGAAGTGAACAGGGGGAGGAAAAATTTTGAAGAAGAAACTTCAGCCTGATTCCTCCACCGTTGGTCGTGAAGCAGCTTCCAATTGGGCTCAGGCTGGCTGCAGGTGGTGTCTGGCGCAGTCGGGGTAGAGCAGCTCTCACGGGCGGTCACGAACTCGGAACTGGACGATTCCACCTCGCCTGCGAAGTAGACAGGACGACCTTTCCAGAATGGTAAGGTATGCCCTCAGATGTCGCCGTATGAACGCAGGGGAGCTTCTGCAAGACGGACCATCTTCTGTCACCTGCAGATGTGATCTAGGTAAGGGGATGGAGGTGAGATTAGGTTAAGGGGGGGGTTGAAGTTTTGGTAATGGAGGGAAATGGGGGTGTTTGCAGATGGGGGAAAGGGGTGGTGGGGGTGTGGAGAGGGGCGGAGTAGGTGGAATGGGGTGTTGGAGGGTGGAGGGGAGTGGGGGGCCGAAGCTATCCAAGGGGTGGTGGGGGTCGGCCAAGGAAATGGGGGTGGGCTATGGTGGTGGGTGCGCAACCAGCAGGGTATGGGAGGGGGGTTAATCCACCCTAGGGATATGAATGGGGTGTGGGGGAGTGGGAAGGTTGCTTGGGGAAGAGGGATGGTTGCCTTGGAGGTGGGGAAGGTGTGTGGGGGATTGGGAGAGTCACTTGGGGGATGTGGAAGTGTTAATGGGAGTTATGGACCTAGGGGATGTGAAAGGGTGGGGGCTGATGTGGCTGCTGATGTGGCAAGTGGGGAAGGTGAAGGGGCAGATGCGCCCAGGGGAGAGAGAGAGGAGGAGAGAGAAGGGGTCCGCCCCCTGAAGAGAGAGAGAGAGAGAGAGAGAGAAAGCTAGAGAGAGGGGGGGGGGAGAAAATGCACTTATGCTCAAAATACTCAATAATTCATTAACCTTCTCAAGTGGGAGTTGGGGTCCTATATATAGGGATCCCAACTTTATACAAAAGCCCCTGAGAAAAGAACAAAAGACAGATAACCAAGGTGCAATAAGGGGTGCTCATGGGCCTAGCTCCTCTAGATGGGCTACAAAGCCAAACAAGCCCAATATGCTGATCCACTAATATGAGCACCTAGGACATGACTCAAAATACATCAAAAAGACTCAAGAAAAGGGAAATTACATCAAGATGTCCATAGTAATAAACTCTAATGTCATCGAGGACCCATCAAGTCGTGCAGTCGTAGCCTACCCGTCTCCAGAAGGGAGAGGGGTGTCTAGCCAGAGGGAACGCTGGGTGATGTCCCCATCAACTCCCCCGGGCTGTGAAGAGCTCGACTCTGTCGAGAAAGGGTCCTCTCGACTGCGGTAATGCTCCAGGAGGTCGGGGTCCAGCTGCTGAAGATCCTCCCTGCTCACCCATGAATCATCTGAAGGGGGCCGGCCCTTCCACCTGACCAAGTATCGCTCGTACGCTTTGCTCCGGGTGATAGTGACCTGTTCATCCAATATCCGCTCTATTTGCTCCCGTTGGCCTCTCTGGATTGGTTGAACTCTCTCATGTGTGGTGGCTCTCTCAGAAGGTGGAACAGGCTCAATTTCCTCACTGGGTGTCACCGTGGGTCCCCTATATGCCACCAAGTCAGCCACATTGAATGTGGGACTTACTGCGTACTCCTCGGGGAGGTCCAACACGTAAGCGTTTGTGCCAATCCTCTTTAAAACCTGGAAGGGGCCTGATCCACGCGACCTCTGTTTGGAGACATTCCCAGGGGAAAGCCTCTCAGTTCTTACCATCACATAATCACCTACGTGAAACTCCTGGTGGCGACGGTGGGAATCGGCCGACTTTTTATACACCTCATTGCTTTTGTTAATGTGTTTGCGGATTTCTTCATGCAATTCTTTCATGTGTTGGGCAAACGACTCAGCACTAATAGACACTCTAGCATGTGGTGGCAAAGGAATGAGATCTGTAGGCTTTCTAGGTTTGTACCCATGCACAGCTTCAAATGGGCTCATCCCTATCGACCTATTCACTGAATTGTTGTATGCAAACTCTGCCTGGGGTAATATGAGATCCCAATTCCCGGGGCGATCCTCAACAAGACACCGGAGTAGATTCCCAAGGCTCCTATTAATGACTTCGGTCTGGCCGTCAGTTTGAGGGTGATAGGCCGTGGAAAATTTGAGAAGGGTCCCCATTAGGTGCCAGAGAGTTTTCCAGAAATAGCTGGTGAATTTGACATCCCTATCAGAAATGATGGTCTTGGGTAGGCCATGGAGGCGAACTACCTCATCGAAGAATAGGCGGGCCACATGAGAGGCGTCAGAGGTTTTGGAACAGGGGATGAAATGGGCCATCTTGGAAAACCTATCCACGACTACAAAGATGGAATCATGCCTTTTTTGAGTTCTAGGTAGGCCTAAGACGAAGTCCATGCTTAAGTCTTGCCAAGGACGGTCAGGGACAGGGAGTGGTGTGTAGAGGCCAGTGTTCTGCCTTGTTTGTTTGGCTGAGGCACATATCCTGCACTGTCCTACAATTTTGGCTACGTCCCTTTTGAGACTTGGCCAGTAGAACTGACCCTCAACCAAAGCAATGGTCTTATGCACCCCAAAATGCCCAGCAAGGCCTCCTGCATGTAACTCCCAGATCAGGAAGTCCCGTAGAGAGGTTCTAGGTATGCAAAGTCTATGGCCTTTGAAAATGAACCCGTCCTCTAAGATGAATCCTTGATGTTCCCTAGGTGAGAGGGTGGACAGAGTGGTATGGATTGGACCAAAGTCCGGGCAATCAGAATACTCTTCCTCGAGTCTTTCAAATCCTATGACTTCCACCCTAATGGTAGCTAGCAAGGAAATTCTCCTACTGAGGGCATCGGCAGCACGGTTTTCACTTCCGGCCTTATGTTTGATTACAAATGTGTAGGCCTGGATGTATTCAACCCATCGGGCATGCCGAGCATTCAGTTTCTGCTGGGAATTGAGGTATTTCAGGGCCTCATGGTCAGAGAATATGACAAATTCTTTCGGCAAGAGATAGTGTCTCCAGTGCCGGAGGGATTGAACCACGGCATAAAATTCCTTGTCGTAGGTGGAGTATCTCATCCTGGCATCACACAACTTCTCACTAAAATAGGCCACTGGATGTCCTTCCTGACTAAGGATCCCGCCAATTCCTACCCCGGAGGCATCACAAGTCACCTCAAAGACTTTGGAGAAGTCAGGGAGGCATAGTACAGGGGCTTGGGTCATCCTCTCTTTGAGTTCTTGGAAGGCTCTAGTTGCGGACTTGGTCCACACAAAGGTCCCCTTTTTGAGGCAGTCGGTGATAGGGGCTGTGACTGTGCTAAACCCACGGATGAACCTTCGGTAAAAGGTGGCTAGCCCATGAAAGCTCCGGACTTCATGGAGAGTGCGGGGTTCTGGCCAATCGAGGATGACTTGGACCTTTTCTGGGTCCATGGATACTCCTTCGGTGGAGACAACATACCCAAGGAAGGTAATGGACTTTGTCATGAATTGACATTTTCCAAAATTGGCAAAGAGGCTCTCTTTCCTAAGAGTGGTGCAGACTTGCCTAAGGTGACTGAGATGGGCTTCTTTGGACTGGCTGTAGATGAGGATGTCATCAAAGTAGACTACCAGGAAGACTCCAATGTAGGGCCTAAGGACCTCGGTCATAAGGCGCATAAAGGTGCTTGGGGCATTAGAGAGCCCAAAAGGCATCACCAGCCATTCATAGAGCCCATCCTTGGTTTTAAAGGCTGTTTTCCATTCATCTCCTAGCCTTATCCTAACCTGATGGTAGCCACTTTTGAGATCTATTTTGGAGAAAATGGTGGCCCCGGCTAGCATGTCAAGCATGTCGTCAAGCCTAGGTATGGGAAACCTGTACTTGACCGTGATCTTGTTGATGGCCCTACTGTCGACACACATCCGCCATGTCCCATCTTTCTTAGGTGTGAGGAGGGCTGGGATAGCACAAGGACTCTTGCTAAGACGGAGGAAGCCTTTTCTTATGAGTTCCTCCACTTGCCTCCTTAGTTCAGCATGCTCAGTGGGGTTGAGGCGGTAGTGGGGAAGGTTTGGGAGGGTGGCTCCGGGGACAAGATCAATGGCATGTTGGACATCCCTCATGGGTGGCAGTTGGTCGGGGAGCTCCTCGGGGAAAACGTCCTTAAATTCTTCCAGGAGAGGGTGGATTTCCACGGGGTGAGGATTGGAGGGGGTTGCCTCTCCAAGACATATGACAATAGCACAAAGGGGTGTCCCTCGGGTTATTTCTTCCTCGAGCTCTTTCCTAGTGATGAGGTGGAGGCCTTTGACTGGCCCGGTGGGAATTTCAGGGGTGGGGTTTTGGGTTTTTGGTTGGGTTGGTGTGGACGAGGCCCTGGGTTTTGGTGGTGTAGGAAGGATTCCCTTGGTGGGTGGTTCTTTTTGGGGAGGGGAGGGGTTGAGGCGGATACTCTTCCCCTCGTGGTCAAAGGTGCATGTGTTTGTTTTCCCATGGATGGTAGCATTGACATCATATATCCAAGGTCTACCCAATAGGATGCTTCCTACAGCCATCGGTATGATATCACACCATATTTGCCCTTGGTAGGATGAGAAGGTGATGGGGATAAGACAACATGTGTCGACGGGTAGGGAGTGGTTGTTTATCCAGGACACACGATAGGGTTTGGGGTGGGGTGTAGGGGTAAGCCCTAGGAGTTTGACGGTGTCCGGAGACACGGCGTTGATACAACTCCCGTTGTCTAGGATGACCTTCCTAACATGATCCCCGATCTTGACAAATGTGTGAAAAATGGAAGTCCTCCGCCAGTCATCCTCTTGTGGTTGGGTGAGGGTGCATCTTATCACCCCTAGGTGGCTGGAGTGTGGGTCCTCTCCTATCCCTTCCTCAAAGAATTGCTCATTGTATTCCTCTTCCCATCCTAAAGCAGCCTCGTATTCCTCAATAGTACTCTCATGTGTTTCCTGGGTAGTAGAAGGTTCACTCTCAATAACTAGGCTTGACATCCCCTTGGAGGGACATTGGGTGGCTATGTGGCCATAGCCATGGCATCGAAAACACTTGACCGTATTGCTCAATGGGGTCTTCCTTTTGGAGTTGTCTTCCCTTTGAGAAGGGGGGTTGAGTGGAGTGGTCTTTGTGGGGGTGGGAGTGGTTGGTTGGTGGTAGGGCCGAGTGGGGGTTCCCCCATTGGGAGGAGGAGGTGTTCTTAGCAGAGGAGGTAGGTTGGGACGGGGTCCCGGGCCCTTGGGGGGGGGGGGGCAAACCTAGGATTCCTAGCAAATCTCTCTACATCCCGGGCTATTTGATAGCCAATTTCCAAGCTATGCACTTCCCTCATAAAAAGCTCCCGTTTGATGTGGGGAAGGAGACCATTCCTAAACCGGGATAACGTGACGGCTGGATCTTCAACCACACCACACCTTAGGAGATATGAATCAAATTTTTCAATATACTCTTCCACGGTTTTTCCCTCTTGGGTAAGGCTTTGCCATTCATCAAGAAGAAGTTGGCTATAGGAGATGGGAACATATTTGTTCCTAAGTTGATCTTTCATGTCTAGCCAAGTGTTGATGGGTTCCTCACGCCTGATCCTCCTTTGGTTTTCAACCTTTAGCCAATAGGTTTTGGCTAGTTTGAGGAGGTGCATCTTGGCCAACCTAACCTTTCTCTCCTCTGACATGGGATACCATTCGAAGTATTGGTCCATGCCATGCTCCCATTCTTTATAGACACTAGGGTTATGAGACCCATCAAAATTAGGAGCTTCCACTTTGATCATTCTTAGTAGGAATTCATCATGATCCTCACGTGGTCGCCTATCATGGTATCGAGGTTGTGGGGCTCTCTCTTGCTCACGATTCCACTCATCATCTAGGTCTTCCCTCTCATGTTCAACCCGCGGAGGAGGAACTCTTTGGGCATGGTTCCTAGGTGGGGCCCTAGCTTCTTCTAGTCTTTCTAATCTGGTGGAAATTCCATTCATTTGCTCCGTGAGGACTTGAATGGCAGCCTCAATTCGATCCATGGGAGTTTGGGGAGCTTCCCTTGGGTTGTTTTGGTTGTCATGAGCATTGGGATCCATTGGTGGATTGGAATTAGAAGGATCAACCCGATATATGGTGCCCCTATGGGTGGACATGCACAATGATGGCAAACGGGATAGAAATGCACTTGCCCTTGGACCTAGGCTTGTAGAGACAAGTCTAAAACTTGCTCTGATACCAATTTGATGTGACACCGCTACGGGGTATACAGCAAGCCAAAAGTATTCTTAGGACCTATTCCGCATTCACAATCACATAACAAGTAAGTTGATAAATCGGGGCCAAAACGCCGTCGCACACACGAGAGCCCGGGGTGACTAAAGGATGCTAGGGAGAGGTGATGGATCAAGACCCTTGCTGGTAGAGTGCCAGCAGGGCTAGAGTTGCCCTCCCGAGGATACATAGCCCACGCTTATGGGGCTGGCCGGTGCCAATTGGGGCACTAGGTCCCACTCGCTTACTTTCACCACGGTGACCACACTATGAAGGTGGAGCCGGGATCGGGCACTCGCTCGCATGCACAACGGAGCTATATCTACGGATATTAAACAAACAAGTACTAAGATTAATGGAGCAAAGTTTAGAGTTCACCTGGCTGGTTTGAAGAAACCAACCCCGTTCGGAGACGTGGGCGAGCGAGGAAGTGTGGATCCCGCACACTGCGTCGATGTCGCTTGAGCTGTTTAGTACATGAACTACTCCTCACGCAGGAGGGTTGGATTAGGGGTGGGGGAAATCAAACTTATATCAAACACTATCTCCACGCAGGGAGGGGCGCTAAGCCGGCCAGGCGGGAGGGGAAAACTCGCCGAGGATGACGGAACGGAAGCCGACGTGGATCTGCTCACTTGCTGTGAGAAGGGACAGGATGCTACTGTTGCAGTCGTAGCTCGTCCTCAGGAATTTTGCCAGCAACGAAACCAGAGGATATTTCTTCGTAATAGGGGCTGGGACAACTCTGATTTTTATCAAATTCTTCTGACGCCGTCGCTGGTCGTGGTGGAAGCTCGAACAGGATGAAGGAATCTGGCGCTGGCGGCTTCAGATCTGAGGCAGTAGGATGCAGAGGTTGTACCTTGGGCTCCCGAGCTCCGAATCTCGAACCGTTAGAAGTTATGGGACCGTGGTCAGGCCCTCGTTGCAGAAAAACTGGCGGGGAGGCTGCCGGAGGTCGGGATGTCCTGGGGGACGCCGAAGAGTGACTGTTGGTCGCAGAAGACTGATGAGGGCAGTCCCGCGTGACTGCAGGAGAAAAATCAGAACTGGAGCTCCCGGATGCCAAATGTACTTCTGTTTCGTGCTCCTGGTCGGGGACAGGGGGGAGGAAGATCTTTGAAGAAGAAACCTCAGCCTGATTCCGCCGTGGTTCGCCGTGGCAGAGCTTGCAAGCTGGTTCTGATTCTCTGCAGAGGCTGCATCGCGTGGTCCAGGTTCTGTAGCAGCAGGTTGCAGACGCTGTCACGGGCACTCCCGAGCTCCAAATGACACGAAACTAGTGGCTTCGTCTCCTTGGTTGAGGTGGCTTTCAGCAAGAGTCAACGGGGTTGCAATCAGAGGCCGTGGGCGGTTGGTGTGCCCTGAAGAGTAGGTACTGGTCGCTGTCGACTGCAGGAGACAGATCCATGCGACTGAGGAAGAACGTTTGCAACTCTGGATCTCGGATGCCGAATTAAGTTCTGCCTTCTGCTCCTGGAAGTGGACAGGGGGAGGAAGAATTTTGAAGAAGAAACTTCATCCTGATTCCTCCACCGTTAGTCGTGAAACAGCTTCCAATCGGGCTCAGGCTGGCTGCAGGTGGTGTCTGGCGCAGTCGGGGTAGAGCAGCTCTCACGGGTGGTCATGAACTCGGAACTGGACGATTCCACCTCGCCTGAGAAGTGGACAGGACGACCTTTCCAGAATGGTAAGGTATGCCCTCAGATGTCGCCGTATGAATGCAGGGGAGCTTCTGCAAGACGGACCGTCTTCTGTCACCTGCAGATGTGATCTAGGTAAGGGGATGGAGGTGGGATTAGGTTAAGGGGGGGTTGAAGTTTTGGTAATGGAGGGAAATGGGGGTGTTTGCAGATGGGGGAAAGGGGTGGTGGGGGTGTGGAGAGGGGCGGAGTAGGTGGAATGGGGTGTTGGAGGGTGGAGGGGAGTGGGGGGCTGAAGCTATCCAAGGGGTGGTGGGGGTCGGCCAAGGAAATGGGGGTGGGCTATGGTGGTGGGTGCGCAACCAGCAGGGTATGGGAGGGGGTGGTGAGGACACGCGCCACGCTTCACGACGGAGTACACGGATCTCGCCGGCATCCCTTTGGCTCGGTGATCACTTGGCGGACGCGCAGAGTTATCTTTAGTTATTTATGCTTTAGGCCATGCTGGGCCTTGGTTTAGTCCCTGCGTGGACACTTTATTTATTATTGTGGACCTTTGTAGGCCAATTGGGGCCAATTAGGCTTCCATTAGGTGATGTTAGGCTTATTAGTTAGGCAAGAGGGTTAGTGGGCCACCTTGTGGTCCACCCTTCTTGGCCCATTTGGGCTGACCACCTTCCCACATGGTTGGCCCATTGGGATTTGCGCCCCCCCCCCCTTGTGGATTAGGGTTTTGGGCGCCCCCCTTCATCTCTTCCAAGAGGAAGAGGTGGCAGCCGCCCCCACTCCTACTTTGTAGGAGTGGAGTGCGCATTCCCCCCCCTTCCCCATCCGACCACACCCCTCCTCCTTTGGCCGCCCCCTTCCCCCAATTGCCTCCTAGATTCTAGGAAGCCTTGCGCCCCCCCCTTTCCCCCCTTGCCTTGTGCGCACCCCCCTCCCCTCCCTCTTGGCTAGGGTTTCAAACCTAGCATTCCCCCTCCCCATATAAAAGATCTCTTGTATTTTCTTTGGAAAAAAATGAATAGATGAAAGAAAATTGATTGAGCAGCCATTGGCGCAGCCACCCCTTGGAGAGGGCGACCCTCTCTTCCTCCTCTGCTCCTGCGACGGGAGCAACCCCGGGGTGCGACTCCCCATCCCCTCGGTGCGACGCCGAGGGCCCCTTTCTCCCCTATCCCTTCTCAAGTTCTAGTTCGGTGCGCCCAGATTTCTCCTCCAAGAGCAGCGACGACCACCCCCTGTTCGTGAGGATCTTGGGCGACCAGCCCATTTTTTTGTGGTTCTTCTACGAGTCGTCGACGCGTGCGAGGTGGTCTCGCCTCATTCAGAGATCGGCACCGCCCGTGGCATTTTTTCTCGTGAGCGCGCGCAGGACCCCCTCTCCCTGCGGGCCTGGTTCTGTTCGCCCCATTACAAAATTCCCACAGGACGGACATCTGCGAGTTTGGGCGCGGGATCTTCACCGATCGTACCTCTCCCCGTCCTCTGTCCAACGCCGCCGACCTCACGTCGTTCCGACGTCCGAGCTGCTCGTGGCATCCGTTCCCGTGAAGTCACGCAGGTCTGCCCTGCCCAACCGGCGCCAGAGCCACCAGCGGATTTCAGAGCCTGCTGCTCTCAGCCACGATCAGATCTGATCGAGCCCTTTGGGCGGGACCTGCTGCTCTGCGTCCCCGACGTCCTCCCACAAGCGGGGCCTCGTTCGCCTACCAGAGCAGCGAGTTACCATTTTCCCCGCTCGACAGCGCAGTTCTGGGTGCAGATTCCTTGTCCCCACTTGCAGGTGCGGCCACGGCTTCCACGGACAGAATCTGAGCACGCCTTTTGGCCGAGGCTTCCTCCTGCGACCTAACTACGCGCCCTCGCTGACGGCGCCCCAATCGGACTCCGGATCCATTCGTGGGAACGTTTACCACCGAGTCGCGCGTTGCTGCGATTCTGCCGATCGTCATCCGGACCCTCCTCGTGGCCAACCCTTCACCGAGTGCAGCCCGTCAGCCCGTGTATCGGCCGCCCCGAATGGAATTGTTGTAGCCTGTTATCTCCCTGCGAGGAGTGGGCACCATTGCTGGCTTGTACCTATTCTTTCATTGTGTGTATCGGGGTTGTCGGTCTCGGCCGGGGTTCCTTCCCCACGCCTAGGCGTGGAGGTACGTGCGACGCTCCCCCCTTGGCATTTTGCTTTACTAGTATGTGATCTTATATGCCGCGTGAGAGCGTAGGGATCCTAGCTAGCATTCAACACCGCGAGATCGTGAGTGAGAGTATCCCATTCCGTGGCCCTAGTCGAGCACCGAGCTCGGACTAGACTCCTATAGTTGCGCGTCGGCTCCTTTGCCGCTTTGATCCACTCGCTTCCCTCATAGGGACGACCGTGGACTTGGGTTTCTTGTTGAGAGACGCCTCTCTTCGGAGGAATAGTACGGAGGTCGATCACTCGGCTTGCCTTGTCACGTGTGAGTGCTGGCCGCACTTGATCTTCATCATAGGTTTAGTCCATTTGTCAGTCGGTCCCGCATCAAATTTGGTATCAGAGCTTAGGGAACCAGTTTGTTCTAACAAATTGGGGTCTTAGGTCATTCGAGTCTTTAGGTTGTCTAGGGTGCAATTGAGGCCTTAGAGTTATCTAGGTTGCATTGAGTCTCTTCGTTCATCTAGGTAACCCACCATTGCATTGTCATGTTAGGTTTGTGTCTAGTTAGAGTTTTGTCCTTGTCTCGTTGAGTCTTGCATGTCCAGCTCCGCGCCAACCCCATGGTGGTTCCTCGAGCCCACATGTCAGGTGAGTCATCCCTATTGGTCCGATTCGATGCTCTTATGGTACGACCTCTAAGTGTCGCCCCTACCACTCAGTCGTCGGGAGACCCGATCCCTATACCGATGACCGAGTCATTCCAGCGCCCTGTCATGTCCACTGCCATCCTACCTAATGGGATGCATACGGAGATCGATTTCATCAGTAGGGTGTCATCTAACTGTGTCTCACAAGACATTGTTGAGTCACTCTCTAAGACTGGGGAGATTGTTCTCCGTGATGGTTTAGCTTTTATCGAGTTTCAACGGTGGTTTGGCCCCGTTAAGTATTTCGATGGCGCTTGGTGCAAGATCAGCACACTTGCTGGTCCATGCATCATTTTAGGGCGAACTTGGTTGGAGGAAAGAAGTGCGACCATCGACCTGGATAGGAGGACCTGCACCTTACACCCATCTCACCTTCCCGGTGAGTTTGTCTTTCATGACGGCGTTACGCCGACCACCTCCATGTCATCACCTGGGTTTGTTCCAGTGAGTTACGAGGCTGAACAGGAGTTGATTGAGGAGTACATAACTGAGGTTGAGGAGTTAGGGAGTGATCCCCTCCACATCATAGAGGACTCAGTTTCCACTCCCGAGAGAGAGGCTTCACCCTTAGACCCTCATATAGAGACATTCTTACCTTCCGAGGGTGAACTGGTCATTGGTGAGTCTTTAGCTAGCTGGTTAAGGGAGGGTCCACTTCTAGATGTCTCCATTCCTTGCTATACACCCATGGGACCAGCCCTCCCAATAATACCCCTTAACTCCTTTCACACCACTTTTCGGTCCTTCTGCTTTCTTGAAAATGTGAAGGACTTCCTTAGGAGTTTAGATTATCAATGGGAGTTGACTTATATGTTGACCTTAGGGTCTGACCAACCCTATAGTCATAGCTTTACACTCCCTGCTTTGGGGTCTATTACCTCGGTCTACACCATAGGACATACCACATCCGAGGTCCTTTTATTATTTCCCATACCCGTGGAGGTTGATTTTGTCCCCGCTTATGGTTTCACGGTCCCGAGGGAGGAACCTAGCCTTCCTTGCCTTCCTCATGAGCCTCTTGCCCCATACATGAGAGTGCCTGAAGGTGATTATCTGCACCTGGGCGAATGTCGCACATGGGCAAGTATAGTGAAGGGACCTGTCGGGAGGGGTCATCATTTCTTTGACCCTTTCGATCCCCTCCCTAGTGAGCCTCTCGACCCATATTCTTTTCCCCACCTTGTCGAGGAGGTCCACTATCATACACCACCTAGGCCTTCTAGTCAACACCTCACCGTGCAGGCATCCAGATGCCCGAGCTTAGGAGGCCAGGGACACATGTCTCTTCCCCATGTTTCACCATGTCCACCATCATATAGGGGTTTGTCTCATATAGGGAATGCCATGAGTGAGTTTGGGCAATTTAGTCCCCATGAGTCTACCACATTCCGTAGGACACCCATGCATGATAGATACAACTTTGGTTGTCCTGGTCCTCCCCACGTTGTCAAGTCTGGTAGGTGTCATAGGCCTATTAGGTCCATATTTGGATGTCCAGGACCACCCCTGCATTCATATAGGTATGAGTCCACACAGCTAGTTCGGAGTCTACATCATCATCACCATCTTGAGGCCAGCAACGCACGTTATGAGGATTTAGCTGATGCGCATCGACGCACCCGTGAGTTCCAAGTGGGAGAGTACGTCATGATCAGGGTTAGACCTGAACGGTTCCCTTCGGGGGCCGTGAAGAAACTCCAGGACCGCGGTGCCAGACCCTTTCGAGTCTTGAAGCGAATTGGGTCGAATGCGTATGAGATTGAGCTGCCAGACGACTATGGGATCTGTTCGACGTTCAATGTTTCAGATCTGGTGGCATATCGGGATCCCGCGGTGATTCCCAGTGAGCTTTTTGGGCCTACCCCTCCTGTTGAGAGCATTACACCTTCTGAGCGTCCACCTCCTCCAGCCCCATTACAGACACGCGAGCATATAGATTGCATACTGGATGAGCAGGTGACCACGACCAGGAGCGGAGCCTACCAGCGCTTCCTAGTGCGTTGGAGAGGGCGCCCTGCGACAGACGACGCCTGGATCACACGTGGAGAGCTGGAGAGGATCGACCCGGACCTGCTGGAGCGCTACTTGAGCGACCGTGACCCTTACTCGACGGGGTCGAGTTCTTCCCACCCGGGGAGAATTGGTGAGGACACGCGCCACGCTTCACGACGGAGTACACGGATCTCGCCGGCATCCCTTTGGCTCGGTGATCACTTGGCGGACGCGCAGAGTTATCTTTAGTTATTTATGCTTTAGGCCATGCTGGGCCTTGGTTTAGTCCCTGCGTGGACACTTTATTTATTATTGTGGACCTTTGTAGGCCAATTGGGGCCAATTAGGCTTCCATTAGGTGATGTTAGGCTTATTAGTTAGGCAAGAGGGTTAGTGGGCCACCTTGTGGTCCACCCTTCTTGGCCCATTTGGGCTGACCACCTTCCACATGGTTGGCCCATTGGGATTTGCGCCCCCCCCCCCCTTGTGGATTAGGGTTTTGGGCGCCCCCCTTCATCTCTTCCAAGAGGAAGAGGTGGCAGCCGCCCCCACTCCTACTTTGTAGGAGTGGAGTGCGCATTCCCCCCCCTTCCCCATCCGACCACACCCCTCCTCCTTTGGCCGCCCCCTTCCCCCAATTGCCTCCTAGATTCTAGGAAGCCTTGCGCCCCCCCCTTTCCCCCCTTGCCTTGTGCGCACCCCCCTCCCCTCCCTCTTGGCTAGGGTTTCAAACCTAGCATTCCCCCTCCCCATATAAAAGATCTCTTGTATTTTCTTTGGAAAAAAAAAATGAATAGATGAAAGAAAATTGATTGAGCAGCCATTGGCGCAGCCACCCCTTGGAGAGGGCGACCCTCTCTTCCTCCTCTGCTCCTGCGACGGGAGCAACCCCGGGGTGCGACTCCCCATCCCCTCGGTGCGACGCCGAGGGCCCCTTTCTCCCCTATCCCTTCTCAAGTTCTAGTTCGGTGCGCCCAGATTTCTCCTCCAAGAGCAGCGACGACCACCCCCTGTTCGTGAGGATCTTGGGCGACCAGCCCATTTTTTTGTGGTTCTTCTACGAGTCGTCGACGCGTGCGAGGTGGTCTCGCCTCATTCAGAGATCGGCACCGCCCGTGGCATTTTTTCTCGTGAGCGCGCGCAGGACCCCCTCTCCCTGCGGGCCTGGTTCTGTTCGCCCCATTACAAAATTCCCACAGGACGGACATCTGCGAGTTTGGGCGCGGGATCTTCACCGATCGTACCTCTCCCCGTCCTCTGTCCAACGCCGCCGACCTCACGTCGTTCCGACGTCCGAGCTGCTCGTGGCATCCGTTCCCGTGAAGTCACGCAGGTCTGCCCTGCCCAACCGGCGCCAGAGCCACCAGCGGATTTCAGAGCCTGCTGCTATCAGCCACGATCAGATCTGATCGAGCCCTTTGGGCGGGACCTGCTGCTCTGCGTCCCCGACGTCCTCCCACAAGCGGGGCCTCGTTCGCCTACCAGAGCAGCGAGTTACCATTTTCCCCGCTCGACAGCGCAGTTCTGGGTGCAGATTCCTTGTCCCCACTTGCAGGTGCGGCCACGGCTTCCACGGACAGAATCTGAGCACGCCTTTTGGCCGAGGCTTCCTCCTGCGACCTAACTACGCGCCCTCGCTGACGGCGCCCCAATCGGACTCCGGATCCATTCGTGGGAACGTTTACCACCGAGTCGCGCGTTGCTGCGATTCTGCCGATCGTCATCCGGACCCTCCTCGTGGCCAACCCTTCACCGAGTGCAGCCCGTCAGCCCGTGTATCGGCCGCCCCGAATGGAATTGTTGTAGCCTGTTATCTCCCTGCGAGGAGTGGGCACCATTGCTGGCTTGTACCTATTCTTTCATTGTGTGTATCGGGGTTGTCGGTCTCGGCCGGGGTTCCTTCCCCACGCCTAGGCGTGGAGGTACGTGCGACGCTCTCCCCTTGGCATTTTGCTTTACTAGTATGTGATCTTATATGCCGCGTGAGAGCGTAGGGATCCTAGCTAGCATTCAACACCGCGAGATCGTGAGTGAGAGTATCCCATTCCGTGGCCCTAGTCGAGCACCGAGCTCGGACTAGACTCCTATAGTTGCGCGTCGGCTCCTTTGCCGCTTTGATCCACTCGCTTCCCTCATAGGGACGACCGTGGACTTGGGTTTCTTGTTGAGAGACGCCTCTCTTCGGAGGAATAGTACGGAGGTCGATCACTCGGCTTGCCTTGTCACGTGTGAGTGCTGGCCGCACTTGATCTTCATCATAGGTTTAGTCCATTTGTCAGTCGGTCCCGCATCAGGGGGGTTAATCTGCCCTAGGGATATGAATGGGGTGTGGGGGAGTGGGAAGGTTGCTTGGGGAAGAGGGATGGTTGCCTTGGAGGTGGGGAAGGTGTGTGGGGGATTGGGAGAGTGACTTGGGGGATGTGGAAGTGTTAATGGGAGTTATGGACCTAGGGGATGTGAAAGGGTGGGGGCTGATGTGGCTGCTGATGTGGCAAGTGGGGAAGGTGAAGGGGCAGGTGCGCCCAGGGGAGAGAGAGAGGAGGAGAGAGAAGGGGTCCGCCCCCTGAAGAGAGAGAGAGAGAGAGAGAGAGAGAGAGAAAGCTAGAGAGAGGGGGGGGGGGAGAAAATGCACTTATGCTCAAAATACTCAATAATTCATTAACCTTCTCAAGTGGGAGTTGGGGTCCTATATATAGGGATCCCAACTTTGTACAAAAGCCCCTGAGAAAAGAACAAAAGACAGATAACCAAGGTGCAATAAGGGGTGCTCATGGGCCTAGCTCCTCTAGATGGGCTACAAAGCCAAACAAGCCCAATATGCTGATCCACTAATATGAGCACCTAGGACATGACTCAAAATACATCAAAAAGACTCAAGAAAAGGGAAATTACATCAAGATGTCCATAGTAATAAACTCTAATGTCGTCGAGGACCCATCAAGTCGTGCAGTCGTAGCCTACCCGTCTCCAGAAGGGAGAGGGGTGTCTAGCCAGAGGGAACGCTGGGTGATGTCCCCATCACAGAGTCTCTCTTTTTTCTCTCCAAATTTTGAAAGGAGAGTCATGTGTTTGATCGGAACTCCCTCCGATATTGAGAACGTGGAATCCAATATAAATCAAGAAAATATTTATATATATGTAAATATACACACACATATATATATCTACATATATATAATTATATACATAGACAGATATAGGTATACCTATATATGTATATATATATATATATATATATATATATAAAGGTGGAGAGAAGAAATAAAAGAATAAAAAATATGAGTAAATAAAAAATAAAAATACACTAAGAATATGGGTTGGGGGGAGGCAGAGAGAGAGGGTTAGAGAGAGAGAGAGAGAGAGAGAGAGAGGGTGAGCACGTGAGGGGGGGTGTGCATGCATGTGCATGCGATGGAGGCCGGAGGGAGAGAGGGGAGGGTGAAGTGGGGTGGTTCGCGGAGGTGGCCGGAGGTGGCTGCGGCGGTGAAGTGGGGGGTGGTTTGCAGTGGGTAGGTAGTGGCAGTGAGAGGGTGGCGAGGACGGTGAGGGCTCGACGTGGGCGTTGGTGAGGTGGGGGTCGACAGGAGGGGTTCGCGGCGGTGCCAAAGTGGTGAGGAGGTGTGGACGGTGGCGGAGTGAAGGCCGGAGGGCTCGCGGTGGCGTGGTGAGGGTGGCCGGAGGGAGGGAGGAGAGGGTGGCAAGTGTGTTAGAGAGAGAGGGTGCAGGGCAGTGTGGTCGACGGTGTGTGTGAGAGGGGGATGGGGAGTGAGGTGCAGTGGCAGTGGGGAAAAAGGAAAGCCGGAGGGGGTCACGGTAGCGTGGGGAGAAGATGAGAGGGAGAGTGGTCACGGAGGATGGTGTACATGCAAAGAGAGAAGAGAGAGGGAGTAAGGACGAGGGTGGCGGTGTGAGGGGGTCGGTGCGGCGACGAGGGGGGGTACTGGTGGAGGGGGTCGTTGCGGCGATGTGGGGAAGCGGTGTAGGTGAGTGGCGGGTGTGGCCACAGTGATGTGTGAGTGGAGGGAGAGAGGAGGTGGTCACCGGCGGTGTGAGGGTGGTGTGGGGAGTGAGGTGTAGTGGAGAGGGGGAGGTGACGTTGCCGCGGCGGCGACGTGGGGTACAGGCGGCGGTCGGTGTCGGCGATGGTCGCCGGGGGGGCGGTGATGTTGCCGCGCCGAAGAGAGTGGAGGGGGATGAGGGAGAGATGTTCGTAGGGAGGGGGCTCGGTTCAAGTGGGAGAGAAAGGGAGGTGGCAGTGTGGCGTTGTGAGTGAGAGGGGAGAGGGTGGCGTGAGGGGGTGAGACGGTGGCGGTCAGGGTGGTGCAGTGGAGATGGAGTGTGAAGGAGGGAGGTTCATGGCGGTGAGAGAGAGAAGGGAGATGGGGTTGCGACGGGGGAAAGAGGGGAGGTGTGTGTTGGGTAGAGAGGTGGCCGACGGCGGGGTTGGAGGGGGAGGGTAGCGGTGAGGATGGTGCAGTGGAGAGGGAGTGTGAAGGAGGGAGGTAAGGAGGAGGGTGTTCGGTGGTGTCGTGGGTTAGAGAATGAAGAGAGGGTGAGAGGGGAGAGTGTGGGAGATGGAAGAAGAAGGTGGGGAGGTGGAGTGGGATGGGGGGTCGTGAGGTTGATGGGCTGCCAAACATGAGAGGGAGAGCCGCCGGGTTCTGTCGAGCTAAAGGGAGAGAGTGGGAGTGCGACGGGGGGTATGAGAGAGAGAGAAAGAGAGAGATAAGGAGTGGTGGGTGGTCGAGAGAGATAAGTGGGAGAGAGAGAGTGTAATGCCCCCGGATTTTTTGGATATTGTTCGGATTGAGATCCATGGGTTTCGGATCACTTTCATGGGTCCCGGATTGAGATTAGCGGTTTACGTGTGTTTTTGTATGTCGGACCTTCGGAACCTTGTGTAGGGTGAACTGTTACGTTCTCTGACTCCGAGACGTTACCACGATGTTGTACGTTTTTTGAGGATCACGGGGAGTATTTTTTCCTATTTCTGGTATTTTCTAGAATTTTTGGATTTTCCTATAAATAAAACCCCTTCACCCTTTCTCTCTCCTCACTCTCATTTCTCACTCTCTCCCTCTTTCTTCTCTCGGGCTCTCCCATCTCACCCTCTCTTCTCTGGCGGCCGATGGAGCGAGGCGGGGGCGGAGCGGGGTGACGTGGGCGAGGAGGACGGCGAGGATGAGTCGAGGATCGGGGGACGGAGGCACGGTGAAGCTCGGCTGCGAGTTCGTGTCTTGGCGAGGGTTTAACGGCATTTTCTTCGTGGAACGGCATCCACGGCACGTCAAATCTTCGGTGGAAGTAGGGAGATGGATCCCCGGCTCGTGTACTTCCTTTCCCACAATTTTGGTAGGCCGTGGTGAGCCGAGCGGGCTTATTTGAGCATTTTGGGGAAAATGCATGATTTCAAGGAGTGAGCCGGATCTTGCATTTTAACACGTTATTTTGTGGTTTGATGGCACCACTCACTACCTTGGGGCATGGGGAAGGGTTTCCCCTTTGTTTCCCCTTCACGTGGGCGTGAACGGGGCGTGGAATGGAGTTTTCCACGATTTTCGCCGTTTTCGGGTGTCCGGAATAGAAACGGTCCTAACAGGAACCGTTATTAGGTGAGGCGGCCCTCAGGGAGGCCGCTATATGTCCATCTCACCGTGTTTTGGGGCTACGGTCCTGCGATAGACCACTACGCTTGGCTTAGCGGTCTAAGGCAGATCATTTTTCCTGGCTGGGCGGCCACGGGCCGGCGACCACTTGCCCCCTTATGTCAGTTTGCTAAACGGTCGCACGATAGACCGCCTGAGGCATTTAGCGGTCGGGTGTGGACCGTCGTTCACCGTGCAGCGGTCAGGCCAATACCATTTTTAGTTTCCATCGTGGCGGGCGCGTAGAGGCCTAAGGATGATCGCCTAGGTCATGGGGCGGCCACGCGACTGGCCGCTACTCTATGAATAGCGGTCAGGGCATGACCGTTTTATCTTTTGGGATTCATTCGAGGCCAGGAGGTGTAGCGGCCATTAGACTGACCGCTAGGTGACACCCAGCGGTCAGGCAATGGACCGCCACTCTTCTAGGCGGTCTGAGGGTGACCGCCTGGGTTCTGGTAGCGTCTGGGGCTATGCGGTCCTGGCTGGACCTCTAGGCCAGGCCTTGAGGTCTTAGCCAGACCGCCGAATTCTGAGACGGTCCAGGGAGGACCGCCCCATGGTTTTCATGCTTTCCAGGCCCATTTAGTGTCACGTAGGTTTCCGGTCGACCCGGTTGTGACCCAGTGGTTGACCTTCGGGCTCGTGTGTGTCTCGAACACCCTAGGGTTTTCGTGACCATGTTTTTGGGTGTCCAGAGGTACCATGTTATCTCGATTAGTGTGCTCGTAGAGTTAGAGGGTCCGGGTGACCCTGCGTGTGTTCCGGGCTTTCGTGTTACGCTTGATCGAGTCACCGTGTATCGGTGCGAGTGTGGTGGGATTTTCCTGCATGTCGTGGGTTTCTTCGGAAGATAGTTCCCGAGTGGGCCAAGTGTATGACCTTAGACTGCGAGTCCAGTCACCCAGCTTGGGGTTGGAGGTTTCCTGCATTTCCCTGGGATGGGAAATCGGCGTTGCGGCTTGTGAGCTACCTTGGGAATCGTGCTTCTGTGTTTTTCACGTGGGGCATGTGGATGGTGAGTCCAATTACCCAGCCTGAGGCTTGAGGGTTTCTTAGTTCCCTTTTTTGAGGGAATGGTCTTAGCAGTTGTGAACTACCTCATGAGACATCGTGCCGAGGTTTCTGACTCTAGGGCTAGGGCAGATTGACGGCGTGGAGCCGTTCGGTGCAACGGTCTTGACCCCGAGTCTTGCGACTCAAGGACCGTTGGATTTAGTGAGTCTAGAGGACTGTCTAGAGTCCAGTGGCTCGGTGTCACTTGGTTCTTCTTGACTTTTACGCAGGGTGCGTGTGTATTTCTCGGAGTTTCTTCTCGGAGAGTGGTCACATCAGTGACTCTCCACTAGTCGTAGCCTTCCGACACGCGAGTGGTCCCACCAGGGAGTGGTGACGAGGCTACCTCAGAGAGACAATTTTTAGGCTGGTTACCATCGGGCCCCACGTTTTGCAGCCAGAGTCCGGCTGAGGGGAAAACCAGTCAGAGGGCCACACCTAGGACGCATGGTCTGTGTGTGCACACGTGGTTGGGGGCAGTTGGACCCGCGCTGATGAGTGCGACCCCAGCTAGTTCTTGTTCTGTGGTTACTTGTACGGTGTCCCCGTTCCGCCTGGGTGCGTTGAGAGGGACACCTGAGGCGAGGTCTAAGACGCTAGGGGGTGCATCCGGCCTTACTTCTTGTGGGTAGGTACTCCTGTCACGTGAGACGTGACTCTCCTGATTTTGAGTTTCATTTCCCGTCTGCGATACGTGGTTCCCCCGACTGTTTCAGGGCGTGTTCCTGAGGTAGAGGTTTAGGGGTTTTTCCGGTGAGCGTCACCGAGGGTTTTCCCTAGACGGTGTTAGGTCCACGACTGCGAGGTCGTAATGGTTTCTTCTGGCGGCATAGCCAGAGGTTTTCCCGTTAATTCGGTAGTCCCTCGACTGTGAGATCGGGGTGTGTTTGTCCGGTACAATAGGAGTAGCTGTACTGCCGAGTTTTGACCGGCCACCGGTTCGGTGTTCCTGCTGTAGTTGTAGCTGTTTTTACTTTCCGTTACTGCTGTTGTTCTCGGTTGGGGTTCCGTGGGATCCCTACTGAGCCAGTGACAGGAGGCTCACCTATACTTTTCAGGTGCGACGGTTCTTCCTCGAGATTCGAGGGTGCTGTTCGGAGGTTCTTAGTTACCGGCTCGCCGGGTCGAGTGTTCACTCCGTGTTGGGTACGTTCTCTACCTTAGACTGTACTTTTTGTTGGACTAGACTCTGCTGTTGTAATTGTTTATTTATTTCTATTAATTGTTGAATTACTCTGCCTTATTTCTTATTTCTTTGTACCTCCACACTCCTTTTAGCCCTTCCGAGCCCTCCCGGCTCGTCGGCGGTGGGCCTGGATTTGAATGGTATCTGACTCCTTCCGGTATCCGGATCTTGGGTCGTTACAGATGGTATCCGAGTGTGGTTGTGGACGTACATGGGAATTCAAGATATTGCAGTGATCAGAGTCCGTAAGGTCCAGTACAGTCGGCAGCCGGCATAGGGTTTTTGTGTTTATTTTCTGCTTTGTTCCTCGCTAGAGAGCTTGAGTGCGCTGCGTGGCGCTGTAAAGGTGGTTGATGTTCGTGGTTTCATGCCGGTGTGGGGCCCAAGGGATGTGATAGAGAGATTTCTTTCCGATGGGTTGTGACCCCGATTGTGCTGCGTTGAGCAGAGGTTGCCGGCAAGTGCGCTGCTATGGTGCTGTGTTCGAGGATTATGCAACGAGGTCAGGTGGCTGGCGAGGATTGTTCGTGGTTAAGTGGCCGTGAGTGTGCTCGGAGGGAGCTGTTGTCGAGTCTGGTCACTCCAGCTTGAGGTTTATCTAGCCCCTGAGGTGTTAAGATTATGGTTTAAGGTGGCAGAGCAGGTGTTCTGATCGAGAGGTGCCCTCGGGTGAGCGAAGGATATTCTCAGTGAGTTGCTGATTTTTGAGCCTGATGTCCTCATCGTGCTCTGTGGCGTCAGAAATGACGTGTCGGTCCTGATTATTTTGCGGATTTTGAGGCAGGATTGGGCGGAGTTGTCCCAGTAAGTTCTTGCTCCTGCGCTCTTATGTGTGAATGGATTGTGTTAGCCCTGGATTTGGGTTGAGATGTGAAGGTTCCCGGGACTCGAGGATGAGCATTGGCGATTGCCGATTATGGCTCGTGTTGCGGCCCTTGGCGTGGCATGTTGCAGTTTGAGGAATTGCGTGGTGGTGCATCGAGAGATGTTGTGATCGTGGTCTGACGTGACACTCGCCGAGTGTGTCTGAGGCACTGACCTGATGAGGTAATGGTTTTCTCGGTGCTAGAAGGTGCTGTTCCAAATGTTCGTGAGGTTCGAGGTCAGGTCGAGCATAGAGTTTTTTCGTTGGTCAGAGATGTGATTGGTTTCTCCTTTGGTGGGAGAGGTTGCATTTGGCTAAGGTTCATCGTCTTGCATTGTGTGTCCGGATTGGTTGGCCTTTGCGTGCCATGAAGTCCGTGCGAGACATGTTCCGTGTTGTGGCAAGGTGGTTGCCTATGAGAAGTCGTGCCCAATTCCCTTGCTGTGTGAGGGTGTGCTGGCATTGCTCCGTAAGGATGAGTGTCGGTTGGGCGATGTCCGCGAGAATTCTTGGCTGGTGTTGGAACTTTTCGATGCGTGGCGGTTCAGAGTCTGCCGAGTTGCAGAGGATTGCCAGATTTGGGAGTGAATCTGTGCTTGGGGTTCGAGGTAAGGGAGCTTTCCTCACCCTATTTTCTGAAGTTGGCCAGCCAAGTTGTGGATTGTCGGGATGGCGAGTCCTGAGTTTCCGTGTTTGGCTGTGCGCGTGGATCTGAGTGCACAGCGGAAGCCTGGTGGGCCCATAACCCACAGGTTCAGGATCATAGCGTTGGGCACTACGGGCGAATTCCTGAGCTTGCATTGACCATTGGAGGATTGGTTCCTCTGTGTGAGACGTGTTGTTGCCATGCCGTTGCTCGAGGTATTATAGTTCTTGGCACTGGCAGGATGGAGTGTTGGGGAAAAATGTTGGCAAGTGTGCCACATGAATACCTTGTTCATGTGATGGGAGCCGTGTCAGGCGTCGGTGTTAGACCCGGATGGGGTTGTTGAGGATGTCGCCTGATGGAGGTCGAGGACGTGTTGGTCAGAGTCGATGGCTCGGTGCTCGGCTTGTGTTGCCAGTCGTGTCCTCAGATGAGATCGTGTTTTGGAGAAGTGATCTCTGACAGATTATGGGTCCCAGTTGGTAACAGCGAGCGGCGGGTAGGGTTGACCGAGTGGTCGGCCACGGTAAGATGTGTATTGCTTGGGGACCCGTGTGCATTGGTCGCGGCGTCGTCGACCAGGTTGCCGTGCGTTTGGATGGCACTTTCCTACCCTTGAGAAGTATGCCATGAATTATTCCGGTGGTGTCCCGTGGCTCTATGGTAAGGGCGGAATCGGGATTGGTAGGTGTCCACTTGGATAAGTTGAGATAGGATTCGATGAGACAGGACGGAGGAGTGACGCCTGTGGTTGAAGGTCATTGATGGGACGTTGGCGTTGGAATGGTCATCCATGGTTTGACCAGCATGGGATGGTTCCCATGTAAGTCTGAGTCGAGTGGGGTGATGACTAAAGACTCTTGAGTCTTGTCATTGGTTTCATCGTGCTCCCCCGCGAGGGCCGAGTTAGCGCAATGATCGAGATTGGATGCGGTGTTTGAGAGGAGTGCAGGTCGAGATGTGGTAATTATCTGTGTATGAGTCAGCGGATGACCCATCGAGGTCTGGACTGTGTTCATTGGTTCTGGTGAAGGACCAGGAAATACGGAAGAGTCGAGCAAAAGGAGGGTTTCCCGTTGACGAGCAGCTGGTGTCCATCGTGTGGTCTTTCACAGACAGAAGATGCTGGTGGTTGTGCATCAAGAACGGTGAGAGCCGTGTATCAGTGAGGCCTTGGGTGGTCGTTTTCGTGATGTGCTTTCCGGATGGGACCTGGGGCTTTGTTGAAGTTTGAGTTATGACAGAGTTAGTCCCGTGTTGTTGTGAGCGCTTGGCTTTCCAGGTGTGAGCGAGATGGTGGCAACGGTGCCATAATTAGTTTTTCCTTGCGACTGAGGTGATACCAGGCTTGTGCTTTTATGTTATGCCTGCTCTGATGGCCGGTGTGCGTGACATGCAGAGCGAGGTGCCGTTCGTGATTGTAGTCTGGCCTTGTCCCTCAAGATAGGAGCTTTCGTGTGAATTGAGGTTTTTCTATGCTGGGGCTCCGACAGTGTTGTCAGTTGGTTCGGTGTTCTTCCCTAGTGACTTGGCACTTGTCCTGAATTTTGAGGATGAAATTTCTTTAAGGGGGGAGGGCTGTAATGCCCCGGATTGTTCGGACTGAGATCTGAGGGTTTCGGATAGCTTTCGTGGGTCTCGGATTGAGTTTAGCAGTTTACGTGTGTTTTTGCCAGTCGGACCTTCGGAACCCCGTGTAGGGTGAACCATTGCGTTCTCAGACTCCGGGACGTTACCATGATGTTGTGCATTTTCTGAGGATCACAGGGAGTATTTTTTACTATTTTTGGTATTTTCCAGAATTTCAAGATTTTCCAATAAATAAAACCCCTTCACCCTTTCTCTCTCCTCACTCTCTCCCTCTCTCTTCTCTCACGCTCTTCCTTCTCACCTTCTCTTCTCCGGCAGCCGACGGAGCGAGGCGGGGGTGGAGCGGGGCGACGTGGGCGAGGAGGACGGTGAGGATGGGTCGAGGATCGGGGGACGGAGGCGCGATGAAGCTCGACTACGAGTTCATGTCTCAGCGAGGGTTTAACGGCATTTTCTTCGTGGAACGGCGTCCACGGCACGTCAAATCTTCGGTGGAAGTAGGGAGATGGATCCCCAGCTCATGTACTTCCTTTCCCGCGATTTTGGTAGGCTGTGGTGAGCCGAGCCGGCTTATTTGAGCGTTTTGGGAAAAATGCATGATTTCGGGGAGTGAGCCGGATCTAGCGTTTTAACGCGTTATTTTGTGGTTTGATGGCACCACTCGATGCCTTGGGGCATGGGGAAGGGTTTCCCCTTCACGTGGGCGTGAACGGGATGTGGAAGGGAGTTTTCCATGATTTTCGCCGTTTTCGGGTGTCCGGAATGGAAACGGTCCTAACAAGAACCGTTATTAGGTGAGGCGGCCCTGAGGGAGGCAACTATTTGTCCATCTCACCGTGTTTTGGGGCTGCGGTCCTGCGATAGACCGCTACGCTTGGCTTAGCGGTCAAAGGCAGACCATTTTTTTCGGCTGGGCGGCCACGGGCCGGCCGCCACTTGCCCCCTTATGTCAGTTTGCTAAACGGTCGCACGATAGACCGCCTGAGGCATTTAGTGGCCTGGTGTGGACCGCCGTTCACCGTGCAGCGGTCAGGCCAGGACTATTTTTAGTTTCCGTCGTGGCGGGTGCGTAGCGGCTTGAGGATGACCACCTAGGTCATGGGGCGGCCACGCGACTGGCCGCTACTCTATGAATAGCGGTCATGGCATGACCGTTTTATGTTTTGGGGTTCATTCGATGCCAGAAGGTGTAGCGGACATGCGACTGACCGCTAGGTGACACCCAGTAATCATGCAATGGATCGCCACTCTTCTAGGCGGTCTGAGGGTGACCGCCTGGGTTCTGGTAGCGTCTGGGGCTATGCGGTCCTGGCTGGACCGCTAGGCCAGGCCTTGCGGTCTTAGCCAGACCGCCAAATTCTGAGATGGTCCAGGGAGGACCGCCCCATTGTTTTCATGCTTTCCAGGCCTGTTTAGTGTCACGTTGGTCTCCGGTCGACCCGGTTGTGACCCAATGGTTGACCTTCGGGCTCGTGTGTGTCCCGGACACCTAGGGGATTTGGTGACCATGTTTTTGGGTGTCCGGAGGTACCGTGTTACCTCAATTAGCATGCCCATAGAGTTAGAGGGTCTGGGCGACCCTGTGTGTGTTTCGGGCTTTTGTGTTACGCTTGATCGAGTAACCGCGTATCGGTGCGAGTGCGGTGAGATTTGCCCGCATGTCGTGGGTTTCTCTGGAAGATGGTTCCCAAGTGGGTAAGTGTATGGCCTTGGATAGCGAGTCCAGTCACCCAACGTGGGAGTGTAGGTTTCCTGCTTTTCCCTAGGATGGGAAATCGGCGTGGCAGCTTGTGAGCTACCTTGGGAATCATGCTTCTGTGTTTTCCGCGTGGGCCGTGTGTGGGGCCTGTGGACGGTGAGTCCAATTACCCAGCCTGGGGCTGGAGGGTTTCTTAGTTCCCTTTTTTGAGGGAATGGTCTCAGCAGTTGTGAACAGTCTTGTGAGACATCATGCCGAGGTTTCTGACCCTAGGGCTAGGGCAGATTGACGGCGTGGAGCCGTTCGGTGCAACGGTCTTGACCCCGAGTCTTGCGACTCAAAGACCGTTGGATTTAGTGAGTCTCGAGGACTGTCTAGAGTCCAGTGGCTTGGTGCCACTTGGTTCTTCTCAACTTTCGCATAAGGTGCGTACGTATTTCTCGGAGTTTCTCCTCGGAGAGTGGTCACATCAGTGATTCTCCACTAGTCGTAGCCTTCTAACACACGAGTGGTCCCGCCAGGGAGTGGTGGTGAGGCTACCCCAGAGAGACGATTTTTAGGCTGGTTACCGCCGGGCCCCACGTCTTGCAGCCAGAGTCCGGCTGAGGGGAAAACCAGTCAGAGGGCCAAACCTAGGATGAATGGTCTGTGTGTGCACACGTGGTTGGGGGCAGTTGGACCCACGCTGATGAGCGCGACCCCAGCTAGATCTTGTTCTGTGGTAACTTGTACGGTGTTCCCGTTCCGCCAGGGCGCGATGAGGGGGACACCTGAGGCGCGGTCTAAGACGCTAGGGGGCGCATCCGGCCTTGCTTCTGGTGGGCAGGTACTCCTGTCACGTGAGATGTGACTCTCCTGATTTCGGGTTTCGTTTCCCGTCTGCGAGATATGGTTCCCCCGACTGTTTCAGGGAGTGTTCCCGAGGTAGAGGTTTTGGGGGTTTTTCGGTGAGCGTCACCGAGGGTTTTCCCTAGACGGTGTTAGGTCCACGACTGTGAGGTCGTGATGGTTTCTTCTGGCTGCGTAGCCAGAGCTTTTCTGTTAATTCGGTAGTCCCCCGACTGTGAGATCGGTGTGTGTTTGTCCGGTACAGTAGGAGTAGCTATAGTGTAGAGTTTTGACCAGCCACCGGTTCGGGGTTCCTGCTGTAGTTGTAGTTGTTTTTCCTTTCTGTTACCACCGTTGTTCTCGGTTGGGGTTTCGAGGGATCCCTACTGAGTCAGTGATAGGAGGCTCACCCCTACTTTTCAAGTGTGGCGGTTCTTCCTCGAGGTTCGAGGGTGCTGTTCCGAGGTTCCTAGTTGTCGACCCGCCGGGCCATTGGTTCACTCGGTGTTGGGTACGTTCTCTGCCTTAAACTGTACTTTTTGTTGGACTGGACTCTACTATTGTAGTTGTTTATTTTTTTCTGTTAATTATTGAATTATCCTGCCTTATTTCCTATTTCTTTGTATCTCCACACTCATTTTAGCCCTTCCGAGCCCTCCCGACTCGTGGGCGGTGGGCCAGGATTCAAATGGTATCGGGCTCCTCCCGGTATCCGGATCTTGGGTCATTACAGAGAGAGAAATAATTGAGAGAAATGACTGAGTTTTTTGTTATTGTTATTATTATTATTTTAAAGGTGCCCCAAGGTGATAAGATGATAAGGAGACAAGAATTTAAATGACTACAGGTAGGCCAAGGGATGGGCCAAGCCTATTTGTTTTAAGTTTTAATTTTAAGGGAGTTACAGAGATGGGAAAATAATTTTTTTTAGGAATCAAATAAATGCAATAACATGTCTCAAATCCTATTTATAAAAATTTTCATTTCATTTTTTTAATTATTTAAGTAAACAAGATTTTTTTATTTTTTAGAGATCATGATTTATCATATTATAATGCATGATTAAATTCATTAAAGCAAATATCAAAAAGTAGGACGTCACTCAAATAATTCTAATGTGCGGGCCACTTTGGGGCATCATAATGTAATATGAGACTAACTCAATATAATGTAAAAAATGGCGTGCCTACAGCTGTCCCACCTTGGCATCTGCTTTGCAAGGGAGTGACATGTAGTGGAATGGAATAGAAGTGTAATGAAATGAAGTGAGAATGGACTGAAAAGTGGATGCCAAGGTGTGATGAGACACGCTTTCCACATTTTATGATTGAAATCTTTCAAGAGTTTCACCGAAGCAACCTTGAAGAGGGTCCTTCAAAATCAACAATTGTTTGGATGGTAAACAAACAAGGAAGGACATAATGTGCACTCAGGCACGAACAGAAAAAGGGACCAACTTTACTGCGTGGAAGTACCTGGGTCGTAAACCTGTAGGTTTCACCATTGAGGAGCGGTTACCGGCCATTGTGGAAGTGCTGCGGCCAAGGTGGGTCTAAGGGGAATCAAAAAGGAATTGGAGACAAATCCAAACAATGGTCTTTTTCAGAGAAACAGCTCGAGGTGACTTCGGTGAAACTGAGTACTCCATTCGGAATGAAATATCTCATATGTGAAGTTTAAGCACAGTGGCTCTCACAATCGAATTAAATGAATAATTTTTCACAGTGAAATCAAAGTCTTATATGGATGCATGTTGGGTTTAAAGGGAAAATTAAAACAAATGAAAATAGAATATAGCCAAGGATAATATTGTTAAATTGTTAAGAACGGGTCAGGATACCGATTTGATGAGCCGATACTGAGCCGGGACCCGTTTATCCACGCACCGACTCACCAACTGAACCATCGTCCCCATGCCATCACAACTTAACGGCCTATCCGTACGTCCCGAACTCCTCTGGAGTTATCACTGTTTTTGTTAGAGGGGAACTCAAACTCCAGATTCATCCAAGGCATAAGGTCCTTGACATGCTCTAGTAATGTAGATATCATATAGTAAGATGCATGACACAGTGATCGGAAGCGATACATGGTGGTACAATTTTTTTTTGAAACCTGCATTGAATATATGGAATTATTTTACAAGAACAAAATTACACTCCACTGTACAAAGAAATCAACACACCAGACGTTTCACAGAAGCAAAAGAGAACACAACACAGGAAGACAGGGTTCCTTCCCCACAGCCTACAATAGCACCTCCTGAATTGATTTTGTATGTTTCTTTTTTCCTTATAAGTACCCTCCCTGCTTGGCCTAGCAAAGGGCATCAAAGTGTGTTTTAAGGGGGAACCTGTAAAGGGAGAGAAGGAGGGATTTTGGCCTCTTGAGATGGAAGGTGAGTCTTCACGCCTTGCGAAAAGAAGTAAGCCTAGCAGCGAGGGCAAGTGACTCACCGACCTCGAAGGGCATCTGAGCTAGAGAATTCAATCACGAATGGTAAGTTGACTCGTTTTCTACTTCCTGTACGACTTCTCCTTCACCTTCCCACCATTTTCTTTCCTTCTTTTAGCCATACCCCCTTTTCCCGGGTCCAAGGAAATTTTCCAAGATGCCCTGGCTTTCGAAGCGTACTTCCAACATAACTATTGGTATGATGGCTATCATCATAGAGTGGAATTTGCAAGGGCTTGTTGTTCACGCCAAATATTATGACAAGATCTACATGGACTGGGCTGCCATGGGTGCACTGGTAGAGGTTTGGCACCCTCAAACTCACACCTTCATCTTCCCTACCTTTGAAGCGACGGTCCTTCTCGAGGAAGCAGAACTTCTGCTTTGCTTGAAAAGCTTCAGGAAAGATGAAAAGATAAAGATCCTGCCCATGCTGAAGAAGATGACCTCCGAAGAAGTCCTCAGAAGTTTTATGCCCTCCGGAGCCGTCAAGGGCGTCAAGAACCAAAGGGGAATTAACCTGCAGAAGCTTGCAGGATGGACTATAAATGCCCTAGAAGAGTTGACAGGTGATGATCACCTAGAGAAACTCATGAAGGGGTTCACAATTTGCTTGGTGGGAGCTCTCCAATTTCATTGCACCGATAATATTGTGGAGGAGGATCAATTGGGTGTGATTTATGGAATTTGGAATGGCAAAAGAGTGGGGCCCACAGTTCTTGCTTACCTTTACATCGATCTAACGGCTTCCAGCATGGGTAAGCCTCCTTTCGGTTGCGTACTTCTTCTGAATTGCTGGATTGACTTGCATTTCAAATTTGACCACCGTGATGGGATGCCGACTACCTCGAAAATCTTCCAAAAAATCCCCCTCTACCACATGGCCGATGTGTTAGGCTTTGGTGGTAATGTGATAAATCGCGGTCCTTTGCTGAAGAAGCGCGAAGATTGGCGGGCTCATTTCAACACCATGACACAAAACCTATTCACTTGTGCGCCGACATGTTTACTCTTATATGAACTCCTCACGAGGTCTTCCCCTGACGCGGAGCTCCAGCTTGTTGGCACGACTGAGTTCGTTCTTTACAATGCACATCGGTGTTATACTCAAATTGGCCTCCCTCGCCATTCTTTCCCAATGTTATCTGACATTCCTCCCCTGGGGAAGAGGAAGCAGGGTACGGAGGGAGATGCAAAGGATGTGAAGACTATCAAATCATCAGGGAAGACGAGCACTCCAGGAAAGGCGATGGTGCACGTAGAGGAAGAACGCGAGCTGTGGAGAGCTTATGTAACCAAATTGGAGAAATTAGGGCCTGAAGTGCCCAAACCCCTGATGTAGCCCCCTTTTGTTGTTCTAAAGAAATATACGCGGGGCCTTAGTGCCAGTGCATGTTTTTTTTTGTTTGATAGACGTGTCCTAAGTATGGGACACCTTTGTATTTTTCATTTTTTAATTATCATTATCATTTTTGGTTTTTTTGGTTTTTTTGGTTTTTGTTTTTTTGGGTGTGGAAGTATCTAGGTGCGAAGACACGTTCTATTCTTTGAATTCAAAATTAAAGCATCGAAAGCTGGAGGGCGGCCCTTCTTCTTCCTCATTTTGCCCACGACCGACCCTTCTTCTTGCCAAAATTCACTCACCTTGCTTCTTCCTCCCCTATCCTTGATCTATGGAACGTGGCGGGCCGAGCTGTGGTGGAGGGAAAGGGGGTTTGGTGAGTGCGACACTTGAAAGATGAAAGCATCTTCGATAAGTGACATGTATATTTTTGTTTTTTTTGTTTGTTTTTATTTTTTTTCATGGCTATGTGAAACTTGTGATAAGGACCCTAAGCTTGGCCGATGAGTGGGCAAGTGCGGATGAACCGAACCGTATCGGGCAAAAAACTTGGGGCAAGGTGAAGCTCGTAGACTGGCGTACATGCTTCCCTACCTAGTTCCAAGACTGGCAGCACGGTGATGTACATGTGAAGGATAGTGCCGACTACCTGCGGCACTGCATGGAGACTCGTGCAGAGTGTCTGCAGTTCAGGAGGCCAACAGAGGTAAAGAAAAAAAGCATTGCATTTTTTGTTTTTGCTTTGTTTGTGCTTTTTTATTTCTTTTTTTTATGCATATCCAAATGCAGGATGCCCGTGACGCCATCATTAACGGCTTGTGTGCGCTACTGGCGGACGCTAGGCAACAGCTGATTGTCACTCGACAGGAGCTGGACATCCTGGTAGGTTTACGTAATGCATTTTTTATTTTTTTATTTTTATTTTTTTTTTGAAATCCTGAGGTTTAGCCGCTAATTGTTGTTTGTTTGTTTCAACGTGCCGAGCAGGCAGTGACGACAGGGATGACCTGCGGGGCATCTTCCAACTCCCGGGCTCCTCTTCCGGAGGTCACCTTCCTCCGGAAGCAACTTGCTAGTGCAGTGACTCGTGCCGGTGAAGCAGAGTGCGAGCTCTCAGCTCGGGTGAGTACTTACCTTGCTTGGGTGTTAATTATTCGCCGCTTTTCTACTGACTTGGTGAAATTGTTTTGGTTCTGGTTGGCGTTGGAGATTCAGGGCGCGCTGGCTCGCACGGTCCGGGCTGAGGAGGAGTGTGACAACAGGACGGCCACCATAGTGAAGCTGCGTCATCAAGATGCAGAGGGTCTACCTCGAGACATTCTGGAGCTTAGGGTCTTCCTCCAGGTGGCGAGGAGAGAGGCAGAGAGAGAGAGCAGAGAGGGAAAGGGAGAGAGAAGAAAGGAGGACAGAGCGACAGCGGGATTGGTATGCGAGGAAAGCCCTAGAGGCCCAGGTGATGGAGCTTCAACTAGACCTTTGGGTTGCCTAACAGAGGCCGAAAGATAGTGAGGAGCGCCACCAAAGGGCATGGGAGCTCGGCTCGTGCCTCCGTTAGTCTGGCTACCTCTCTATAGGCAGCTTCTTTGTCACCTCAACAGAGCAGCAACGAGCAGCCGGGGCTGAACGATTACTGCGTGGTGGAGCGAGTACTACCTCGCAGAGCTCCATGAGATCCCCTAGGGACCCTCATCTTAGGAGAGAGGAGAGGGACAACCAAGAGGGTGGCCCGGAGGGCGGTGGCGAAAGTTAGAGAGATGCTTGTACACATGCCCCCTCTCTTATGATGTTCATGACAGTTTATATGGAATGATTTGATTTCCTACCACTCGTTTGTTTTCTTGCGCGTTCCTTCTCCCCTACGCTTCTTCTCCTTTAGATTGTTCCCACGTGATGCGTTTGATGAGACCCTGCCCTGAAACGGGGATCGTGTCTCACTGCGGCCATTCTTTTCCACGAAAATCTATCGTCAAAGTCAACAATGAGGGCTTTTAGCCCCTTTTCCATGTGACATTTCAAACTTCTTACAGATGCACCCCATTTTTTTTTGTTCTTTTCTCTTTCTCTCTTTTTTTATTCAAAATTATTTACAATATGACAGGCCACCCCTAGACTGCGTAGGGAGCGAGTCGTGATGTCACACCGCCCAATCAATTACCCTGTGCAAGCGGTGAAGTGACACATGGGACCACAAGGGAAACGCCCTATTACGAGGACTATTGTTAGAGGTAATAGTGACGGTTTTGGCTCGAGCCTCTTTCACTCCTATAAATACTTCCCTCATTCGCTCCCCTTTGAAGCATCAGAGTAGTTTTGTAGAGTGAAAGCTTGCAAGAAGGGGGAGGAGTGAGGGTTGCTCAAACTTCAGGATGGAGGGCGAATCTAGCTTCAGAGTAGAGGGTGAGTCCTCCCATTCCTCGAAGAGGAATAGATCTGGTAGTAGTTCGAGGAGATTCTCAGACATTGAAGGGCACCTCAGCGAGAGGACCCAGTCGCAACTCGTAAGATGAACCTTCTTGTTCCTTCTCTCATCCTTTCTTCCTTTTCCCTTCTTAACAGAGCACCCCTTTCTCACTTCTTGTGTATGTACAGAGTATGATGAGATCACACATTTCATGGGAGCTAGTGGTGGCCACATATCGGGGTCTTCTAGACTTCCAGAAGGCCAGGCTAGACGTGATGGGATTTGGGGCCTTTCTCCGAATCGAGCCGATCAAGCTCGACCGCGTCCTCATCCAAGCATTGCGCGAAAGATGGGACCCAGTGAGTCGGGCTTTCCTGATTCCCTGGGGGCACATGGTGCCCAGCCTGGAAGATGTGATCCGAATCACGAGCCTCAAAGTGGATGGCGAGGCAGTGACTGGGGTCACCTACCCTGATTACCGAGAGGGGGCTCAGAAGCTATTGGGGTTGGACCTGGATGATAGAAAAAAGAGGTTAGTAACCATGGCGTCTATCCTTGAGGCATTGGGGCTTACTGACACTCGTCCACGTGATGATGAGTCCATGGAAGAATTCATGAAGAGGATCGAAAGCGGGTGCCATGCTGTGTACTGTGTAGATGCCAGCAATTGGGAGAGGTCAAACATGGATTCGAGGAGATTTTTCCTCTTTTTGCTAGGGAGGTTGCTACTGAGTTCAAAGAGAGACGTCATCCACTGTCGCTTCCTGGAGCTCCTAGTAGACCTCGAGAGAGTAGGGCAGTATGCGTGGGGAGCCACCGTATTGGCGTATTTATTTACATGTCTATCCCAAGAGGCAGACCGGGAGGTGACTGTGAGCGGCTTCACACCGTTCATCCATGTAGTTTTTTTTCTTTTTTTTTCTTTTTTTAAATTAGTCTACTTAAGGAACACTAATGATAAATGATGATGCAACTATGGAGCTACTAATATATCCCAATGGGGAGGGCTCGACATTGGCGTTCGGCCGTGGCGCCACTAGCTCGGCGCTGGCAACCTGTAATGAGCACATCCACTCTATCCTACCAGCTAATGACGTTAAGACGTGAGTTGCAAGAGTTCCCTGCGGTGATGGTAGGACCCCCTTTTTTGTTTTATTATTATTATTTTTGTTTTGTTATATTATTTTTTTTGCTTTTTTTTATGAGGGACTAAGAAGATATGTACATGCTATTGTAGGCGATGTGGAGACCTTATGTGGGCATGGTCGATGCCGACCAACCGTGGGTTATAAAAAGTCGTGCCCGGTTTGGACCTGACCTTTGGATCCACTGCCTGAATGAAATCAAGCCGCTTCGACTACGATTGGTTATGAGGACCTTAGGGCTTGCCCAGGAATGGGTAGATACGACTGCGCCACCTCGCGTTGGGAGAAAGACACGTGGGCCGACAACCTGCATTGATTGGCATGTGAGGTTCCCCGAACAATATGAAGACTGGCAACGGGGTGGCATGATTGTAGAGTCGCACCTGCAGGACAGTGAGGACTATCTGCGCCTCTATAGGGCAATGTATGCAGAGCGACTCCAACCCGGGGGGCTTGTGGAGGTGGAGTTTTTTTGTGTGTATTTTGTTTTGTTTTTAATATTTATTATTTTTTTATTTGAGTGTTAACCCATGTGCCCTGGCTGCAGGATGCCCATGACACAATGATAGTAAACTTGCAAGCTCGCCTAGTAGACACGGAGCAGCAGTTGCATGACACCCGTGCAACTTTGAGTTCCTCGGTAAGCCTGCATGAACATGGTCCTGATTATAGCCTTTGATTCCTGGTGTTAAGCCACTAATCGTCACTTGGCGTAGTTGTTGCGCGCCCAGCTTGGCGCAACCCTGCCAACAGCTGGAACAGGTGGTGCCCCCTCTAGTTTGTGGGTCCCCTCCTCGAGATCGATTCACTCCACGAGCAACTTGGTCGTGCCATGCATCGTGCCGGGGAGGCAGAAGGAATGCTTTCTGCGCAAGTGAGTGTTTGGCCACCCGAGTCTCATTGTGCATGCATGCAATGTTTCTTACAATGGTGAATATGACAGGCGGTAGAGATGCAGGTGACGCTTGCTCGTGTTGCACAAGGAGAGGGCAGGATAGCTAAACTGGAGGATGAATTGCAATGCCATTTGGACGAGGACCTTACTCGGGAGGCTGCAGAGCTAAAGATCATCCTTCAGCTAGAGAGGGAAGACAGAGAAAGAGAAAGAGCTGAGGAAGGGAGAGGTAGAGAAAGAGAAAGAAGCGAAAGGTTGACAGAGAGAGAGGAGAAGAGGGCCATGGAGGCCCAACTGTTGGAGCTCCGCACCTGCCTTAGCATTGCTGAACAATGGCTAAAGGATGGTGAGGAATGCTATCGGCGGGCACGAGAGCGCGACTTTTATGTTAGCAGTTTCCTTGCTACTCCAACACAGCAGCAACAGAACGTAGAGATTGAAAGGGGAATGGAGGGTGGTGGTAGCACCGCCTCACAAGGTTTGAGGATAGTTCCCAAGGATCCTGCCCCAGAGGGTGGTGGCAAGAGCACTGTTGAGAGAGAGGGAGGAACTTAATGTACATGCTTTTGAAAAGATCAAATGGAACGTGGAGTTTCTTCTTCACTGCCTCTTTCTTACTTTTTCAATTCCTGCACACATTGCTCCAGAGAAACAAGTTAGTCTTTCTGTTCTGACTTGGCCCCTTGCTCAATGAGTGTATGATCGTTTCAAACTGTCCTTGATAACGAGTCAAGGGGCCAAGCCTTTATTAATAAAGGCAATGGTAAAGCACGATGATGAATGCGGCACACAAGCACACGAATGCGAACGAAAATTTAAAAATGAAATGTTGCATACAAATGCGATGATGTGAATTTTTTTTACATATATCTACATTTTCTTTTCTTCTTTTTTATGTGTTTTTTGTGTCTTTTTTTTGTTTCTTGGGACTATTTTGTTGCTAACGCCTAGTGACCACTCCATATGACACCTAACCTACATGAGGACATAGGTTTTTTACTAACCTCCCAGGTATCCTAAGCGTACATCTAGGTTGATTTGGATCTCTAGACTCCTCGAATGATAATCCCGTCGGTTAAGACTTACCCTGATGACAATACCGTCATGCCATGCTTAGGCTCCCAATCGCTTCCGACTGCAGGGATACATCCAAAAAGTGTTCGAGGTAAGTGATTTACCCGACCCGGGTCTATTTCCTCACAACTCTAGATGATATATAATGGAACACCCTGGAACCCAAACGACCAAACGCGCGACGCTGACCCAGAATCAGACGCCGTGGCACCCATAGGTGACGCACTTGCATTGGCCTAAGTCCAAGGTTAGACTAAGAATACATCAAGGTGGTAGATAAGGGCCTTGACCTGCGAGAAACACCGAGACTCCTTCGCAGAGATGGCTTTTACTTTTCAAAATGGACAGCCATATGTATGTGTTAAAGCAAGGTTGCAGGCCTTAGCGGGTTTCACCCTTCGGAAACTCCATTGAGCTTTCATCTTCGGGGGAGAAGGAAGAGTGTAGGGGGCAAACCTTCTGAAAGGACCGGTAAAATCGTTAATCCGGTGAGCCTAGTTAACTCTCCCCTTTCGGGAAACTTCAGACCCATTCTCGAGCATTTACGTCTCATGGCCCCTCTTGTGGATTTTGACTTTTGCTTTGAGGGTTTCGTTTATTGGAATCAAGCACGGTTACGACCAGGCTTTTTTTTTGACTTTGATTTGTCCCTTTTTTTTCGAGGGAAATATAGTCATTTGACATTGTGGAATCCCTCTTGCATGCCTACAGGGACACTGCCCTCTTCTCGGGCTCTGACCCATGCTCGAGAAAATGGATCCTACTCTTGCCTTAATGGGATTGAGTTTCTGTTTCTTATGCTCAGCGTTTTAAGGGTGCCGACTGTCTCATTTGGTTGAAGAGAGGGAGAATAAAGATTACAGCTTTCTTGGAGACCTTCTGGGTGAGGCCTCACCACAAGCGATGCTATCGATTTTTGATAGAACACATGTGCATGTGCATGTGCATGTTGCCTTCCTTTGAGTGGGCATAGGCCGAACTGGCCGGACAGGGATCTCCGGTTCTGGTAGACCAAGACCCGAGACCTACCAAGTCTTAATGGGCCCATCCTAACATGGAGGTTGGATGGAGTGACTTGATTCCATGGCAATCCCCAGGCATTGTCATTTTGAATTTTCTATATTTTTTTTTGGTCTTTTATGTTGCTTTATATATTTTTTCTTCTATTTTTTTGTTGTTTTTGTTTTTTGTTTATTTTTACTATTTTTTTGTTGTTGGTTTTTTTTGGTTATTTTTAGTTAGTTTTTTTTGGTGACACTATGCATGTTGCATCCCTACGGTTTTGATGATGTCATACACTATAAGTCAAACATGATTAGACAATCATCACACATTCTTCGTATATTAATTTCTCATTCTAAAGTCTACTCTTGATGGTTTTGAAAATGCCCTCATCCAATAAAGATCGGTGCACATTTTAATTAATATGTATTTCAAGGTCTGTGCTTTCATTGTTTAACTCGGTGCATGTCGATACTAAGGTCTGTGCATGTACATACAAGTCACGTATAGAGGGTTGTGCATATCACTGTAGCGCACATGTTCAAGTCAGTGCACTTCATATTAAGGTCGGTGCACTTCATGTTTATGTTCTTATATATACCTTGGGTCGATGCATGTTTCCCGCTAAGCCATGTTGATGCACATCTGAAGTCGGTGCAATGCTTGTGTTCTTCATATTAGAGTCTGTGTAACTTTCGTAGAACTGTATGCATAGTTGGTGCATATCCTTGTTAATGGAGTTAAGGTCATTGCATAACAATGTAGCAAGTCCATGCAAACTTGCTCTGTGGTAACTACAGTCTGTGCACATCTCTATTCAAGGTCGGTGCAATCTTTGCATCGGGCTGGGATAAGGTCGGTGTAATTTTTGTTGCTGAATGAAGGAAAGGTCAGTGCATAGTTATAAAGTCTATGCATGACATTTAGAGCCAGTGCATGACTTTTCATTTGCTATCAAGGTCCGTGCACAAAGTAAGTCTGTGCATTTACCTGTTGTGCTCAAGGTGAAGTCTGTGCATTTACCTGTTGTGCATTAAGTGAAGTCTGTGCATGCTACGCAACTGATTCTTAAAGGTCTGTGCATCCATTGCACATAGTCAATTTAAGTCTGTGCTAACACTCCTATTTGCTTGCGAGGTCAGTCACCTGTTCGAGCATATGGTCTGCGAATATACACCTGTGAGCATTTTCCACGTGGAAGTGATGGTATCAAGTCTGAGGGCTCGTGATCTGAGGCAAGGAATGGAATGGAAGGTTCTGACACGTGGACGCAATTTGAGTGCATCTTCCCAAATTCGTTGGGCAAGAAACGTGGTTTCCACACGCCCATCCCTCTGGAGCATATATATACAAATGGATAAGAGGCTGAAAAATAGCAAGAACGAGAGAGGAGAAAAAGACACAGTGAGACTGCAAGAAAGAAAAGCTGAGAGAGAGAGAGCAGAGCTGAATGGAAGAAAAGAGAGATAGTTAGAAAATTACAGCAGCCTAAAAGAAGAGTGGATTTCAGAGTGTTCTTGTGCTCCTCAGAGCTACATTTGTTTTCTCTTTGCGTTTTTCATTTGTTTAATCATTCTAATCATTTGTTCAGTGTGTCTTCCGATCCTCTGGATTGAGGTCAGGGTTCCTCCTGGAACCAGGAGATGGGAGACTATGTCTCCAGGTGCGAGTAAAGGGAATTTGCTCGTGGTTTCCCTCCGATTTGGAGGAAGGGAGGATGAGTCCTCTGGTTCTGATCTTGCTAGGCCAAGGTCAGGGTTCAGATCCTGTGGGTTATAGGATTGGTGTTGAGGGATTTGTTTTCCTTGTGGCAAGCTGTAAGGCAGCGGCTGTTAGTAGATTGAGTCTGTGGTTTTCGATTTGCTTAGTGCAAGGAAACCTTACTCCAGTGGAGTAAGGGGTGGACGTAGATTGTAGATCGTAATCGAACCACCTTAAAAACTCTCTGTCTCATTTGTGTGGTGTGTTTGACTGATCTTTCGTTGTGGTACAAGCACATCAGCTGCTCGATTACAGTTTTATATCAACTCCTTCACGTTAAGCTTCTACTCATTGGTTTTCTTCGTGGCCTGACTAGGAAGATTTTCATCTGCGACTGGGATTTCATCGCTTATTATTCGAATTGCTTTAATTTGGACGTGATCTATTCATCCCCCCCTTCTAGCTCACGCTCTTCGTTCTATCAATTGGTATCAGAGCAGGTTACCCACCATGTGGTCCAACGACCCGGGTAAACCTGGATCTAGCATCCCTCGTAGTTTCATGGCTGAGGGACAGTCTATTAGTCGCCCTCCTTTCTTTGATGGCAATAACTATTTTTACTGGAAAAATAGGATGGAGGTGTTTATGAGAGCGCAGAGCCACAAACTCTGGAGAGTGATCACCACAGGGCCATATGATCTCCCACTAAATGAAGATGCGTGGACAGAGGATCACATCAAACTTTCAACCATTAACTGGTCGGCCGTAAACCAGTTCATCCAGATGAGTACGCTTGGATCTCAGCCTGCAAGACAGCCAAGAAGATGTGGGATGAACTAGAGCTAATCTACGAAGGTACATCCCAAGTGAAGGCCACCAAGGTAAATATGCTCACCTCTGAATATGAATTGTTCAAAATGAAATCAGAGGAGACTATCACAGAGATGTATGCCAGGCTGTCGTTGATTACTAACAGTCTTAATGGGCTCGAGAAACAAGTCTCAGAAGGGGATATTGTCAGGAAAATTCTTAGGTCATTAACCCCCGCAGGGCACACTAAGGCCATTGTGATAGAGGAGTCTAGGGATCTGTCAAAAATGACAGTCACTGAACTGATAGGATCCCTAATGACTTACGAAATGAATTTCAAAAGAAATGGTGAAGGAAGTGACAAGAAGAGCAAGAACATTGCTCTCAAGGTGTCCCGCAGTAGCGATAGGAGCAGTAGTGGGGAGTCTGACGGACTCTCAGACCTTGATAAAGAGGAGCAAGCTATGCTGACTCGTCATTTTAGGAAGTTCTTGAGAACGAAGGGAAAACCATTTAGAAGAAAAAGATCGAACACCTTTGGTAAGAATTTTGACTTCAACAATGATAGAAATAAGAATGCTAAGAAGATCATGTGCTATCATTGCAGGAAGACTGGACATATGAAAGTGGAGTGTTCTGATCTCCAGAAGAAGGGCTCTAAGGTGCAGAAAAAGAAACCTCAAGCTATGGTCTACACGTGGAGTGATGAGAAGGAAGACCCTGAGGCCAACACTAAAGAAGATGATGATCAAGGAATATGCCTCATGGCCAACAGTGATGAAGAGGTAACAAATATTTTTGAAATTTTTACAATTGATGACTGGGAAGATGCCTATGCCGAATTGCTAGCTAAATTTAATGCTTTGAGTAAAGAGCATAGGATGGTAAAGAGAAAACTGAAGAACAGATCCTAATTAACCAAGAAAATCAGAAGGTCAAAGAAGAATTAGAAAAGGTGAATAATCTCAGAAAAGAAAATGAAGACCTCAAGTCTGAGAACCAGGAAGCTCAAAGACAACTTGATGAAGTCAAGTCAAAACTTCAAGAGAGCCGAAGTGAAAATAGCTTAATCAATGAAAAGAATGAAGCTATTAAGAAAGTAAACTCAGAACTTCAGAAAACTGTGAAACATTGCAAAAAGAGTTGGAAGATAAACAAAAAACTCTAGAAAAGTTTGTTCAAGGAAAGACAAATTTAGACATCATGTTAGGAACAAGGGTTAATTTCAACAAAGAGGGTTTGGGGTTCAATCCAACACACAGAAGACCCTTTGAATTTAAAACTATGACATTTTGTCCAGAAAAAGGGAAAGGAAAAATGGACACACCATCCAGCTCCAGTCATGTTCAGAATGACCAGCTAACTAGGAGCAACTCAACAAACTATGTCAAACAACACTCTACAATTGAAAAGAACTTAGCCTGACAAATTCCCATGCCCACCAACCAGAACAAAAGTGTTAACAGTACGAGGCAAATGACACACAACAGAAATCCTACTCATCCACAGAGAATCTTTAATGAACATATTCTCCCTAGACATGATGGGTACAGAAGATACCCGGGGAATAACTGGTCTAACAACAGGAACATGTTCCACTCCATTAGACCAGGTGGACACAATTCTAGTTACAATTTCAACAAAACTGTCAACAAGGCGCAAAAGAAGAATAATTTGAAACAGTTTTGGATTCTCAAATGTCTGCTTAGAGAGTTGAATAATGTCTTTGGACCCAATCTATCTTGGGTTCTAAACCACTTTGCTTAATTTGCTTTATGTAGGTTAGCCTGGCAGCCGAGAATAACAAGTGGTATCTAGATAGCAGTTGCTCCAGGCACATGACAGGTGACCGATCTAAATTCAATAAACTGGAAATGAAGGTAGGGGGTCTGGTCAAATTCGGAGGAAAGAACAGAGGTGAGATTATTGGCATTGGAACAGTTGGTAAGTCCTCCACAAACTCCATTGAGAAAGTTCTTCTTGTAGAAGGTCTTCAACACAACCTTATCAGTATTAGTCAGTTATGTGACAAGGGTCACAGAGTTATGTTTGATAACAATGCATGCAAAATTTTTGAGATAAATTCTGACAAGGTCAAGTTTGAAGCTCATAGAGTCAATAATGTATACATTGTTGATTTAAATGAAAAATCTGAATCAAATCTTTGTATATCTACTGATCTTAAGAATAATGCTTTTATTTGACATAGACGCTTAGGTCATGCTAGCTTCTCTTCTTTGAATAAATTGGTCAAACATGATTTAGTTAGAGGCATGCCTAAGATCAAGTTTAGTTCCATTTCAAAAACTTGTGATGCATGTGCTCAAGGCAAACAAACCCGAAAATCCTTTAAACTCATATCCGAGTCTCTGTCCTCCAGGCCAATGGAACTTTTGCATATGGATCTCTTTGGTCCAACCAGGACTCAGAGTCTAAATGGAAAGAGATTTGGGTTTGTGATTGTAGATGATTTTACCAGATTCTCTTGGTTGTGCTTTCTAGAAAATAAAAGCAATGCTTTTAAAAAATTTGAACATTTCTTTAATAAGGTCAAACAAGCAGGAATTCACAGAATTTCCATGATTCAATCTGACCATGGAGGAGAGTTTGAGAATACTATGTTTTCTAAATTTTGTAATAAAGAAGGACTGACTCATAGATTTTCTTCTCTTAGGACCCCAGAGCAGAATGGCATAGTGGAGAGAAGAAACCGTACAATCATTGAGATGGCCAGAACCATGTTGGTGGAGAGTCAACTACCCAGAAGATTTTTGGCAGAGGCAGCTAACACCGCTTGCTACACCATCAACAGAGCCTTGGTAAGACCCATCCATAAGAAAACACCCTATGAACTCCTAAAAGGTAAGAAGCCAGATGTATCATATTTCAAAAGTTTTGGTTCAAAATGCTTCATCCACAACAACAATAAAAAGGACCTAGACAAGTTTGATGCAAGGAGTACCCCAGGAATTTTTCTAGGATACTCTTAAACAACTAGGGCATATAGGGTCTTCAATAGTATAGATCAAATTGTAGAAGAATCACCTCATGTCCTATTTGATGAAATGAACAATATCACTAAATTGAATGATGATGACATGTGCTCAAAAGATAATGGAGAATTCATAGAGGACAAAGTAAATGAAGAAGCTGAACCACCTGAAGCATCAAGTGCTCCCAATCAAGTAAGATCAGCTGAGGCAGGTGAGTCTTCAATCAATGTGAGATATTTGAAAGATCATCCTGTAGACAACATCATAGGCAATTTAGGAGATCCCCCTAGGACAAGGTCTTATCTTAGAAATGTTCATAATCAAGACCTAGTTGCTTTGGTTTCATAGATTGAGCCAAAATCAGTTGATGAGGCTTTAAACGATGCATCATGGGTTAATGCTATGTGTGAGGAGTTAGGTCAATTTGAAAGAAATAATGTCTGGGAGCTAGTCCTGAGACCAGAAAATATAAATGTCATAGGAACTAAATGGGTCTTCAAGAATAAAATGAATGAGGATGGAATAATCTCAAGAAATAAAGCCAGACAAGTAGCCAAGGGTTACTGTCAGGAAGTTGGAGTTGATTTTGATGAATCCTATGCACCTGTTGCTAGGATGGAAGCAATAAGAATCTTATTGGCCTTTACATGTTCTAAAAACATAAAACTTCATCAAATGGATGTTAAAAGTGCCTTTTCAAATGGTGTTATCAAGGAAGAAGTTTTTGTAGAACAGCCCCCCGGTTTCAATTATCTTCACAACCTAACCAAGTTTTTAGGTTGAATAAAGCTATGTACAGTCTAAACCAGGCTCCTCAAGCCTGGTATGAAAGGTTGACAGAATTTTTGATCAGTAAGGGCTACCGAAGAGGTAAGGTAGATCAAACTTTGTTTACCAAAAGCTCATATAAAGATCTCATCATAGTTCAGGTATGTGTAGATGACATAGTCTTTGGTTCAACAAGTACTGAACTATGTAATGCATTTTCTTAATTGATGTCTGCAGAGTTTGAGATGAGTTTGGTAGGCGAATTGAAATATTTTCTTGGCCTGCAGGTACAACAATTGGAGGATGGATACTTCATTAATTAAACCAGACCAAGTACACCTTGGACATCCTCAAGAGGTTTGGCATGAATAATCTGAAGCATATCACAACACCAATGGGAACCAACACTTCATTAGATGCAGACGAATCAGGTAAAGAGGTTGATGCAAAACTATACCGAGGTATGATTGGATATTTACTCTATTTGACTGCCTCGAGACCTGATATACAATTCAGTGTAGGGATGTGTGCTAGGAATCAATATAGACCCACTGAATTGCATCTAGCTGCTGTGAAAAGGATTTTCAGATACTTATCTGATACACACACCCTAGGATTATGGTTTCCTGCATCACACACTTTAGATCTAATTGCATATACGGATGCAGATTATGCTGGGTGTAAGCTAGATAGGAAAAGCACTAGCGGACATTGCCAGTTTCTAGGTGGGTGTTTAGTCTCTTGTGGTTCCAAGAAACAACACTCTGTGGCCCTATCCACTGCAGAGGCTGAGTACGTAGCTGCAGGGAGTTGTGGTACACATGTTAATTGGATTAAACACCAGCTTCATGACTATCAGGTTGACCTGGGGTGCACACCCATTTATTGTGATAATACTAGTGCTATTAACCTTGCAAAGAATCCTATCTTGCATTCTCGAACCAAACACATAGAAATCAGGCATCATTTTATCAGAGATGAGGTCTCTAAAAACACTTTTGAATTGATCCATGTTGGCACTGCAAATAAAATAGCTGATATTTTCACTAAGCCACTGGATAATGACAAATTCACATCATTGAGGAGAGAGTTAGGTATTTTTAAATCCTCTTGAACTCTTAGTTCTATGAATAAAATGCTTCCATGTTCATGAATAAAATGTTTTGCTTCCATGAATATTTTTTTTTTCAGCATGAGCATGTCTGCATATCATGTCATATTGTGAGGGGGAGATCTGATTTTGTGCAAGTTTTTGAGTTGAGGGGTCTAAGAAGTTGCATATACTGCATGAGTCATCATTGAATAACAGCTCATTGAGTGAGGGGGAGTTGTTTTTGTGAAGATGCTTTTTGCATTAGAAATTCTTGCATTTAGTGAGGGGGAGCTGGTAAGTGTGTGTAGGTTGACTGATTAAAAAGCACTTGAGAGATGTATGTTGTTGCTGTGTCTCATGAAAGACTTAAGACAGTCCATTCACAGAAAGTAGAATCCCATACTTGTCTTAACTCTCTAAGTCTGAACAACTAATGCATAGCTAGAATCTTTTACCTGATATTTTAGCAGAGACTTGGATAAGGTGTTAGAAGTATATCTTTCTACATATTTCATGATTTTGGATCAAACTAAACTTGTATGTCATGAATTCTGCTAAAAACTTGAAACATAGACTTCAAGGAACACAGTCTTTAAGAATCAGTGCTTCTGGTATTGTTTTCAAACATTTCATATCAAAAATATAAGGGGATAACAACAAAAAACTATATACTTAGAGCAATGGTCTGATCACTGAGAAACTGGGTGTTTCATCAAAGAAATGTAAAATCTTCCTAACTCATGAGGTGTCAGATTATCTCTGTTTAAACAGTATAAAATTTCGATCATGACAGAGCACTGGTGACAAGGTGGTGAGTAACTGGGGATTCTAGCCTCTGATAAAGGTGTCTCCTCACGTAGAAAACCATAGTTACTAACTCTGTTCTCTAAGAGAGAGGTAATGTGGTTCTCACATTGAGTAATTGGGGATTCTGGCCTCTAATCAAGGTGTCTCCTTAATGTCAACGATGTGATCTATCAAATTACTTATTGATCTATATGCTGCTCTTTAAAGAAAAATGCTTCAGTCAAATCCCTTATTTTTGCAAGTTTGTGGACTGTTTGTCCTCAATACCTCGAGAACCATTTCTGAAGATCAGTTTCTTGCTGTCTATTTAGTACAGTTTTGAACAGCTCTCTCTTGACATATCTGTTCACCCTTGATTCTTCATCATATCTTCTGTACGTAGATAAACTTCATTTCACTATCACTCTAAGTCTCTCTTGATTACTAGCCTTGAAGAATCTGTGCTTGCTTTAGTGATCCTACTTAATCTTATAAGATATGTTCATGGGTTCATCTATACTGTGAAGATACTGAACTTTTCTCTCACTTATCTAGCAGCTGCATATCTTTTTCATCTCCTTTTGATGATGTCAAAGGGGGAGAGAAGTTGAACTGTCTGAGTGTCTAAAGGGGAGAGAGTGTCTAAAGGGGAGAGTCTGTTGCATGCATGATTGATATCTCATATCCTATTGATTGTATTGACACTGATTGACTCATAGTGTTGCCATCATCAAAAAAGGGGAGACTGTTGCATCCCTACGGTTTTGATGATGTCATACACTATAAGTCAAACATGATTAGACAATCATCACACATTCTTCATATACTGATTTCTCATTCTAAAGTCTACTCTTGATGGTTTGGAAAATGCCCTCATCCAATAAAGATCGGTGCACATTTTAGTTAATGTGCATTTCAAGGTCTGTGCTTTCATTGTTTAACTCGGTGCATGTCGATACTAAGGTCTGTGCATGTACATACAAGTCGCGTATAGAGGGTTGTGCATATATATCACTGTAGTGCACATGTTCAAGTCAGTGCACTTCACTGTTAAGGTCGGTGCACTTCATGTTTAAGTTCTTATATATACCTTGGGTCGATGCATGTTTCCCGCTAAACCATGTCGATGCACATCTGAAGTCGGTGCAATGCTTGTATTCTTCATATTAGAGTCTGTGTAACTTTCGTAGAACTGTATGCATAGTCGGTGCATATCCTTGTTAATGGAGTTAAGGTCAGTGCATAACAATGTAGCAAGTCCGTGCAAACTTGCTCTGTGGTAACTACAGTCTGTGCACATCTCTATTCAAGGTCGGTGCAATCTTTGCATCGGGCTGGGATAAGGTCGGTGCAATTTTTGTTGCTGAACGAAGCAAAGGTCAGTGCATAGTTATAAAGTCTATGCATGACATTTAGAGCTAGTGCATGACTTTTCATTTGCTATCAAGATCCATGCACAAAGTGAAGTCTGTGCATTTACCTGTTGTGCTCAAGGTGAAGTCTGTGCATTTACCTGTTGTGCATTAAGTGAAGTTTGTGCATGCTACGCAACTGATTCTTAAAGGTCTATGCATTCATTGCACATAGTCAATTTAAGTCTGTGCTAACACTCCTATTTGCTTGCCAGGTCAGTCACCTATTCGAGCATATGGTCTGCGAATATACAACCTGTGAGCATTTTCCACGTGGAAGTGATGGTATCAAGTCTGAGGGCTCATGATCCGAGGCAAGGAACGGAATGGAAGGTTCTAACACGTGGACGCAATTTGAGTGCATCTTCCCAAATTCGTTGGGCGAGAAACGTGGTTTCCACACGCCCATCCCTTTGGAGCATATATATACAAATGGATAAGAGGCTGAAAAATAGCAAGAATGAGAGAGGAGAAAAAGACACAGTGAGACTGCAAGAAAGAAAAGCTGAGAGAGAGAGAGCAGAGCTGAATGGAAGAAAAGAGAGATACTCAAAAAATTGCAGCAGCCTGAAAGAAGAGTGGGTTTCAGAGTGTTCTTGTGCTCCTCAAAGCTACATTTGTTTTCTCTTTGCATTTTTCAGTTGTTTAATCATTCTAATCATTTGTTCAGTGTGTCTTCCGATCCTCATAGATTGAGGTCGGGGTTCCTCCTAGAACCAGGAGAAGGGAGACTGTGTCTCCAGGTGCGAGTAAAGGGGATTTGCTCGTGGTTTCCCTCCGGTTTGGAGGAAGGGAGGACTAGTCCTCTGGTTCTGATCTTGCTGGGCCAAGGTCAGGGTTCAGATCCTGTGGGTTACAGGATTGGTGTTGAGGGATTTGTTTCCCTTGTGGCAAGCGGTAAGGCAGCGGCTATTAGCAAACTGAGTCTGTGGTTTTTGATTTGCTTAGTGCAAGGAAACCTTACTCCAGTGGAGTAAGGGGTGGATGTAGATTGCAGATCGCAATCGAACCACCTTAAAAACTCTCTGTCTCATTTGTGTGGTGTGTTTGACTGATCTTTCGTTATGGTACAAGCACATCAGCTGCTCGATTACAGTTTTATATCAACTCCCTTCACGTTAAGCTTCTACTCATTGGTTTTCTCCCGTGGCCTCACTTGGAAGATTTTCATCTACGATTGGGATTTCATCGCTTATTATTTGAATTACTTTAATTTGGACGTGATCTATTCATCCCCCCTTCTAGCTCACGCTCTTCGTTCTATCAATGCACACCTATTTAAGGGTAGTACCTTTTAAGATAAAGCCCATTCCAAGGGTGGGATAACTCGATCCCCTCAGCATTGACTAGCCTGTAGGTGTTGCCAGGATGCACAGCCTAAATCACGTACGGTCCTTCTCAATTGGGTTGGAGTTTAGAATGCGGCCCGCCAGGTTTGACAAAAATTCTTTTTACTACCATCTCACCGACTTTGAATTTTCTCTCAATAACCTTCTTTTGGTAAAAACGTGCGAGTCTATTTTGGTAGACACGAGCATGCTCAGCAGCGGCCAGGCGCTTCTCGTCTAACAGTTCTAGCTGGGCAAGGAGGGAATCACGACGCTCGTCGAGGGGAAGTTCCTTGTCCAATTGTACTCTAAGAGAAGGAATCAGAGTCTCGTACGGGACTACCGCCTCCATCCCATAAGTAAGGGCGAACGGAGTTTGCCTAGTGGGAGTACGGATTGAAGTGCAATAGGCCCATAGAGCTTCGATAAGCTTTTTAGGTCAGTCTGAAAACTTATTAGACTCACAGGTCTTTTTTATGATCTTAATCAATGTTTTATTAGTGGCCTCTGCTTGGCCATTGTCTTGTGGAAAGTATGGTGATGAATGATGCAATACAATATTGTACGTTTTGTAGAGGTCCTGAAGGTCCTGAGAAATAAATTATGGCCCATTGTCGGTGATGATCGTGCTTGGGAATGCCGAACCTGGCGATGATGTTCTTCATGATGAACTTGCAAACTGTTGACGTCTTGATTTCCGCATAAGCTTCAACTTCGGCCCATTTGGTGAAGTACTCCGTTGCAGTGAGAATGAAGGATTTTTACTTGGTAAGGGAGTTTAGATCACCGAGAGGACCAATGATGTCGAATGCCCACATGGAGAAAGGGCATTGGGAGGATACTGGATGGAGAGATGAAGATGGGGAATGAATCTTATCGGCGTGAAGTTGACACTTGACACATCTACGGACATAGACATCACAATCTTCCTCCATGGTGGGCCAGTAAAAGCCTTGCCGAATGATCTTTCTTAGCAAGCATTTGGCTATTCACATGGCCACCGCACACACCTGAGTGTGCTTCCTCTACACACTTCCAGGCCTCATCGTCATCAAGACATCTTAGAAGAACACCAGTGAGGCTTCTCTTATATAGCAATCCTCCAACCAGTGTGTATCTCTGGGCCGCTCTCCTTATGGCCTTCTTATCTTCTGGTGTGGCTTCTTTAGGGTAAGACCTATCTTTGCAATATTTAAAAATTTCATAGAACCATGGTTTCTCTTCTTCGGCCAGTTCTTCTTCCAATTCCACCAACATAATTTCCCTCTTCTGAACAATTTCTCCGTCTTGGGCCATCCCTGACATTTTTTCCTTGACCCTTAAATAGGAAGCGTTATGGATAGCAGGGACGCGAAGCTTGTAGACGGAGATGGATTCAGACCTTCTACCCAGAGGGAACCTTAACAATGATGCCAACGAGGCAAGGGCGTCGGCCAGAATATTCTGTTTGCGAGGAACATGGACAAAGACTAATTTGGTGAACAGTTTGGCAAAAGCCGTAGTGAGTTCTTGGTATGGCTTGAGCTTGGGATAGCTAGCGGGTGCGATATTTGGTGAGCACCTGGCGAAGAATAAGTTGACTATCACCTACGACTCGCAATCCAGTGATACGAAAAGAATAGGTAAGTTCCAGGCCTGCTAGAAGAGCCTAATATTTATCGACGTTGTTGGTGACTGGGAATGTGAGCTGAAATGCCTCTCGGATGGTGACGAATTCGGGCGACAGAAGGACAATACCAATACCTCTCCCCTAGGAATTCAAAGCTCCATCAAAATATAATGTTCACATGGGATCATCTAATTGGTTGATGGACATCAGTTCCTCATCTGGAAACTCTGATTGGACATGATCGAACTCGGGGAGAGGGTGATGAGCGAGATGCTCGGCTATGGCGTAGCCTTTAATCGCCTTTTGCTGGATGTAGGTGATGTCGAATTGAGAGAGAAAACTTTTCCAGTGTGCTCGCCTATCAGTGAGGATAGATTTATCCAAAAGAAATTTGATAGGATTTATCCGAGCAATCAAGTGGACTTCATGAGCCAGAAAGTAGTGTTTCAATTTCTGCACCACCCAAACGAGGGTGGCACAGGTCTTCTCCATGGCCGTGTACTTCTGCTCACAGAGATTAAGAAGTTTGGACAAGTAATAAGTTACCCGTTCCTTGCCTTCTTCATTGATTTGTGCCAGGACGGCTCCCACAGAGTCGCCCAGGACTTAGATATATAGGACTAAGGGTTTGCCTGGCGTGGGTGGAATTAGGACAGGCGGATTAGCCAGATATTCCTTCAGTCCTTCAAAATCTTTTTGGCATTTAGAATCCAAAGGAATTCAACTCCAGACTTGGTCAACTCGTAAAAAGGTTTGCACCTTTGTGAATGCTGGGACACAAATCGACGAAGAATTGCAACCTCCCAATTAACCCTCGAACTTCTCTCAGATTCTTCGGAGGCGGCATATCCCAGATTGCCTTGGCCTTGTTGGGATATATCTCAATGCCCCTTTTGCTTACAATGAAGCCCAATAATTTTCTTGATGATACACCAAACACACACTTCTTTGGATTGATTTTCAATTGGAACTCCCTCGATCTTTGCAACACCTTTGCCAGAATTTTTGGATGTTCCGCCCTAGTTTTGGATTTCACCAACAAATCATCCACATATACTTTCAAATATATGTGCATCATGTCATGAAATATTGCCATCACAGCCCTTTGGTAAGTGGCTCCAGCGTTCTTCAGCCCAAATGGCATGACCACATAACAATAAGTTCCCCAGGGAGTGGTGAATGATGTTTTCTGCTGATCCTCTTCTGGCAAGCGAATTTGATTGTATCCAGAAAATCCATCCATGAATGAAAGAGTTTCATATCCTGCCGTGTTATCAATCAACACATCAATATGAGGCAAGGGGAAATCATCCTTCGGACATGCGCGGTTAAGGGCCCAGAAGTCAATACAAATTCTCACCTTTCTGTCCTTCTTCATGACTGGGACAATGTTTGCCACCCACTGAGGATAAAGGACGACTCTAATAAACCTGGCTTTGTGGAGCTTGTCGACCTCTTCCTTCATTTTTAAAGCCATTTGAGGGTGGAAACGCCTTAACCTTTACTTTACCGAGACGGCCCCTAGTTTTAGAGTTAGACGGTGTTCGACCAAGGTAGAATCCAAACCCGGCATGTTCTCATAGCTCCATGCGAACGTGTCTTTATACTCCTTGAGAACCTCAATTAATGCCTCTTCTTCAGATGATGACAAATTATCGCTTATGAGGATGATCCTAGGGTCTTCCTCAGTTCCCAAGTTTATCTCTTTGGTATACTCTTCTACCGCAGCTGACGGCTCGTCGAATCTCTTCATTCCACTAGCATATGCGCCAGTCGCGTCCTCATATTCTTCATCCTCATCTTCAATAGGGGATTCTTCATCCGTGATTTCATAAACCCCATACCCTTCATCAATCGCGCAATTCTTCTCTCACATTCTGTCTCCGGCAACTGGATGGGATTTTCTAACAATTGAGGAATGGCTAAAAATGCTTGACACCTACTGGCTAGATCTAGAAGGAACCGACAAGGGATCTGCCTACCCTTGGATTTCTTTTTGGGTACTACCCTTGACTCGTTATTCCTAGCTCGACTGACATTCCTAACAGAAAAAGAAGAAGTTGAAGAAGATGGTGAAGAATGTACAGAGAAGGACCCCTCATAGGAGGGGTAAAGAAGGTCACTCAGAGGACCTTGGATGAGTGGCCCGTAGGTCGGGGCGCACTCGTGGGAAATGTAAGATGTCTCCTCAACGAAAATGTGTTGTGGAAGAGTTTGAAAATTGACTTTTTTTTTCGTTTTCATCTTTGATGATAAAACAATGAAAAGAAATTAGAGGAGGGAGAAATGGGATTATGGCCAGGGGGTTGGGAGGCTCATATAGCAGATCATAATTGAAAACCTGGCGCGGGTTGAGCAACTCACGTAGGTATGTAAGTAGAGAAGGGGATCTGGGAAGGTCATCAGACAACCGTCTGGCCCAGGAAGAAGACAACAACAAAGACTGAGATGAGTGAATAGAGCAGATGACGGCTAATGAGCCGTCGATGGGAATGTTGATGACGGACGACGACCCGTCGATGACAACGTGCTCTTGGCGAGGATGGTTCAAAATTCTGGCAATAGTGGTGGTATCCCCTCGCACTTCGGAGATCAAGGGTGGCCCATCTAGATGTGGGGGCGAGAACATTCTTTCTAGTGCGATGGAAATATCTTGTATATCAAACCATTTGCACCATTCACACTCCAGGTCATCAATATTTTCTCTTTTTGGGGTCTTTGAGCATCCTTCAGCTGAATACACATTATGTACCCCCCATGTGATTCTTGTGGATAATCCCCGATCTGAACGACGGGCCCCTTCTTAAAGTGGGAGGATAGGGTCCACGTGAGGGGTTTCCCATCTGCTTCAATCGGCCCTCAAAACCCAGACCAACTCTACAGATCGACCTTGTTTTCTTCAGTCGTCTCAGCCTTCTTTGCAACTGTGCCCCCAAGCCTTTGCCCTGTTGATAGCCGATATTTATCATAATCTCCCATCCTTTGGAACGGGAAAGAAGACGTGAGGTTGGCGCGGAAAGCGGCTTCTCTTGTATTGACGGAGCGCGGCAGGAGTCATACACATCCAACAGCGACAGTATGGGCCGGTGAGTCGGCCAGACAGAGGGTAGAGAGGTGGTGATAGCATCCACTGTAGGACAGAGGGGCATGCTCATTACCTTGATAATCCACCCTTTGTATGGAAACTTCAAACATTGATGATTGGTGGATGGTACAGTATTCATGGCTTCAATGTAGGTACGGCATAGTATACCTTAAATGTGGGGTCCATATCAAGAATATGGAATTCTGTAAAGACTGATACAGGGCCCAATTCTACGTTCAAGGTAATCATTCCCTTTGGTGGTCTTTTGTTGTTATCGTAGGTCGTGACTATAATTGATGAAGGTGTTATTTGTTATTCGTCAACCCCACATACTTGGAGGGTGCTCATAGAGATCACATTTATAGATGCACCCGTATCTACCAAACATGGGTCCACCGACACCCTGTTGATTTTTACCGCAATACACAATGCATATTTTCGGACTTCCTTGGGGGCAAGCTCATGATTGTGGAACATGATGGGTGGCTGTGTTTCCGTCGGCATCAGGACTGCCGAGATCCTCTCTACAGGGAGAACCTCATTCACCATAACCTTTTGAAGATATTCCATTAAAGCTTCTTGATGGGACGTGGATCTCTTAATCAGCTCAAGGATGGAGATCCGGGCGGGCGTCTTGTCCAGATGCTTTAACAAATCATAATGTGTCCCAGGGATGGACTCTTCCGGCTGCTCTTCATTGCTTTTCTCTGGCTGAGACTGTTCGGGGGCCTGACTATTCTGGGGGAATACGCGGTGAAAAATTCTCCCACTCCGGAGCACCATGGCATGCGGTTCTTGCTTCACCTCTATGGCGTTAGGTATGGATTTTAGCAGAGGTTTGAGGGGTAGTGGCGGAGGAACAGTTGGTGAAGCTGGGGTGACGGTGGGGGTAGTGGTTCTGATGAGGGGTTTGTTAGGTGGAGGTATAGTGGAGGTAGAGGGGGGCTCATTCGGGTGATGGAGGATAAGGGGCTTGGAAAACACGGGTGGAGGTGCAGTGGAGGTAGACGGTGAAATGAAGGGATGAGAGGTGATGAGAGGCTTCGGGGGTAGAGGGGATGTGGTGGATGGTATTTGGTGGTGGATTAACGGGAAATTAGCGGTAGGGGTGCGGATAAGAGGGCGTGATGGCTGTGGAAATGAAGGAGGCCTAACTAAGGGTTGTGACATTGTTCAGTTGGAAACAAGGTGCTGTTCGGATGAGGTGAGGAGGTTGACTGGTGACATGGTTGGTGGCAAGAACAGAAGGTGCTTTCAAAGTGCCAGCCCTGCTTTCTCCCAACTTTTGGGAAGGAGGAGATAGGGTTGACCTGTTGGTTGGGCTGTTGGTGCTCCGGAAGTGGGTTGTGGATAATGCCCATGTTGGGCTGCTGTTGTGGGGCCAGCTGAGGCTGTTGTTGTTTTTGTGATTGTTGTGGTTGTTGTTGGAACTGTGGTCTAGGAGAAGGTCTCCTGGCTTTCAACACAGCGATGTATCGCCTCATTTCATCCCAATCAATTTCACCTTGATCATTCATGTCATGAATGTAATCTTTAAAATGGAAACAATTCTCCACTATATGACCTGGTTGCCTGTGGAAAACACAGTACCTGGAGGTGTCAACGTTCGGGGGCCATGCAAGCCTTTCCTTGGGCAGAATGAGTGCATTGGCAGCCATAAGAGCATTAAAGATGTCTGGCAACGTTTCTGACAATGGTGGGTAATGGGCTCTTTTGGGGCCAATGGGCCTTCTTTGTTGTTGTGGTGGGCCGTAATTTTCCGGAGGTGGAACTTGGTGGTACTGAGATGGTTGTTGTTGTTGTTGCAAGGGATGGAAGGGTTGATGCATGTTATTCTGAGGAAGGCTGTTCTGGGGTGGAGGATGATAAGGGGGTGGACCCTGCTGAAAGGGGGGTCATGGCATTTGGGGAGGTCTTGGGTTGGCTGGCTGGTTGGGGCTGCAAACTGCACTCACTTGCTCATTTATTACACCCCCTTCTGTCATTCCACCTTGGACACCAGTGCCTATCTTCCTAACCAGCTTTGGCTTTGGTGGTTCAAACATGTGCATGATGGGAGAATCTTTTAATTGGATCTAGATAGACCGGGTCCTCTCATAGAGCTCCTCCATTGTGGTAAGCTTATTCATGGCCAACACGTGTCTAAACTGCGGGGTGGCATTAGACATGATCATTTTTACTTGCTCTGGTTTTGAGAGGGTATCCCTTATCCTTTCAGCCAGGGACCTCCATCTATCATCATATTGAACAAAATCTTCATCCGCTCTCATTTTCTCGGTGACTAAGTCGGTAATGGAGAGAGAGGGACTGACCTTATCCCGGTACTTTTGTAAGAATTTCCTTTGTACTGCATCAAAATTCTCAGCCTCACTCGGCTCAGAGAATAGAACCATTCTAGCGCGGGACCATCCAATGATCTCCGAAAAAGGTAGGCCAGGGATTTCTGATCATTCTGCCAGAAGGAGGATTCTACATGAAATCCTTGAGGTGAATGAAAGGGTTGCCAGTGCCATTGTACCTGCGGTACCTAGGCATTTCCGAGGGGGGGAGATGTAATACCGGGAGGATTGATAGGGAGACCTCAGGGGTGGACTTTACGTCCACCATTTTCTTTAGATTCTGAAACTGCTCATCTATTTTGTTAAACTTGTTGAGGAGTGACTGTGCGAGCTCCTCGGCAGGTGAAGGTGGCACCTGCCACTAAGGAGGAAGAGGCTTGCAAGAGGTCTGAGATGGAAACCCTAAACTAGAGGGGTATGGTGGCCTGCTAGTAGACGGACCTGGTTGAAATGGTGCCTGAGGAACGGCAGGGGTTTGAGACTGTGGAGGGGGAAATTGGAAAGAGGGAGGCTGTTGACTTGCCTGCCCTTGAAGCAAATGAGAAGAAGCGACATGTACCGATGATATAGATGGGATAGTCTGTATCGGCTCCTGGAGGGGTGTGGGGGCTGGAGTTGACTCCTGTGGAGCGGGAGAAATGGATTTCCCCTTTAAGAAGGCCTGAAAGGCTCGGAGTTGCTCAGGACTGAGCTCTGTGTTAGCGAGGACACCCAACAAGGAGGAGATGTCTTGGGGTGGGGATGTGTCCCCTACAATAGCCTTGTTCAAGTCACACTCGACAATTTTTCTTTCATTAATTTTTCAAAATATGGAAATACAAGGATTATATAACACTAGCTAAAAGACCTAAACTAACCTCAGATCTAGGGTTAGGGAGGGGCAAATAGGGGATAGAATAATCTTCTTCCTTGTGGTAAAAAAAAACAACAATAAAAAACTAGAAAGGGGGGGGACGCCCCCTTCATGGTCAAGAGGCAAAATGTAAATTTTCTTCCTTGGTCAATAATCTCCCATAGACCAAAGACCAGCCCATGTGGGTCCTAGAACCTAGGTGGCCCAATGGAAAAGAAGGTGGGGGTCTTGTCGGACCTACGTGGCCTTTTGCAAAGAAACCCACTAATTCCTAAGGACTAACACATTGGCTTATAATTGCCATACAATTGACCCAAGGATAAAAATGTAAATAAAGTGTTAGTGGCCTTGCTTTCATGTCCCCATCAATTCTCCCTGGGTGGGAAGAACTTGACCCCGTCGAGTAAGGGGTGCGGCTGCGCAAGTATCATCCCGGGTGGTCCCCGTGTCACCGGATGTGGGCCGTGCTCTCCACCGTACCTTGTAGCGTGGGTATGCTCCACTCCTCGTAGTCATCACCTGCTCATCCTGTATATGTTCCATAATGAGACTAGTGGTGGACACTCAGGGGTGGGGTCACTCTCAAAGGAGGAGACGGCTTGAAAGACTCACTAGGAATCACCGCTAGGTCCCATATTCCTCAGACAAGTTTACAACATACGCATTAGTCCCGACTTGCCTCACACTCGAAAGGGACTAACACTGCGAGCTTGCATTAGACCGACTCGACTTGACACATGCAGACTCCCAACAAATTGGATGACAACAAAATAAAAGAAAAAGACTCACACATGACCCTAGACTCATACCTAATGCAGTGACATTACCCCTAGGTGGACATCATCCGGGTGCTGCATCCTGGGTGTCAATAGGTTCTTCCGGAATATCTTCATAGAATTCGTCAGCTAATTCTGGCTCGGCCTCATAGCTGGTAGACACAAGCCCTGAAGGTGAGGCTTCTCCAATCCTTTTGTCTCTAGGGATAGTGATGTACGAGTGGGACACTGACCTGCAAAGTGGCCAAACCCTTGGCAGCGATAACACTGCTGTCGTGACCCACTAGTCTCCCCAATAAGCGGTCACTTACCCTTATCCTCCCGACGGACAAGGGTGTAGGCAACAGGGGTGTGGGTGTGGGTGCTGGTGGATGAGCAATGGGTGCTGGTAGGCGGGCAAGGGGTGCTGTTCGTTGGGGTGGAGGTGGAAGATCCCTTGGCGAGGGAGGGCGAGGCCTTGGAGCGAATAGCTTCTGATGGGCGGGCTCCTAAAGTCGAGCCATGGGGGCCCTCTAATATTGGCTAAAAGAGCTACGGGGCTCGGCACTACGGTGAGGGAAGGGGCCCAACCGCTAGGTAGACTCGAACTCTCCCTCGAACTACTGATGCAGGACGAGATGCAACTCGATGCCAATTTGATGCGAACCTGAGACTCTAGGTAAACTCGCGACTCGTCCCTAGCGAGGGAAGCGTGCGGATGTGCGCGGTTGAGAAATCGGCAATGAGTCTGGAGTGGTCTACTCTCCTTCATGCCCGGATCGGGTCACGGAATGGGTCACGTGCACCCTCTCACAGCGGTGATAAAAATATATCGAGCTAGACTATCCTATCACTCTCTCATGCAGCGGCATTCAAGAATATATACCAGATAAGCAAATGCAATAAAATAGAGGAGCGAGAACGATACCTCCACGCTCCGGGCGTGGGGAAGGCGATCCCGGCCAAGACTTGTACTCTCGGTACAGTAGAATTATCAAAAATTACAGGAATGCATTTTACTGCCCACTCCACGCAGGGATGTAAAGGGCTACACCTGGGACCAAAGAGTATCAAGCTCGGGTTGACGGGCGGTGTTTTGAGGCCGCTTCATCGATGTCGACGTGCTGCTACTCGGTGCTGGCCGGACGGCGCGTGCTGGCGATCTGGCTGATCACGCTCCGGTCGGAGGGCCGATCGGGCTAAAAGTTGTACCGTTACGAAGAGGACTCCTGGAGGAACGATCCTTGTGAGGCGATCATCCAGGATCACCTTGTGGAAGGCGAGGCGGCCTGATTTGTGAGGCGTTGTTGTTTGCTGTCCCAAACCTGCTCTGCCGTTTCAGAGCCGCGCGACCCGACGAGAAAAATTGTTGCGGTCAGATCCGATGTCGGATTGACGCAAAATCAGCGCTGTTGTGAAGCTATTTCACAGATCTAAGAGAACCTGGTGTTACAGGAATTTTCCTGTCTCTGTATTTGCCGTGGTAGAATTTTGAACATGTAAACTCACAGACTCAGAACAGACTGGGTAGATTGGGATCTGCCTGATAATGAGGTTTGACCGAGGGGTAAACGGTGGATCTGTGACTTAAAAATTTTAAGGATGAGAGAAGGGGACGTGAGAGTCACGCACAATTTGTTTGGTAATTTTTGGACGTGGTTTGAAGGGTGGAAAGGATTTTATGGCAGGGAGGTCAGATCTGGACTGTAGGGGGCAGAACAGAATCTTGTTTTAACAGAGTTTTTAAGAGGGGTAAACAAACTCCTAAAATCGTGAAAAACATTGTGAGAGTGTGTTTGGTGGACAGAAGTCCCAGTCCAAATTTCAGGTTGATCTGAAATTGGGAAGGGGGTGAAAGACACGAAATGGTGGGTTGCTGGAAGGTGGATCTGCACAAGTACAGATTGTGTAGATCTGGAAGATTTAAATGGAACGGGGAGCAAACGAAGGTGGATTGACTTGGAATTTTTTTTTGGTAAGGGGAAACCACGAGAGGTACTCACCCTCAAATTTTCAGATCGGTCAGATCTGTGGATGTGGAGGAAGAACTCGGGCTCCAAGCTGCTGTCCAACAGAAAGCAGAATGGAGACGGCGAGGCGGTGGTGGTGCGACGGCGGCTCGATGGCGGCGGTGGCGGTGGTGCTGAGCTTCTCACCCAGTAGAGGAACCGATAAGGAGGCTTCTCACCTTGGCAGGGGAGGTCAGATCTGGACTGTAGGGGGCAGAATAGAATCCAGTTTTAATAGAGGTTTTTAAGAGGGGTAAACAAACTCCTAAAATCGTGAAAAAAATTATGGAGAGTGTGTTTGGTGGACAAAAGTCCCAGTCTAAATTTCAGGTTGATCTGAAATTGGGAAGAGGGTGAAAGACACAAAATGGTGGGTTGTTGGAAGGTGGATCTGCACAGGGACAGATTGTGTAGATCTGGAAGATTTAAATGGAACGAGTAGTAAATAAAGGTGGATTGACCCCGAATTTTTTTTTGGTAAGGGGAAACCACGGGAGGTACTCACCCTCAAATTTTCAGATCGATCAGATCTGTGGATGTGTAGGAAGAAATCAGGCTCCAAGCTGCAGTCCAGTAGAAAGCAGAATGGAGACGGCGAGGCGGTGGTGGTGCGACGGCGGCTCGATGGTGGCGGTGGCGGTGGTGCTGAGCTTCTCACCAAAATGGTGCCACTCCCTTGCAAAGCAGACATGAAGGTGGGTGTTGGCATCGGCTTATTTTCTCGAATTAATTAAGGATTAAGCATAGAAAAATACTCCCTAAATAGAGCAAAATGGCACATCGCCAAAGCTGCTCTACTAGTCGAGTTGAGCTCAAAAATCGAGACACTTCACCGGGTCAAGTGGCGTAACATAACAATCGGGGATCGGCCTCGAGTAAACGACACTATGCCAGCCAGTTTCCCTACAACCCGGTCAGTTTCGGGATTCGGGACAACTTTCGTACCCCAAGGCACTCTGTGAAGATTCGGGGATCACCCCCGGACACCCTGCATACGGTATCACACCGCCGACGCTTCAACAACCGGGTTAACTCGGGACTCAGAACAGCATGCCACATCATACGACTCTTCGCCAAGGAGCGAGGGTCACCCCGACCACCAGACAAACGACATCATCATGTCGATGCCCCAGTCACCGAGCCCAACCAAGGGTCCTAACTGGCTAGCCGTGATACATGGCAACATCAACAATCGATCGTGCCCACCCCCGATCACTCAGTTTGCGGGTTTACCCGCGTTCAACACAGCTACCCGAGCCGACCCTGGGGTGCCCCGACTGCAAGCCACGCCATGTGACACCCAGCAACGAGGTCAGGGTCTACCCTCGAGTCGCCTCCCTCCAGCCCTCTGAAGTTAAAGGAAGACCCATCTGGGCCAACCATAAGCTTCAGGAGCTCACAGCAACCTTATACGGCCCACGCACGCGTGTCGAGAATTTCCCCGAGCACCTCGTGGGCGCGTATGCTCCAGCCACTCTACAGCAAGTCGGAGCTCGACTCGGGACTCCCAGCAACCCACCGCGTCATGCACAACCATCGTGCGGCCTCGCACGCGGATCGACCTTTAGCTCGATAGAACCCAGCGGCTCTCCCTCTCATGTTTGGCAACCCGTCAACCTCACAACCCCCCATCCCACTCTACCTCCACACCCTCTTCTTCCATCTCCCACACTCTCCCCTCTCACCCTCTCTTCATTCTCTAACCCACGACTCCACCGAACACCCTCCTCCTCACCTCCCTCCTTCACACTCCCTCTCCATTGCACCATCCTCATCGCCACCCTCACCCTCCAACCCCGCCGTTGGCCACCTCTCTACCCAACACACACCTCCCCTCTTTCCCCCATCGCAACCCCATCTCCCTTCTCTCCCCCACCGCTATCAACCTCCCTCCTTCACACTCCCCCTCCAATACACCACCCTCACTGCCACCCTCTCACCCCCTCACTCCCGACACCACACCGCCACCTCCCTCTCTCTCCCACTTGCACCGAGCCCCCTCCCTGCGAACCTCTCTCTCTCTTCCCGCTCCACTCTCTTCACCGTGGCAACATCACCGCCCCCCTCCGGCGACCATCACCTACACCGGTCACCGCCTGCACCCCACGTCGCCTCGCGGTAACGTCACCTCCCCCTTCCATTGCACCTCACTCCCCACACCGCCCTCACACCGCCAATGACCACCTCCTCTCTCCCTCCACTCACACATCACCGTGGCCACACCCGCCCCTCACCTACACCACTTCCCCACGTCGCCGCATTGACCCCCTCCACCTGCACCAACCCTCATCGCCACACCAACCCCCTCACACCGCCGCCCTCATCCTTACTCCTCTCTCTTCTCTCTTTGCATGTACACCATCCGCCGTGACCACTCTCCCTCTCATCTTCTCCCCACGCCGCCGTGACCCCCGCCGGCTTTCCTTTTTCCCCACCGCCACTGCACCTCACTCCCTATCACCCTCTCACACACACCGTCGACTACACTGCCCTGCACCCTCTCTCTCTAACACGCTTTCTCCCCTCTCCTCCCTCCCTCCGGCCACCCTCACCGTGCCACCGCGAGCCCTCCGGCCTCCACTCTGCCACTGTCCACACCTCCTCACCACTTTCGCACCGCCGTGAACCCCTCCTATCGACCCCCACCTCACCAACGCCCACGTCGAGCCCTCACCGTCCTCGCCACCCTCTCACTACCACCACCTCCCCACGGCAAACCACCCCCCACTTCACTGCCGCAGCCACCTCCGACCACCTCTGCGAACCACCCCACTCCCACTGGCACATCCAGCCACAGCCGTCACCCTCCCCTCTCTCCCTCCGGCCTCCGTCACATGCACATGCATGCACACCCCCCCTCACGTGCTCACCCCCCCTCTCTCTCTTTCTCTCTCTAACCCTCTCTCTCTCTACCTCCCCCAACACATATTCTTAGAGTATTTTTATTTTTTATTTACTCATATTTTTATTATTTTATTTCTTCTCTCCACCTTTATATATAGATATATATATATATATATCTATATATAAATATATACATATATATGTATACCTATATCTATATATATATAATTATATATATGTAAATATATATATATATATATATATGTGTGTGTGTATATTTACATATATATAAATATTTTCTTAATTTATATCAGATTCCACATTCTCAATATCGGAGGGAGTTCCGATCAAACACTGGACTCTCCTTTCAAAATTTGGAGATAAAAAAGGGAGACTCCGGCCCAACCTGTTTGAAGTTCGTGAAATAAAGGAAGCCCAATTTTCGGGTGTTTGCGTACGCGAACAAGGCCACTCCGTCTCACCATTCGCTCACGCCGTCCTCACGCTGCTAGAGCTCATTCCGAAGCCCGTCACCGGCCTTCCCCAATAAGCTCTTTCTCCCCTCCTTTTACTTTCAGTCTGTTAGTTGCATCGCAAGCATCATTCACCATACGTACTACGCCTCTCTCCTTGAGAAGGCTCGGTTTGTGAATTTCTTCACATTTGTTTCATTATCATCTCATTACCCTACCCTTTGTGTCCAAAAAAGGGTTTCAAATAACACCAACGATGTGCGTGTTTGATTATGATTGCATCGATTTTTATATCATAAGGGACTGATACTATGCTATTTCCATTCTAATCTCACTCAGCTTTCTTTCTTTGTTCTTTTGTAAGGGTAACCGACCAGAAGGCCCTCTTCTTCGGCCTGTCAAAAGAAGAAGAAGAAGGAATCCACACCATCTCCCGTGTCTGGGGCGAAGGTGATCTTTCATTTTGGGGCCTCCAACCCCTGGCGATCACATCATCAACACGCGCGCTCTTTTTTAATTTTCTTTTATTCCCATGAAACCCACGGAGAGTCATTTCACGCAGTGGTTGTTCTTTTATTCCTGTCCTCACCCGCGCGGAGGATCATTTCCCGCGACGGTTCCCTCCCCCATTTAATTTCAGCATTTCATTTTCTGTCCTCACCCGCGTGGAGGATCATTTCCCGCGGCGGTTCCCTCCCCCCATTTAATTCCAGCACTTTTAATTTCAGCACACCCCCATCCTCTTGTTAAAATCCCGCGGAGAGTGACATCTCGTGGCGGTTTATTTAATCCCATTTTTATATTATGTCATTTTATTTCCATTAAATCCAGCGGTGAGTAACATCTCGCGGTGGTTTATCTTATGTCATTTATATTTACGTCATTTTTATTTTTATTAGATCTCGCGGAGAGTAACATCTCGTGGTGGTTTCATTCGTGTACCCCCTTCCCCCCATTTCAATTCCAGTTAACACCCGCGGTGAGTAACATCCCGCAGCGGTCTCTTATTGCACTCTTTCCATTCCGTGTATTCTCCCGTCTCTAAAGTCTCGGGGAGACAATCCTCTTCAGGGCAAGCTTTCCTGTATCTCACACTGTAACGAGCGCGTGCCAAAACCGCTCTCTCCTAACCCGTGACGTCGTTCACATCTGGGCGATCATGGTGGGACCACTTTTTGCTTTCTTTGGTTACCCATGAAACTTTGGCACCCGTGTGTGCCCCTCCACTCGGCACCCACGTGTGCCCCTCCTTATTGCGCCCATGCACGCTACAGTTGTGCTCTCAGCAGCACTTTTAATCTTCATCCTTCGTGCACCACGTGCACTCCCCTATAGTCCCTTGTGATTTCTCGAGAGGATTACGTTGTTTCGGAAAAGAGAGTGGTAATATCTTGTTCTGTCTATTTTGTGTTGCTATATCTCTGTTCTTTCTCTATTCTATTTGCGTGTTCTATATATTTGTTCTGCACTGCATTGCATGCATCCCTCTTTCTTTTCATTTTTCTAAGGATCACCCTCTCTCGGTGAAGGAAGGACTCTCCGTTCGAGAATTCCTCCCGACGGATTAGGATCTCCTCTATCGGGACCTCCGTAAGTCCTCGACAATGAAGGATTCCCTCTTCATTCATTGGGCTGGTTGTACCATTGAAGTTCCCCGAAGTTAGTTGAACTATTCGTGGTGAGATAATTGACCCTAGTTGACACGGCGGCAAAACAAATTGTAACTAGGGTCCTTCCTATTTTGTATGAACTACCCATCAGTTAAATAAAATCAAAAAAAAATCAAAAAAAATAATACAAAAAAGGCGTAAAAGCATCCACTTGTTTGATAATCTCTGATATTTATTTGTTGGTGTATGTTTTTACATTCCGAGAGAATTCTGAAAATGGCCCACGAGTCTTTTAAGGATAACCATCCGAGTTGTGGTCAGTCAGTTGAGCCACATGTCCATGCTATGGACTCAGGGCCTTCCCGCGAGCCCTCACATGAGGTGCCGCCTATTGTAGGGGACACATCCCCACCCCAAGACATCTCCTCCTTGTTGGGTGTCCTCGCCAACACAGAGCTTAGTCGTGAGCAACTCCGAGCCTTTCATGCCATCTTAAAGCGGAAATCCGTTTCTCCCGCTCTACAGGAGTCAACTCCAGCCCCCACACCCATCCAGGAGCTGGTACATGCTATCCCCACTCTATCACCGGTACATGTCGCTTCTTCTCCTTCGCTTCAAGGGCAGGCAAGTCAACAGCCTCCCTCTTTCTAATTTCCCCCTCCACAGTCTCAAACCCCTGCCGTTCCTCAGGCACCATTTCAACCAGGTCCATCTACTGGCAAGCCGCCATACCCCTCTGGTTTAGGGTTTCCTCCTCAGGCCTCTAACAGGCCTCTTCCTCCGCAGTGATAGGTGCCACATGTTAGTATTGGGTGTGCTACAAGCCAATTTCGGGTCGGGTAGGCCCGATAGTTGTACAATCTTGTTCATCATTAATAAAGTGGTATTCGAGCGTAAATTTGTAATTGTATATTACTCTATGATGTCCCTAGGATATGTGGTTGTAAAGTCAACTCGAGATGAGATCTCCATCATGAGACTGACTTTACATGGAAACATACCTTAAACTGTTCCTGGTTGGAGGGTAATCACTTGGGGACTTTGATAACCTATTAAACCAGTACACATGATGTATGGGTGAGCAGTCTCATGATCACTGGTTCAGGGCACCGATACATATGTGTAGGTGTACGTTCTGGGAGGATGTACACTGAATTGATCGGCTATTGAATCTTCAGATGGTTGATTATACCTAATGTCAACTGAAGATCCAATTGTCTCAGTAGCATCGTTTGTCCTTTGACTTGAGACATTGATTGGATCTTACTCGAGGACGGGAATGGTTTAATGAGTTGGATAAGTGACTTTAACCACAAGTCATGAATTGCCAAGTCATTAACCATTTCAGGATACGTGTGAAGATCATCAATGGTCAAGAGGGGATCGCTCACTGTCAGTTATATATTAGACAGTTAATGGGTCATGACACTGACGCTCCGTTAAATCCCTGGCAAGGGTTGTGTGAGTTCGTTTAGAACGGACGTCATACACTTTAAGGAGGTCATGGTCGAATGGCATGATCATGGGGTTTTGACAGATACCATACCCTCGATCGAACTAGACTCATAGAAAGGAGCGAGGGATTATAGCGATGCGGCAACTGTAGACTTACAGATATCAGACGGGGTGATTTGAACCCGACATCCTCTAGGATCATGCGTATTTGCTTGACCCAATGTGATCAAAGGTTCGAAATAAATAAAACTATTATTCGACTCTAGTAGAAGCGAATAATGAGTTTAATTTACTTCTAATTAAAAATTAGAAGTTAATGGACCTTAAACTAGAGTGACTATGGGCCTAGAGGATCACACACAATGGGTTCTCGGGTGACGAGATATTATTGTACAGATGTATATATTAAAAGCCTTCAATTCTTTTTGGAAAGGAATATAAGAAGGGCTTAATATATATATATATACAATAATATGAAAGGATACATATGCAATATTGGTTCTTAGGGGCTCTTTTAGAAAGAGCCCAACCATTATATATATGCATCCTATGTAGCAGGGTTTGCCGTCCCGTCCGTCTCGATCGTCCCAGCTTTCTGTCGGGATGGGACGGGACGGTCCCATCCCGCTCCGTCCCGCTCTCTCTCTCTCTCTCTCTCTCTCTCTCTCTCTCTCTCTCTCTCTCTCTCTCTCTCTCTCTCTCTCTCTCTCTCTCTCTCTCTCTATATATATATATATATATATATATATATATATATATATATATATATATATATAATTGTATAATAAAATTTGTAGCGCAGTTGGCTAAGTCGCTTGTGTGCGCTTCTTTAACAGGTCCCCGGTTCGAATCTTGCCAGCGCCTTTTAATTAAAAATCTTTAAAAAAACTCAAAAAACGCATGTGAACGACGAGATTCGAACTCAAACCACCTTTGAACGAGGGAAAATAATTAACCAACTTACATATTAAAAGATTTGAATTTAAAATAATATATATAATATATAATGTGACCCGATAGCGACCCACGGCCCGACCGTCCCGCTCAGCGCCTGGGTCGGTCCGGGTCGTGCGTGTCAGGGCGACCAGCACCGAGACGGCAAACCCTGCTACGTAGGAAGTTTTTCTCTCCTCTTCTTTAGCCAAGCATTATAAAGAAAGAAGAAAAGCTTCTCTCCTCCCCTCTCCTCCCTCTTGCTCTCTCTCTCCCTAGTAGCTCTCTCTCTCTCTCTCACTTAAGGGGGAAAGCTTAGGGAAGAAGAGTAGTTTTTGGAGGATCCACGGCCTGTGTGCGCGGGGGATGGACGAGAGGATACCATCACCGCGCGAGGATCCATGTGGATCAACTCTAGAGGCCGTACATCTGTGCGGCTCGGCGTTTGTGAAAATCTACATCGGGCGTTGCGGACAACATTGTTCCGCTCAAGGTAAAGATCTACAACTCGCTGTTAGGGGTTGGGAGTTTTATTGCATCGATTAGAGCACGGTTCTAGGATTCTACAAAGCCTGGGTTCGGGTTAAAATTTTTTATTATCCGTTGCGCTGCCCGAACTAGGCTGACCGACTCCTTATAGTGGTATCAGAGCCAGGTTGCGCTCTGATCAATGCAATTTCGCCGCATAGAATCATGTTTAGGGGCAACTTTCATGATCTTCAATTATTAAAATTGGAACGGGGTGTTGGGCATCCTTGTTCATGGCTATCGAAGGGAAGGGGATGCTGGGCATCCTCTGTTCTCCCTAGATCAAAAAAAAGGGTTATGAAGCATGTTAAAAAAAAGGGCATGCGGCCGCCCGCCCGTCAACGCGGGTGAGTGCGCGCGCGAGCGGCGCCGCATGACGGTCGCCGCCCTCGTGTGCGGGCGGGCGCTGCACGTGGCCGTGCCGCCTGGCGAGTGCCGCAATCCGGCGTCGGTGCCGCGTGGCGAGCGCACAGGCCTGCCAGGCGTGCACAGGCGACCGCGCGCGGGCACCCCGGCCCACGCGGGTGGCGTGGGCGGCCCGCAAGGGTTGACCCCGATTTTTTATTTTTTTTTAAATTGCTTCTATTAATTTATTGGGCCATTAATATATATTAAATATATATTTAGGGGCACATTAAATTAATCTATTTTATCTCAAATGTTAATTATCTTTTCTCAATAGAAAATTCAAATCTTATTGAATTTATTTAACTTTTGAATTTATTGAGTTGGATAATTATTAATTAATTTGAGATAAAATGTAATAATTGAAGATAATCATGAGAAATTCAATATTTTGAATTTTTAATTATTAGATAATTGTTAAATTCAAAATTTGAATTTCATTGAAGATAATTATAGAAAATTCTAATATTTGAATTTTTAATTATTTGATAATTATTAAATTCAAATTTTGAATTTAGAAAAATAATAATTGAGGATAATTACATTATTTAAATTTACTTTCAAATGAAATTATTGGATAATTAATTTGAATTTGAATTTGAATAATTAGCTTATTTAAATTTATTTTTAAATTTGATTATTAGATAATTAAATTTAAATTTAAATAATTATCTCAATTATCTGTATTATTTGAATTAGATTCAAATATGTATGCCCCTGCTATAAATGATGGTTCTATGTATGCTTTGCTTAATGTTACCTTGAATTGGCTTGTTTATATTGTTTAATTTTAGTTAATCCAACTTGGATTTTTAAAATTAAATAAAGCCAGCCTGTTTTTGTTTGCACATCCCACTTTTCAATCCAAATATAAGGACTATTTTCAAAATAACCTTGATTGATCTGAAATGTGTGGGTTGGCAAGTGATCATGGACATAGCTAATGTAATTATTTGGGGTCTGCGAGCCTCCTTTCTCTCTCTGTTGAAATTCCTATGTACTTCTGTCTCCCTTCACAGTTGTACTCGCCCTGAGGGCTTCTGGAATTTTATTGACATGTAATTTAAATTTTGCCGACATACGTGCCGTGTAAAAGTTGTAATTCATGCGATGTCGGAGTATGAAAGCGCGGAGCACACCCGACGATGACGATCCTGCTGCTTCGGAAGCGAGCCAGATCTCTTAGTAGCATTAGGACTAGGGTCCATGATCACTTGCGATTTAATTTTGCATTGGATGCATTTACTTTTTACAAACTACTAGGTATGGTAAATATATTGGATATATTTATATTACCACCTAGGGTGAGATCAAGATAAAATCAAATTCCCTTGCAATTTAATTTTAGATCTGGTAAGCGTGGCTCTAGGAGTCGTCGTGGCCCTCCATCATTATGGGGTGAATGAATGTCTTCATCTCATGGGTTTGTTGTACTTTCCACAAGGTCCATGGGTTTGGGGGCAGGATGCAACTCCAAGGCTAGGCCTCAATGGGGTGAGGAATTAAACTTGACCTTGTTGTGCTTTCCACAAGGGTCGGGTCATGAACTCATTGCTATGTTGTAATGGTGGTTAGATCTAACCGAGAGTATCCTTTGTTGTGCTTTCTATAAGGGGATGACTTCTCGGGGGCCGAAATCGGATATTGCATTAGATGCAAGTGCCTGCTGACTACCCTTGAGATGGGGTATGGCTTGTTGTGCTTTCTGCAAGGTCTTACCTCAGTCTCGTTGGGATTCTGACCCACTATGTTGATCTCGTTGATCTCCCGTTCTATATACTGAGAGTTATATAGTTTGATCGAAAAAAATAGTGGGACTAACTAAGATAGAAAATCATATCTAAGCTTGAATTTAAACATATGCTAAGTTATCTTTTATTTCTTATCCAGAATACAATGTCGTCATCCAACCCCCTCCGTGGCATCTTGGATGCCAACAGGCTGACCAGACCTAACTTCTCGGATTGGCTGCATAATTTACGCATAGTACTCACCGCCGAAAAAATAGCCTACGTGTTGGACACGGTTCATTCTGAGCCAGCTCCTGATGCCGACGAGGGTGATTTAATGACTTATGCCAAATGGTCGGAAGATTCTTCCCTTACCCAGTACTATATGCTGGCCTCTATGGCTCTTGAGATGTAGAGACAGTTTGAAAAGAGTGATTATAGAACCATACTTCTTAACCTACGCCAGCTCTTCGGGGAGTAGGGTAGGATTGAGAGGTATGATATCTCCAAGAATTTTTTCAGGACACGGATGTCAGGGGGTGCTTCAGTATAGGCTCATGTACTGAAAATGATAGAGTGGATTGAGAGACTCAATGCACTGGGGTTCAAGTTGGATCTTAAATTGTGCATTGATCTTATTCTCCAGTCATTGCCCGATTCCTTTTCTCCTTCATCATAAACTTCAACATGAATAGATTGAAGCAACTCTCCCGGAGCTGCTCAACATGTTGAAAAGTGCTGAAGGGACAATTCAGAAAGATAAATCATCTTCTGTAATGATTGTTGGCCGGGCCAATAAGAAAAGGAAGGCTACCCAGATATCCACCAAAGGTGACAAAGGGAAGGGAAAGAAGAAGGTCAAGGGTAAGGAAGTCGCCAAAGTTGACAAAGGAAAGGGCAAGAAGAATGAAAAAGAAGATAAATGTTTTCGATGCGGGGAAACAAGGCATTGGAAAAGGAATTGCAAGGCAATTCTAAATGAAGATATTTTTTTCATAGACCTTAATTTGTCATATATGGAATCCACATCATGGGTATTAGATACTGGATGTGCATCTCATATCTGCAAATCTTTACAGGTGCTGGCAAATAGAAGGCGGTTGGGCAAAAATGAGATTGAGCTGAGGATGGGCAATGGAGCTTTAGTTGCTGCCAAAGCTGTCGGGACTGCACGCCTCAGTTTACCTTCAGGGGTCATTCTGGAGATAAATGACTGTTATTATGTTCCTAATATCATTAAGAATATTATTTCAATCTCTAGCTTGTATAACATTGGATATACATTGGCTTTTAATAGCACTGGGTGCTCTATAATGAATAATGGTTTGGTGATAGCCAATGGTTCATTAGTCAATGGTCTTTATATATTAGATACATACTCTAATGTTATGTAGGTTTCCAATGCTAATGAAGTGAATTCTGCATACCTCTGGCATTGCAGGCTTGGTCATGTAGGTGAAAAGAGAGTCTCTCACCTACACTCAAATGGGTATTTGAATTCATTCAAATACAAGCCATTTGATACCTGTGAGTCTTGTCTCATGGGGAAGATGACCAAGGCTCCCTTTAGTGGACATGGTGAGAGGACTGCTGACCTTCTCGAGCTCATACACTCGGATGTGTGTGGACCCATGTCCATAGAAGTAAAAGGGGGTCACCTCTATTTCATCTCTTTTATTGATGACTTCACTAGATATAGCTATGTGTGTTTAATGAGACATAAATCACAAGCCTTTGAGAAGTTTAAGGAATACAAGAATGAAGTAGAGAAACAGACTGGCAAGAGTATTAAGGCTCTTCGATCAGATCGAGGAGGAGAATACCTTAGCCATGAATTCACTTCTTATCTTAAGGACAATGGAATTGTGTCTTAGCGGACTCCACCGTATACACCACAACACAATGGTGTATCTGAGAGGAGAAACATGACCTTGTTAGACATGGTCCGATCAATGATGTCCGTGTCAGTGCTACCTTTGTCTCTCTAGGGCTATGCCTTAGAGACTGTAGCCTATTTACTGAATAGGATCTCAAGTAAATTTGTTTCTTCTATACCATATGAGATATGGAAAGGCAGGAAACCAAATTTTAATCACATTAAAATTTTGGGGTGTCCTGCCCATGTGAAGAGGAACGATTGTGATAAACTTGAATCTAGAACCGATAAGTGTAGGTTTGTGGGATATCCAAAGGAGACTTTTGGATATTATTTCTATCACCCTTCTGAGCAAAGGGTCTTAGTGGCTAAGAGAGCTGTATTTCTAGAAAGAGAATATCTACTCTATAAAAATAGTGGGAGACAGATAGAATTGGACGAGGTCCAAGAACTACAACTTGTAGACACAATCTCATTAGATGAGACTGTATCGGTTGATCCTACTCAGAGTGAAACACAGACACTACGGAGATCTGGTAGACTATCAAGAGAACCTGAGAGATATGTTGGACATATCTCAGAGAGGTCCTCTAAGGTATGCATCGATGAGGATGAAGATCCTCAATCCTACCAGGAGGTGATCCGTAGCGCAGACTCTGAGAAATGACAAGAGGCAATAGATTCAGAGATCATGTCCATGTACACCAACAAAATTTGGAACTTGGTTGATGTACCCGAAGGAAAAGTCCCTATCGGCTGCAAGTGGATTTTCAAAAGGAATATCGGTGTAGATTGACATATTGACACATACAAGGCCAGATTGGTGGCGAAGGGGTATCGTCAAAGACAAGGCATTGACTATGATGAGACATTTTCACCGGTGGCCATGGTTAAGTCAATTAGAATCCTCCTTGCCATTGCTACATACCTAGATTATGAGATTTGGCAAATGGATGTGAAGACAACTTTTCTTAATGAAAATCTGTCAGAAGAGGTGTACATGGTATAGCCTGAAGGATTCACCTCCAAGCTTCATCCTAATAGGTATGCAAACTTCAGAGGTCCATTTATGGATTGAGCAAGCATCTCGGAGCTGGAACTTAAGATTTGATGAGGCTGTCAAATCTTTCAACTTCATTAAGAATGAAGATGAACCCTGTATTTACAAGAAGGTCAGTGGGAGTTCTGTGACCTTTTTGGTCCTATATGTTGATGACATCTTACTCATTGGGAATGATGTAGAGATGTTGACATCAACTAAGTCTTGGTTGTCCAAGACCTTCTCCATGAAGGATTTGGGAGAAGCATCCTATGTGCTGGGCATAAGGATCTACAGAGATAGATCTAAAAGGATGCTAGGATTATCCCAATCATGTACATAGACACTATCCTCAAAAGGTTTAGGATAGAAAATTCCAAGAGACGTCTCATTCCTATGAGACATTAAATTTGCCTATCTAAGGGGATGAGCCCTAAAATATCTGAGGAGGTGGCACACATGAATAAGGTACCCTATGCTTCGGTCATAGGGTCAATCATGTATGCAATGCTATGTACACGGCCTGATGTTACCAATGCTTTGAGCATTGTCAGCAGATATCAGGAAAATCCAGGCAGAGAGCACTGGAAGGCAGTAAAGGGCATCCTTAAGTATTTGGGAAGGGCTAAGGATCTGTTTATACTTTATGGAGGAGAGGACCTACAGCTTAGTGCTTACACAAACTCTAGTTTCCAGTCAGATCCAGATGACTGCAAATCCATGTCTGGATTGGTATTCATGTTGAATGGAGGGACAGTCAGTTGGAGAAGCTCCAAGCAAGATACGACTACAGACTCGACGATAGAGGCAGAATACATTGCTGCAGATGAAGCTGCAAAGGAAGCCGTCTGGATGAAGAAATTCATCTTGGAACTCGGCGTAGTTCCCGAGATATCAGCTCCCATCCCATTATTTTATGATGATAATGGGGCCATCGCCCATGCGAAGGAACCAAGATCTCACCAAAGGTCGAAGCATATTCTAAGGTGCTTCCATCTTATTCGGGAGATTGTTGATCGTGGAGATGTGACGGTAAAGCGTGTACCGTCAGAAGATAACATAGCAGATCCACTGATTAAGCCGTTGACACATATTGTGTTTGAGGGCCATCGGGATAAGATGGGCCTCAAAGTTGTGGGCACTTGGATGTAGTTCAAGTGGGAGATTGTTAGTATTGGGTGTGCTACAGGCCAATTTCGGGTTGGGTAGGCCCGATAGTTGTGCAATCTTATTCGTCATTAATAAAGTGGTATTCGAGCATAAATTTGTAATTGTATATCACTCTACAAAGTCCCTAGGATATGTGGTTGTAAAGTCAACTCGAGATAGGATCTCGATCATGAGACTGGCTTTACATGGACACATACCTTAAACTGTTCCTGGTTGGAGGGTAATCACTCGGGGACTTTGATTACCTATTAAACCAGTACACATGTATGGGTGAGCAGTCTCATAGTCACTGGTGCGGGGCACCAATACATATGTGTAGGTGTACACTCTGGGAGGATGTACACTGAACTGATCGCTATTGATCTTCAGATAGTTGATTATACCTAATGTCAACTGAAGATCCAATTGTCTCAGTAGCATCGTTGGTCCTTTGACCTGAGACATTGATTGGATCTTACTCGAGGACTGGAATGGTTTAATGAGTTAGATAAGTGACTTTAACCACAAGTCATGAATTGCCAAGTCATTAACCATTTCAGGATACGTGTGAAGATCATCAATGGTCAAGAGGGGATCGCTCACTGTCAGGTATATATCAGACAGTTAATGGGTCATGACACTGATGCTCCGTTAAATCCCTGCACAGGGTCATGTGAGTTCGTTTAGAACGGACGTCATACACTTTAAGGAGGTCATGGTCGAATGGCACGATCATGGGGTTTTGACAGATACCATACCATCGATCGAACCAGACTCATAGAAAGGAGCGGGGGATTATAGCGATGCTGTAACTGTAGACTTACAGGTACCAGACAGGGTGATTTGAACCTGGCGTCCTCTAGGATCAAGCGGATTTACTTGACCCAGCGTGATCAAAGGTTCGGAATAAATAAAACTATTATTCGGCTCTAGTAGAAGCGAATAATGAGTTTAATTTACTTCTAATTGGGAATTAGAAGTTAATGGAACTTAAACTAGAGTGACTATGGGCCTAGAGGATCACACACAATGGGTTCTCGGGTGACGGGATATTATTGTACAGAGGTATATATTAAAAGCCTTCAATTCTTTTTGGAAAGGAATATAAGAAGGGCTTAATATATATATACAATAATATGAAAGGATACATATGCAATATTGATTCTTAGGGGCTCTTTTATAAAGAGCCCAACCATTATATATATGCATCCTACGTAGGAAGCTTTTCTCTCCCCTTCTTTAGCCAAGCATTATAAAGAAAGAAGAAAATCTTCTCTCCTCCCCTCTCCTCCCTCTTGCTCTCTCTCTCTCCCTAGTAGCTCTCTCTCTCTCTTAAGGGGGAAAGCTTAGGGAAGAAGAATAGTTTTTGGAGGATCCGCGGCTTGTGTGCGTGGGGGAAGGACGGGAGGATGCCATCACTGCGCGAGGATCCGTGTGGATCAACTCTAGACGCCGTACATCTATGCGGCTCGACGTTCGTGGAAATATGCATCGGGCGTTGCGGACAGCATCGTTCCGGGCAAGGTAAAGATCTATAACCCGCTGTTAGGGGTTGGGAGTTTTATTGCATCGATTAGAGCACGGTTCTAGGATTCCACAAAGCCTGGGTTCGGGTTAAAAAATTTTATTATCCGATGCGCTGCCCGAACCGGGCTGACCGAATCCCTACATCACCTTCACCTGCCGAGGAGCTCGCCCAGTCACTCCTCAATAAGTTTAAAAAAATAGATGAGCAGTTTCGGAATCTAAAGAAAATGGTGGACGTAAAGTCCACCCCTGAGGTCTCCCTGCCAATCCGCCCGGTATTCCATCTCCCCCCTCCGAAATTCCTACGTACCGCAGGTACAATGGCATGGGCAACCCTTTCATTAACCTCAAGGATTTCATGTGTGAATCCTCCTTCTGGCGGAATGATCAGAAATCCCTGGCCTACCTTTTTCGGAGATCATTGGACGGTCCCGCGCTAGAAAGGTTCTATTCTCTAGAGCCGAGTGAGGCTGAGAATTTTGATGCAATACACATAAAATTCTTACAAAAGTATCGGGATATGGTCGGTCCCTCTCTCTCCATTACCGACTTAGTCACCGAGAAAATGAGAGCGGATGAAGATTTTGTTCAATATGCTGACAGATGGAGGTCCCTGGTCGAAAGGATAAGGGATACCCTCTCAGAACCAGAGCAAGTAAAAATGATCGTGTCTAGTGCCACCCCGCAGTTTAGACACGTGTTGGCCATGAATAAGCTTACCACAATGGACGAGCTCTATGAGAGGGCCCGGTATATCCAGACCCAATTAAAAGATTCTCCCATCATGCACATGTTTGAACTGCCAAAGTCAAAGCTGGTTAGAAAGATAGGCACTGGTGTCCAAGGTGGAATGACAGAAGGGGTATGATGGGAGAATCTTTTAATTGGGTCTGGATATTAGAATGGAAATTAGCAAGTGAGTGCAGTTGGCAGCCCCAACCAGCCAGCCAACCCAAGACCTCCCAAAATGCCATGACCCCCCTTTCAGCAGGGTCCACCCCATTATCGTCCTCCACCTCAGAACAACCTTCCTCAGAATAACATGCCTCAACCCTTCCATCCCTTGCAACAACAACAACAACCACCATCTCAGTACCACCAAGTTCCACCTCCGGGAAATTACGGCCCACCACAACAACAAAGAAGGCCCATTGGCCCCAAAAGAGACCATTACCCACCACTGTCGGAAACGTTGCCAGACATCTTTAATGCTCTTATGGCTGCCAATGCACTCACTCTGCCCAAGGAAAGGCTCGCATGGCCACTGAACGTTGACACCTCGAGGTATTGTGTTTTCCACAGGCAGCCATGTCATACAGTGGAGAATTGTTTCCATTTTAAAGATTACATTCATGACATGAATGATCAAGGTGAAATCGATTGGGATGAAATGAGGTGATACATCACCGTGTTGAAAGCCAGGAGACCTCCTCCTAGACCACAGTTCCAACAACAACAACAACCACCACAACAATCACAACAACCATAGCAACAACAGCAGCCTCAGCAGGCCCCACAACAGCAGCCCAACATGGGCATTATACACAACCCACTTCCGGAGCACCAACAGCCCAACCACCAGGTCAACCCTATATCCTCCTTCCCGAAAGTTGGGAGAAAGCAAGGCTAGCACTTAGAAAGCACCTCTATTCTTGCCACCAACCTTGTCACCAGTCAACCTCCCCGCCTCATCCGAATAGCACCTTGTTCCCACCGAACTATGTCACGACCCTTAGTTAGGCCTCCTTCATTTCCACAGCCATCACGCCCTCTTATCCGCACCCCTATCGCTAATTTCTCGTTAATCCACCACCAAATACCATCCACCACATCCCCTCTACCCCCGAAGCCTCTCATCACCTCTCATCCCTTCATTTCACCGTCTACCTCCACTACACCTACACCCGCATTTTCCAAGCCCCTTATCCTCCATCACCCGAATGAGGCCCCCTCTACCTCCACTATACCTCCACCTAACAAACCACTCATCAGAACCACTACCCCCATCGTCACCCCTACTTCACCAACTATTCCTCCGTCACTACCCCTCAAAACTCTGCTAAAATCCATACCTAACACCATAGAGGTACAGCAAGAACCGCATGCCATGGTGCTCCAGAGTGGGAGAAATTTCCACCGCGTATTCCCACAGAATTGTAATGCCCCTAATTTTTTGGATCATTTTCGTGGGTCTCGGAGTGTGTTTTGTGCTTCACGCGTATTTTTCCCTGATGTTCCTTCGGAACTCTGTGCAGGGTGAACCGTCGCGTTCTCCGACTCCGGGACAGTGCCGGCGCATTGGGCTCTTCCCGAGGATCGCGGAGGTAATTTTTTCATATTTTTCTGAATTTTTGGAATTTTTGGGTTTTTCTATAAATAACCCCCTCTCTCTCCCCATTCTCTCTTTCTCACTCTCTCTCGTCTCTTTCTCTTCCCCTCTCCTCCGGGCGGCCGACGGAGGTGATGGAGGGCGAGGTGGTGATGACGTGGGGGCGAGGAGCATGAGGATGGGTCAAGGATCGAGGCGTGGTGGCGCGTTGAAGCTCGGGTGCGCGTTCGTGAACCGACGGGGGTTTCGTGGGCGTTTCGCGATGGAATGGCGTACACGGCACGTCAAATCTTCGGTGGAGGTAGGGAGATGGATCCCCAGCTCGTGTACTTCCTTTCCCGCGATTTTGGTAGGCCGTGGTGAGCCGGCCGGGCTTATTTGAGCATTTTGGAGAAAATCCATGTTTTTGGGGAGTGAGCCGGATTTAGTGTTTTAACGTGTTATTTTGTGGTTTGATGGCGTCATTGGATGCCTTGGGGCATGGGGAAGGGTTTCCCCTTTGTTTCCCCTTTACGTGGGCATGAACGGGGCGTGGAACGGAGTTTTCAACCGAACTCGTCGTTTTTGGGTTGCCGGAATAGAAACGGTCCTACCAGGAACCGTTTCTTGTAAAGGCGGCCCTAGGTGGGCCGTTTTATGGCCCAAGAGTGTCGGCAGGTTTTGCGGTCGCGCGATAGACCGCCTGAAGACTTTTGTGGCCTGGTGTGGACCGCCATGCTCCTTGTGGTAGTCAGGCCAGGACCGTCTATGGTCTTTGTCATAACGGGCGTGTGGCGGCCATAGGGTGACCGCTTAGGTCCAGCGGCGGCCACACGACTGGTCGCTAATCTCTGAATAGCGGCCAGGGCCTGACCATTTTCCTCTGAGGGTCAGCGCGACCCCCGAGGATACGTTTTGACCGTTGAATGACTCTTATTACTTTGTGGTCACGCGATGACCGCCACGTTATCTGTGCGGTCCTAGGGTGACCGTTTAACCTTTTCAGCGCCCCATAGCGTTGCGGTCCGGTGGAGGCCGCTTCTGCTTGGAGCGGTCTAACGGCATACCGTTTTGTTCTTTGAACGGTCTGGCAGGAGACCGTTGAGTTCTGGGGGTTGCGGCCCATGTGGGACCGTTTTTCTTCCCCTAGCGGTCCAGGGCTTGACCGCCTTTGCCTTAGATGGCCCAGGGGAGGCCGCCACTTGGTTTTCATTCTTGCCATGCCCGTTTAGCATCGTGTTGGTCTCCGGTCGACCCGGTTGTGACCTAGTGGTCGACCATCGGCCTCGGGAGTGTCCCGGACATCCCATGGGTTTTGTGACCATGTTTCTAAGGTGTCTGGAAGAAGTGTGTTACCTTGATTAGCATGCCCATAGATTTAAAGGGTCTGGGCGACCATGTATGTGTGTTCCGGGCTTTGTGTTACTCTTGATCGAGTCACCGTGTATCGGTGTGAGTGCGGTGGGGTTCCCCCGCATGTCGTAGGTTTCTCCGGAAGATGGTTCTCGAGTGGGCCAAGTGTATGGTCTTGGATTGCGAGTCCAGTCATCCAGCTTGGGGCTGGAGGTTTCCCGCTTTTCCCTGGGATGGGGGAATCAACGTGGCAGCTTGTGAGCTACCTTGGGAACCGTGCTTCTGTGCTTTCCATGTGGGCCGTGTGTGTGGCCCATGGACTGTGAGTCCAATTACCCAGCCTGGAGTTCCCTTTTCGAGGGAGTGGTATCGGTAGTTGTGAACTACCTCGTGAGTAATAATGCCGAGGTTTCGAACCCTAGGGTTAGGGCAGATTGACGGTGTGGAGTCGTTCGGTGCAACGGTCTTACCCCCGAGTCTCATGACTGAAGGCCTGTTGAATTTAGTGAGTCTAGAGGACTGTCTGGAGTCCAGTGGCTCAGTGCCACTTGGTTCTTCTCGACTTTCGCACAGGGTGCGTGCTTATTTTTCAGAGCTTCTCCTCGGAGAGTGGTCACATCAGTGACTCCCCACTAGTTGTAGCTTTCCGACACGCGCGTGGTCCCACCAGGGAGTGGTGTCGAGGCTACCCAAGAGAGACGACTTTAGGCTGGTTGCCGTGGGCCTCCTACTGTGGCGGCTCAAGTTTGGGTTGGGAGGAAGAACCAGCTACAGAGCCTGACGTAGCGCAGTCAGTCAGTGTGTGCACACATGGTCGGGGACTTCAGACGCGTGCTGACGAGAACGACCCCGTCTAGACCCCTGTTCTGTGGTTACTTGTACGATGTCTCAGTCTTCGCCAGGGGCACTGTAGGGAGACACCTGAGGCACGGACTAAGACGCTAGGGGGCGCATCTGGCCTTGCTTCTAGTTGCAGGTACTCCCGTCACGTGAGATGTGACTCTCCTATTTTTGGGTTTTGTTTCCCGTCTGTGAGACGTGGTTCCCCCGACACTTTCCGGGAGTGTTCCCGAGGTAGAGGTCTAGGGGGTTTTCGGTGAGCGTCACCGAGGGTTTCTCCCTAGATAGTGTTAGGTCCACGACTGCGAGGTCATGATGGTTTCTTCTGGCGGCATAGCCAGAGGTTCTCTCGTTAGTTCGGTAGTCTCCCGACAGTGGGATCAGGGTGTGCTTTTCCGGTACAATAGGAGTAGCTGTATTGTTGAGTTTTAACCGGCCACCGGTTCGCTGTTCCTGCTGTAGTTGTAGCTGTTTTCCTTTCCGCTACCGTCGTTGTTCTTGGTTGGGGTTCCGCGGGACCCCTACTAAGCCAGTAACAGGAGGCTCACCCCTACTTTTCAGGTGCGGCAGTTTTTCCTCGAGGTTCGAGGGTGCTGTTCAGAGGTTCTTAGTTGCGAGCTCGCTGGGCCGAGTGTTCACTCGGTGTTGGGTACGTTTCCTGCCTTAGACTGTACTTTTATTGGATTGGACTCTGCTGCTGTTTTAGTTGTTTAATATTTCTGTTAATTATTGAATTATCCTGCTTTATTTTCTATTTCTTTGTACCTCCATACTCCTTTTTGCCCTTCCGAGCCCTCCCGGCTCGTGGGCGGCGGGCCAGGATTCGAATAGTATCGGGCTCTTCCCGGTATCCGGATCTTGGATTGTTACAGCTAGTATCAGAGAGGTGGTTGTGGACATACATAGGAATTCGAGATATTGCAGTGATCAGACTCCGTAAGGTCCAGTACAGTCGGCAGCTGGCATAGGGTTTCTTGCATGTTTTCCGCTTTGTTTCTCGCTTGAGAGCTTGAGTGCACTGCGCGGCGCTGTAAAGGTGGTTGCTGTTCCCGACTTTTGTACTAGCGTGGGGCCCAAGGGATGTGATAGAGAGATTTCTTCCTGATGGGTTGTGACCCCGGTTGTGCTGCTTTGAGCAGAGGTTGCCGATAGGTGCGTTGCTGCGTTGCTGTGTTCGAGGAATCTGTAACGAGGTCAGGTGGCTAGCGAGGATTATTCATGGTTAAGTGGCCGTGAGCGTGCTCTGAGGGAGCTATTGTTGAGTCTGGCCACTCCAGATTGAGGTTTATGCAGCCCCTGAGGTGTTAAGATTGTGGTTTAAGGTGGCAGAGTGGGTGTTCTGATCGAGAGGTGCGCTCGGGTGAGCGGAGGATCTTCTCGATAAGTTGCTAATTTTCGAGCCTGATGTCCTCGTCATGCTCTGTGGCGTCAGAAATGATGTGTCGGTCCTGATTATCTTGCGGATTTTGAGGCAAGATTGGGCGGAGTTGTCCCAGTAAGTCCTTGCTCATGCGCTTCTACGGGTGAATGGATTGTGTTCGCCCTGGATTTGGCTTGAGTTGTGAAGGTTCGACGGTGAGTTCGGGACTTGAGGATGAGCGTTGGCGGTTGCCAATTATGGCTTGTATTGCGGCTCTTGGCATGGCGCGTTGTAGTTCGAGGAATTGCAGTGGTGGTGCATCGAGAGATGCTGTGATCGTGGTCCGACGTGACACTCACCGAGTGTGTCGGAGGCGTTGACCTGACGAGGTAATGGTTTTCTCGGTGCTGGAAGGTGTTGTTTCCAGCGTACGCGAGGTTCGAGATCAGGTCGAGCGTGGAGATTTTCTGTTGGTCGGAGGTGTGTTGGTTTCTCCTTTGGTTGGAGAGATTGTGTTTGGCTAAGGTTCGTCGTCTTGCATTGTGTGTCCGGATTGGTTGGCCTTTGTGTGCCATGAAGTCCGTTCGAGACGTGTTCCGTGTTTTGGCAAGGTGATTGCCTGTGAGAAGTCCTGCCCAATTCCCTTGTTGCGTGAGGGTGCGTCGGCACTGCTCCGGAAGGATGAGTGCTGGTTGGGCGGTGTCCGCGAGAATTCTTGCCTGGTGCTGAAACTTTCTGATGCGTGGTGGATCGGAGCCTACAGAGTTGCAGAGGATTGCCAGATTAAGGGAGAGAATCTGTACTTGGGGTTCGAGGCAAGGGAGCTTTCCTCACCCTACTTTCTGAAGTTGGCCAGTCGAGTTGTGGATTGTCGGGATGGTGAGTCCCGAGTTATTGTGTTGGTTGCGCGTGTTGGTCAGAGTCGGTGGCTTGGTGCCCGACTTGTGTTGGAGGTTGTGTCCTCGGATGAGATCGTGCCTGAAGTGATCTCTGACCCATTATGAGGTCCCAGTTGGTAGCTGTGAGTGGCTAGTGAGCCTAACAATGTGATCGACCACAACAGCATCTGTAGGTTATGGTCGGGTCAGATTATGGTGGAAGGGACCCAATTGTGATGAAAATCTGTGTCGTTTGAAGACCTGTGTGCATTGGTCGCGGCGTTGTCGACCAGGTAACCATGAGATTGGATGGCACTTTTCTCCCCTAGAGATGTGTGCCATGAATTGTTCCAGTGGTGTCCCGTGGCTTTGTGATAAGGGCGGAATCGGTATTGGCAGGTGTCCACTTGGATTAGTTGAGATAGGATTCGATGAGACAAGATGGAAGAGTGATGCCTGTGCATGGAGGTCCTTGATGGGACGTTGGCGTTAGAATGGTTATACCTGGTTTGGTGATCAGCATGGGATGGTTCCCCTGTGAGTCTGAGTTGAGTGAGGTGATGACCGAAGACTCCTGAGTCTTGTCATTGGTTTCATCGTGCTCCCCTGCAAGGGTAGAGTTGGCGCGATGATCGAGATCAGATGCGGTGTCCGAGAGAAGTTTAGCTTGAGATATGATAATTGTCTGTGTGTGAGTCAGCGGATGGCCCATCGAGGTCTGGAACGTGTTTGTCAGTTCTGGCGAAGGACCAGGAAAGACGGAAGAAGTCGAGCAAGAGGAGGGTTTCCCGTTGACGAGCAGCTGGTGATCGGCGTGTGGTCTTTCACAGACAGAAGATACTGTTGGTTGTGCATCGTGAACGGTGAGAGCCATGTATCAGTGAAGCCTTTTTGGTGGCTGTTCTGTGGTGTGCTTTCCGGATGGGATCTAGGCTTTGTCGAAGTTTGAGTTCTGATAGAGTTGGTCCCGTGCTGTTGTGAGCGCTTGGCTTGCCAGGTGTGAGCTGATGGAGGCTCTGTATTGGTTGTTCCCTTGAGCAGGGTGTGAAACCAGTCAGCTGGTTGTGAAGCTGATGTGTGATTTGTCTGCCGACCATAGGATGGATCGGTAGCTGTTTCTCGTGACGAGGACTGTGTCTCCTCAGTGAGCAAGATGGTGGCTGTGGTGCCATGTTTGGGTTTCAGTTGTGACTGAGGTGATACCAGACTTGTGCTTTTGCATTATGCCTGCTCTGTTGATCGGTGTGTGTGCACTGTGTGCGAAGCGAGGTGTTACTTGTGATTAAGGTCTGGCGGTGTCCCTCAGGAACTGTCTTTCATGACAATCGAGGTTTTCTGTGTTGGGGCTCTGACGGCGTTGTCAGTTGGTTAAGACATTCTTCCCATGTGTTCCCGCATTTGTCTTGAAATTCGAGGATGGAATTTCTTTTAGGGGGAGGGCTGTGATGCCCCGAATTTTTTGGATCATTTTCGTGGGTCCCGGAGTGTGTTTTGTACTTCACGCGTGTTTTTTGCTGATGTGCCTTCGGAACTCTGTGCAGGGTGAACCGTCACGTTCTTCGACTCCGGGATAGTACCGGCGCATTGGGCTCTTCCCGAGGATCGCGGAGGTAATTTTTTTCGTATTTTTATAAATTTCTAGAATTTTTGGGTTTTTCTATAAATAACCCCCTCACCCCCTCTCTCTCCCCATTCTCTCTTTCTCACTCTCTCTCGTCTCTTTCTCTTCCCCTCTCCTCCGGGCGGCCGACGGAGGTGATGGCCGGCGAGGTGGCGACGACGTGGGGGCGAGGAGCGTGAGGATGGGTCAAGGATCGAGGCATGGTGGCGCGTTGAAGCTCGGGTGCACGTTCGTGAACCGGCGGGGGTTTCGTGGGCGTTTCACGATGGAACGGCGTCCACTGCGCGTCAAATCTTCGATGAAGGTAGGGAGATGGATCCCCAGCTCGTGTACTTCCTTTCCCACGATTTTGGTAGGCCGTGGTGAGCCGAGCGGGCTTATTTGAGCATTTTGGAGAAAATCCATATTTTTGGGGAGTGAGCCGGATCTAGTATTTTAACGCGTTATTTTGTGGTTTGATGGCGTCATTGGATGCCTTGGGGCATGGGGAAGGGTTTCCCCTTTGTTTCCCCTTCACGTGGGCATGAACGGGGCGTGAAACGGAGTTTTTAACCGAACTCGCCGTTTTTGGGTTGCCGGAATAGAAACGGTCCTACCAGGAACCGTTTCTTGTAAAGGCGGCCCTAGGTGGGCCGTTTTATGGCCCAAGAGTGTCGGCAGGTTTTGCAGTAGCGCGATAGACTGCATGAAGACTTTTGCGGCCTGGTGTGGACCACCATGCTCCTTGTGGCGGTCAGACCAGGACCGTCTATGGTCTTCGTCGTAACGGGCATGTGGCGGCCTTTGGGTGACCGCTTAGGTCCAGCAACGGCCACGCGACTGGCCGCTAATCTCTGAATAGCGGCCAGGGCCCGACCGTTTTCCTCTGAGGGTCAGTGTGACCCCCGAGGATACATTTTGATCGTTGAACGAGTCTTGTTGCTTTGCAGGCACGGGATGATCGCCACGTTATCTGTGCGGTCCTAGGGTGACCGTTTAACCTTTTCAATGCCCCATAGCGTTGCGGTCCGGTGGAGGCCGCTTCTGCTTAGAGCGGTCTAACGGCAGGCCATTTTTTTCTTTGACCGGTCTGGCAGGAGACCGTTGAGTTCTGGGGGTTGTGGCACATGTGGGACCATTTTTCTTCCCATGGCGGTCCAGGGCTTCACCGCCTTTGCCCTAGACGGCCCAGGGGAGGCCGCCACTTGGTTTTCATGCTTGCCATGCCCGTTTAGCATCGTGTTGGTCTCTGTTCGACCCGGTTGTGACCCAGTGGTCGACCATCGGCCTCAGGAGTGTCCCGGACATCCCATGGGTTCCGTGATCGTATTTCTGGGGTGTCTGAAGGTACCGTGTTACCTCGATTAACATTCCCATAGATTTAGAGGGTCTGTGCGACCCTGTGTGTGTGTTCCGGGCTTTGTGTTACGCTTTATCGAGTCACCATTTATCGGTGTGAGTGCGGTGGGGTTCCCCCGCATGTCGTAGGTTTCTCCGGAAGATGGTTCCCGAGTGTGCCAAGTGTATGGCCTTGGACTGCGAGTCCAGTCATCCAACCTGGGGCTGGAGGTTTCTCGCTTTTCCCTGGGATGGGGGAATCAGCGTGGCGGCTTGTAAGCTACATTGGAAACCGTGCTTCTATGCTTTCCGCGTGGGCCGTGTGTGTGGCCTGTGGATTGTGAGTCCAATTACCCAGCCTGGGGCTGGAGGGTTTCTTATGTAGTGCCCCAAAATTTATATAAATTATTTCTAAAATTTTCTAAAATTTATTAAGAATTTATAAAGGCCAAAATAAATTAATACATGAATTAATATTGGGATTATAAGGCCCAATTATGTTAAAATAACTAATCCAGCTTTAATAATTGAAGCCCAATAGGTTTAAGGACCAAGCCCAATAAGTTTGGCCCATATTCTAGAAGGTTATTTAAGGTATCCACGAAATATTGGGATAAATACACCTTAAAAGGGATAATTTAGTGGATAATTAACTAAAGAGTTTGAATTAAGATGAATTTCTTCGCCCAGTTGATGTAACGGTCTATCGGGCGACCGCTACAGTCATGTAACGCACTAGTCCTAGTCCGTTACACCATGTTGATTCCGTATGTTGAAGAACTTACAAAAAGATTGGAACTTTGGGATTCTCTTGGCTAAAGACCAACTTGGGAGAACTTATAACATTGCTAAGGATTCTTAGAGATTAGGTTGTAGCTAATTAAGGACTCTAAAATCGTTCAAATCTTTGAACCCTAGCCAAAACTCTATAAATAGGAGCCAGTTCTGAACTGGAAGACCCTTACTTTTGGCTCGTGAAGAATCAAGATAAGGAGATAGAATTTCAAGTAAGTCCTTTGGAACTTTTTGTTTCTAATACTAAGGTCTAATAATTCTCAAAATCTCATGTTAGGAGATCCAGTAACCATGGAGATAGAGGCTTCCAAACTCGTTGGTTCTGTCATAGCAACCCAGGATTCAGAGCAAGCGGACCACTGAAGATCAAGAAATTAGGACGCCCAAACAAGGTAATTAGGGAAGGGTTCTTTAGAACTTTTTGCTTCCCTTAGTTTCATCTTCTTACCCTCCAAATTTCACATCTTTAGGTCAAGAGATTAGAGAGATAGGGTAACGTGAAGTTGCTGAAAAATCACAGGAGAAGAAGAACTAGGACGTGTCTTGCGGATTCAAATTAGAAGTTTAAAGCCAGTAAGAAGGTAGGTTATCTCATGAACGGCAAAAATATCAAGTTAGAGATAAAAACCCTTTTTACTTGATTTCATGCATCCTCGATCGTGAATTTCATGCTTTAGTAGTTCTATGCATGCATACATGTCCTTTAAGCCTAAATCAAGTTAACAAGATATTCTCTTGCTAATTCCATGAAACCTATGCACCTATGCATCTAGATGGCCCTTATTTCGTTGTCATGATTATAGTAGTTAGTTTATGGCATGTTTTTAACCATATCTTGTTGTATTTTTATTTTCTGGTAGCAGAGACTATAACGGTCTATCGTTAGACTGCCAGGAAAACGTAACAGACATATGGAGATCCGTCACACCCTCTATAAACGATTGTAGGGTCTGTGAACTCTGACGGACCTACAGTGGACCGTCACCCTACTGTGACGCGCTCAGGCTAGTCCGTCACAAATCTGTGTTCTATCAACCCGAGGCAGAATCAAGATCATCCCAATTAGTCTATATATAAATGCCTAGTTAATTAGATCTTAACCTATTTTCATGATTTTAAGTTCAAGTACTGATTCGTGTTAAAATTGCATGATTTATGGTACCTTAGAGTTATTTTTAAAGCATATGATAATTTTATGCCAAAGCACTATAGTTTTGTATTAAAACCTTGATTTAGAAAAGATATTGATGAGTTTTATCATGATTTCATACCGTTACACACTCTCTCTTTAGAGTCAATTCTTTAAGTACGTGGCACATATTCCGGTATGTTGTCCACTAGTTACACTTATTGCACTATTGGAACACATTCTTGAACATGAGGACCTCTCTATTGGATACTCCTTCCAATGGACTAGGAAATCTTGTTTCAAGGCCTCCGTAAGTCTCCGCGAGCCTGAGATTCCCACTAGGACGTCGAGCTGGTTGTACCATTGAAGCCTATTTGTCTAGAAAAGCACGAAACTGAAGTTTTAAGTCTTGTTAACTCAATGGACATGTACTAGCCCGTCAGGCTTACCTAACGGACTGGTATACGACCGTCACATTTTATTGAGTCCAATTTCCTTGTTTCTGGATACAGCCTGTTCTAACGGTTCAGTTCTCGACCGTTACGTTCATGCAACGGCCCAGTAGTAGACCTGACAGTTATAAATTCTTTAACTCGAGGTTTGACCAAAGGGTTGATATTCTAAAGTTCCTAGATGGAGTGTTGATGGTCTAGGACCTGTCATATTGTCTAAGATACTTAACTTAAATTATGAATGATAATAAATGTACCGTTATGCTACCGAATTATTTCCATGAGCATAAGATCGTCTTAAATCATTCTTGATCTCTCGTGTCCTAAATTGAAGCATTCATTTCTTGATTATTGTTATCATGAACTTATTTAAACTTGTTACATTCTTGGCCATATTTTATTGCTTGGAACGTGGAAATAGCTTGATTTATACTTGAAGATGCGATCGAGTACTGATTGTGTTCAAGGGCTTTATGCTAGTCCCCTCGGCTGATTGTCGGAAACATACTGTAAATCATGGGGTATGATGCTACTGGCGTCGCATTGCGCTGGGAGTACTTTCTCTATAAATGAGTGAAATCCACGGAAAATCACTACGACATGACTTTCTTGCTTGTTACATGATATTCCACAGAAGCTCACCAAATACTTGCTTATAAGTAAAAGATGTTTGGATGATGACTACGTGGTATTGCTAGTACATTCTCGTTATATTCTTGTTCTTGAAAGGCCATGCTACATTCTTGTTCATACTTGTTACATTCTTGCTAAATCATACTTGCTCATTCTATCTTACATGATCATCTTGTTACTTTGGTTTAATCGCATGATTAATCGCATTCGCATGATTTTACCTTATTTCTCTAGAGCTAAAATGTTAATTACTTTAATAGTGCCTTCATGTTGATGCGAAGATACCTACTGGGCAAGTGTGCTCATTACCTATTTCTAATCTTTTCAGGAGATGGAAGTGAGTCGGGATCGGATTCGGAATATGCAAATAGCGGGTCCGAGAGTGAATGAAGAATGAGTGAAGACTTAGGAAGTCTACATTGTTTAGATTGAGTCTATGTAATTTTCTTATTTCTTGAGTCTAGTATGGTGAAGAAAGTTGAATTAGTGATTGTATTTGAATATTTGATTGATAATAAAATAAAAGTTGGAGTTTTATTGAATTATTGTGCAATTGCATTTGTGTGTGTGTGATTATCTTGCGCTCTGATCATTCTTCCTTGCAAGAGGCTTACCATGTCGACTGTTCATGTTTCTCGAGCTAGTCTTTCGCTGTAATAAAGGCTCGGGACGTGATAGTTAAGTTGGTATCAGAGCCTAAGTCTCAGGACTTAGGGAAAAGAGTCATGTCATAGGATAAGTCCAAGGTTTAAGGACCCCTACCTATGAACTAAGGAAGAAATTTCCATACCCATGTGAGAATTGGGTAGAGCCCGGGAAAGGATAGTTAATTAGTTTTAAGATTTTATCTCTTTCTAACTCCATGAGAATTAACAATTTGTTATTTCTCTCATGTACCTCATTTTACTATGGCACATCGCGTAGATTGGGGTGGCATGCAACAAACGGTTGCCGGCCTTACTCAGGCGTTACAAACTATGGCCCAGGAAGGCGCAGGGGCAAGGGCTGGTGACTTGCATCGTAATTTTCGGAGCTTAAACCCTCCTCTGCGTTTCTATGGTTCTTCTAATCCGGATGAAGCAGAGAACTGGATTGACGAGATGAACCATATATTTGACATCATCCAATCCACCGATCAAGAGAAGGTGCATCTTGCAAATTTCCAACTCAATAAGGATGCCCGTACATGGTGGAAGTCGGTTCCGGCACCTCCGGCCGATGCACCTCATACCTGGGATGGATTTCTCACTTTGTTTCGTGCTAAGTACTTTTCTGAGCATGTGAAAGAAAGAAAGGCTATGGAGTTCGCCTCTCTTCGACAAGGCATGATGACAGTTGCATAATATGAACTTCAATTCTCCAGACTAGCACCTTATGCACCGCATTTAATCAGTACCGATCTATTGAAGGCTAATCAGTTTATGGATGGGTTACGACCCGGTTTCATTCAGTAGCTCGGAACCCAAAACATCCGTACCTACGCGGAGATGGTTCAGCTGGCGTATTTATGTGAAAGGACCTTAGAGAAGGTCAAGAAATTGAAAGGAAAGGGAGAAGAGCCCAGCCGAAGATCTGATCAGCGTTATAAGAAGGAGAAATTCAGTATCACGGAGCCCTACAAAAGCCGTGATTGTAAGAAAAGATCCAGGAGCGGGAACGGTGGATGTTCCCAGAAGCACAAGAATGCCAAAGAGGAGAAGGAGCAAGTCGCCACGGCTTGTACATTTTGTGAGAAGTTCGGCCATTCGGCTGAAGAATGTTGGAAGTGCCTTGGTGCGTGTCTACGTTGTGGAAGCAGGGAGCATCGTATGCCAGATTGCCCCCTTATGAAGGATCAATCGTCTAGTGGAGGACGTAAAAGGCAAGCTCGCCTCAATGCTGTTCTAGAAGAAGAAGAAGCACCCAAGGATGGTGGACTTATGGAAGGTACCCTTCAAATTTGTTCCCATCCTGCATTTGTGCTATTTGATATTGGTGCCTCTCATTCTTTTATCTCCACTACTTTTGCAAAAACATTATCGATGATATCAGTTCCCTTACCTTCCGATCTTGCTATTACTACACCCTTAGGTTATGGAACAAAGCTTACCGAGTATTATCCTAATAGTAAGGTAATAGTAGAAGGTCACAATCTCCCTGCAAATTTAGTATGCCTTGACATGAAAGGTTATGATGCCATTTTAGGGGTCTCATAGATCATAATGCTTATATTAACTGTCGAAATATGATTATATCCTTTCGAAAGCCCGATCTTTCAAGACTTTCTTTCCTTGGAATCAAGTATAAGAAACATCCCACTATCATATCTTCTCGTCACGCTTTCAAACTTATCTCACAAGGATGTGAAGCTTTTCTTGCTTCTGTCATTGTTACCGAGTCCAAAGAAATCATTCTAGCAGACACCCCTATTGTAAATGAGTTCCCAGATGTGTTTCCACCGGAATTACCCAATTTACCACCCGAGAGGGAAGTAAACTTCACTATCGAACTCATTCCAAGAGCAGCACCTATTTCTATAGCCCCTTACAGAATGTCCCCTACGGAACTCAAGGAATTAAAAAGGCAGTTGCAGGAACTACTAGACAAGGGTTTCATCAGACCTAGCACACCCCCCTGGGGTGCGCCGGTGCTATTTGTCAAGAAGAAGGATGGCTCTCTCAGGTTATGTATAGACTACCGGCGACTGAATCAACTCACAATCAAAAATAAATATATGTTGCCGCGTATTGATGAGCTCTTCGATCAGCTTTCGGGAGCAGAGTATTTCTCCAAGATAGACCTCAGATCAGGTTATCATCAGCTTAGAATTAAAGAAGAAAATATTTACAGATCAACTTTTCGAAGTCGTTATGGCCACTATGAATTCGTGGTAATGCCGTTCGGGCTAACAAATGCCCCAGCCGCATTTATGCAACTTATGAACAGTGTTTTCCAGCCATATCTAGACCAGTTCATCGTTGTCTTCATTGATGACATCCTGGTATATTCCAAGACAAAAGAAGAACATGAAGAACATTTGAGGATAACTTTGCAAACACTTAGAGAACACAAGCTCTATGTCAAGCTTAGCAAATGTGAATTCTGGCTCAAGGAAGTTTCATTCTTAGGCCATATTATTTCAAAAGAAGGTATCGATGTGGATCCTTCAAAAGTCGAAGCTGTCAGAAATTGGAGCCGGCCAACGACTGTATCAGAAGTACGAAGCTTTCTAGGTCTAGCTGGTTATTATAGGAGGTTCATTAAGGACTTCTCAAAAATTACTGTTCCTTTAACTAGACTTATAAGAAAATAAAATCCTTTCGTCTGGTCAAAGGAATGTGAAAAGAGTTTTCAAGCTCTTAAGAATCATCTTACTACAGCTCCTATTCTATCGCTACCAATGGAAGGTGGTGGATTCGAAGTATATACGGATGCGTCCAGCATTGGCTTGGGGTGCGTTCTCATGCAGAATGGAAAGGTAATATGTTATTCTTCAAGACAGTTGAAACGCCACGAGGAAAACTATCCTGTGCACGATTTGGAATTGGCTGCTGTCATTTTCGCCTTAAAAATTTGGCGTCATTATCTCTATGGAGAGAAGTTCACGGTCTACTCGGACCATAAAAGCTTAAAATATTTATTCTCTCAAAAGGAGTTAAACATGAGGCAGAGGAGATGGTTAGAATATCTCAAGGACTTTGATTTTGCTATCCAATATCATCATGGCAAGGCTAATGCTGTAGCAGATGCACTCAGCAGAAAATCAATGGGAAAGCTATCAAGTCTTATGATTAGTATGACTAATCTTATTCCTCAATTTGCATAGTTGAACTTAGATATTGACATGAAGGAAGAGGATTGTTTCATAGCTAATATCCGAGCTTAACCTACATTATTAGAGGATCTGGTCAAGTTGCAAAATGATGATCCCGTATTACTAAAAATTAAAGCCAATATTGAACAAAGGCCGGATTTCTCTGTTTCCAATGACGGAAGATTGCTATTTAAGGGCCGAGTGTGTGTACCAGATCATGAGGATACAAAGAAACTGATCCTAGAAGAAGCACATAAATCAAAATACACCATTCATCCAGGTGGTACAAAAATGTATCAAGATCTCAAAAGAAATTTCTGGTGGCCCAATATGAAGAGTGAAATAGCTGATTTCGTGTCTCGCTGTCTCACTTGTCAACAAGTAAAGGCAGAGCATTTCAGACACACAGGTAAATTACATCCCTTGAATATTCCCGAATGGAAATGAGAGAGTATAGGGATGGATTTCACCGTGGGTTTACCTAAGACCAGAGGAGGACACGATGGCATATGGGTAATCATAGACCGATTGATAAAGTCTGCACACTTTCTACCAATCAAAAGTCGATGGTTTGTGGATATTCTAGCAGCATTATACATGAAGAAAATTGTCAAATTACATGGTGTTCCTGTCACTATCATATCTGACAGAGATCCTTGATTCACATCACAGTTCTGGAAGGGCCTACAACATTCACTAGGGACTAGATTGAATTTTAGCACAACATTCACCCACAAACTGATGGTCAGATGGAAAGAACAAATCAAGTGGTGGAAGATATGCTCAAGGCTTGTGCTATTGACTTTAGAGAAAGTTGGCATGATCATTTGCCTCTGGTAGAATTTGCATATAACAATAGTTATCAGGCCAGCATACAGATGGCACCTTTTGAAGCTTTGTATGGAAAAAGCTGTAGATCACCGATATGTTGGAATGAAATAGGGGAAAGGTAAATTCTAGGCCCCGGCATTATTAGGGATTCTTCAGAGAAAATTAAGCTCATTCGAGAAAGATTACAGATGGCACAAGATAGGCAAAAATCTTATGCTGATAATCGAAGGCGCGACTTGGAGTTTCAGGTAGGAGATCATGTGTATTTGAAGGTTTCACCGGGTCGTGGTATTCTAAGATTTGGCATCAATGGCCGGTGAAGTGGCTTATAGACTGGTTTTACCTCCACAATTAGCAGGAGTTCATGACGTATTTCACGTCTCTATGTTGAAAAAGTATACTTATGATAATTTGGAGATTCAGAAGGATATGACGTACGAGCAAACGCCAATAAAGATTCTAGATCGGGAAGTGTGTCAACTAAGGAATAAAGCTATTCTTATGGTCAAGATTCAATGGAAGAAATCATGGCCGACCGAAGCAACTTGGGAAATCGAAGAAGCCATGCAGAAAAGATTCCTGAAATTATTCAACTGTAAGTACACTCTCCACAATCCATATATATTAAATTTGGGGGCCAAATTCTTCTAAGTGGGGGAGGGTGTAGTGCCCCAAAATTTATATAAATAATTTTTGGAATTTTCTGGAATTTATTAAGAATTTATAAAGGCCAAAATAAATTAATCAATAAATTAATATTGGGATTATAAGGCCCAATTATGTTAAAATAACTAATCCAGCTTTAATAATTTGAGCCCAATAGGTTTAAGGACCAAGCCTAATAAGTTTGGCCCATATTCTAGAAGGTTATTTAAGTTATCCACGAAATATTAGGATAAATACACCTTAAAAGAGATAATTTAGTGGATAATTAACCAAAGAGTTTGAATTAAGATGAATTTCTTCACCCAGTTGATGTAACGGTCTATCGGGCGACTGCTACAGTCATGTAACGCACTAGTCCTAGTCCGTTACACCCTGCTGATACCGTAAGTTGAAGAACTTGAAAAAAGATTAGAACTTTGAGATTCTCTTGGCTAAAGACCAACTTGGGAGAACTTATAACATTGCTAAGGACTCTTAGATATTAGGTTGTAGCCAATTAAGGACTCTAAAATCGTTCAAATCTTTGAACCCTAGCTAACACTCTATACATAGGACTCAGTTCTGAACTGGAGGACCCTTACTTTTGGCTCGTGAAGAATTAAGGTAAGGAGATAGAATTTCGGGTAAGCCCTTTGAAACTTTTTGTTTCTAATACTAAGGTCTAACCATTCTCAAAATCTCATGTTAGGAGATCCAGTAACCAGGGAGATAGAGGCTTCCAGAATCGCTAGTTTTGTCATAGCAACCCAGGATTCAGAGCAAGCGGACCACTGAAGATCAAGGAATTAAGACGCCCAAACAAGGTAATTAGGGGAGGGTTCTTTAGAAATTTTTGTTTCCCTTAGTTTCATCTTCTTACCCTTCAAATTTCACATCTTTAGGTCAAGAGATTGGAGAGATAGGGCAACATGAAGTTGCTGAAAAACCACAGGAGAAGAAGAACTAGGACGTGTCTTGCGGATTCAAATTAGAAATTTAAAGCCGGTAAGAAGGTAGGTTATCTCATGAACGGCAAAAATATCAAGTTAGAGATAAAAACCCCTTTTACTTAATTTCATGCATCCTCAATCGTGAAGTTCATGCTTTAGTAGTTCTATGCATGCATACATGTCCTTTAAGCCTAAATCAAGTTAACAAGATATTCTCTTGCTAATTCCATGAAACCTATGCACCTATGCAACTAGATGGCCCTTATTTCATTGTCATGATTAGAGTAGATAGTTTATGGCATGTTTTTAACCATATCTTGTTGTATTTTTATTTTCTGGTAGCAGAGGCTATAACGGTCTATCGTTAGACCGCCAGGAAAACGTAACGGACATATGGAGATCCGTCACACCCTCTATAAACGATTGTAGGGTCTGTGAACTCTGACGGACCTACAGTGGACCGTCACCCTACTGTGACGCGCTCAGGCTACTCCGTCACTGTAGTGCCCCAGGATTTATATAATAATTTCTGGATTATTTATAAAATTTTCTAGAATTTATTAGGAATTTATAAAGGCTAAATAGACTAATAAAAGGATTATTAGATTAATAAGTCATTATAAGGCCCAATTATGTTAAATAATTAACCTAGCCTATTTAAATAAAATCTAAAAGGTTTAAAGACCAAGCCCATTAAGTTTGGCCCATATTCTAGAAGGTTATTTAACCTATTCACGTATTTTAAGGATAAATACCATTTTTATGGATAATAATATAGATAATTAACAAAAGAGTTTGATTGATGTTGAACTATGTGCACGTTGGATGTAGCGGTCTATCGTGCGACCGTCACAGCCATGTAACGCACCAGTCTTGATGCGTTACATCCTGTCAGTTCCGTGAAAGAAAGAACGAGCAAAAAGATTAGAACTTTGGGATCTTATCTACAAGAGATCGACTTGGGAGAGTTTTACAACATTACTAAGGACTCTTAGGGATTAGGTTCTGACAAAGTAAGGACTCTAGAATCAATCTAATCTTCAAAACCCTATAAATAGGACCTAGTTCTGAACTGAGCGACCCTTACTTTTGGCTCGTGAAGAATCAAGGTAAGGAGATATAATTTCGGGTAAGTTCTTTAGAAGATTTTGTTTAGTATACTTTAGACTAATAGTTCTCCAAATTTCGTGCTAGGAGATCAAGCAACCAAGGAGATTGAAGCTTCCAAAGTTGCTGGTTCGACTATAGTAACCCAAGATTCAGAGCAAAGGACCCCTGAAGATTAAGAGATTAGGACGTCTAAACGAGGTAATTAGAATTCAATCCTTTAGAACTTTTTGTTCACCTTAGTTTCATCTTCGTACCCTCAAAATTTCACATCTTAGGACAAGAGGTTGAGAGATAGAGCAGCAGGAAGTTGCTGGAAACTCACTGGAAAGGAGAGCTAGGGCACGTCTTTCAGACTCAAATTAGAAGTTTAAAGCTCAGATAAAAGGGTAGGTTATCTCATGATTGGCAAAAACATCTTGTTAGGGATAAAAGCCCTCTGATTGTACTTGATTTCATGCATTATAGACTATGAATTCCATGTTTTAGTGGGTTCATGCATACATACATATTCTTAGCCCTAATCAAAGATCAAAGATATTATCTTGTCAATTCACTGCAACCTATGCATCTAGATGACCTTTACTTCGTTTTGTCATGATTGGGGTAGTTAAATCTTTTCAAAACATGACATGGTTTCAAATCATAGTCTTTTAATTTCATTATACTGTTAGTAGGGACTCTGACGCATCATACTTAGACCGTCACAGACTGTAACGGCCTTACGATAAGCCGTCACACCCTCTACTGCATCTTAATTACTCTGTTGTCTCTGACGCACCTTAACAGGAGCGTTACATTACTGTAACGGCCTCACGATAAACCGTCACAGTCACTGTGACGCACCCATTCTAGACCGTCAGGTTAACTGTAGACAGAATAGGAAACTAGTTAATTTAACTTATAAATAAGCCTAGTTATCTAAGTTTTGACCTAATTTCATGTCTTTAAGATTATCTACTGATTCATGATAGAAATTGCATAATTAAGGTATCTTAAGTTATTTTAAGTTATGTTAATTTCATGTGCCAAAATTCTATAGTTTTGTATCTAAATCATGATTTTCAAAGATGTATTGACGGAGTTTTATCATGATTTCCTATTGTTACACATCCTCTCTATCAATAGAGTCATTTCTTAAGTACATGGCACATATTCCGGTATGTTGTCCATTAGTTCACTTTGCACTATAGGAACATTATTCTTGGACATGAGGACCTCTCTATTGGATATTCCTTCCAATGGACTAGGAAATCTTGTTTCAAGGCCTCCGTAATTCTCTGCGAGCCTGGATTCCCACTAGGACGCCGAGTTGGTTGTACCATTAAAACCCAATTGATTAGATTACACTATCGATGTTTCTGGTTATCAGTAGTGTAACGGATCTATATTGGACCGTCAGGCACATGTAACGGCCCAATATACGACCGTCACATCAACTGAGTCCGATTTCTTGGTTCTGGATTCAGACTAATGTAACGGCCCAATACTGGAGCGTCACATCATGTAACGGCCCAGTACACGACCGTCACAATGCTTGAGTATTTTAACCCGAGGTTTGACCAAGGGTTGATATTCCAAGGTTTCTAGATGGACTCTTGATGATCTAGAACTTATCATATTGATCAAGAAACCTAATATAATGAATGGAAGATAAAGAATGTACCGTTATGCTGCCGATTTATTTCCCTAAGCATAACATAGTATAAGTCATTCTTGATTTCTCATGATTCTTATTAAAGCATTCATTCATTGAATTATTGTTATCAAGAGCTTGTTGGAATTGTACATTCTTGGCCATACTTTATTGTTACATGCGTGGAAAAAGCTTGATTTATACTTGAAGATGCGATCGAGCACTGATTGTGTTCAAGGGCTCTATGCTAGTCCCCTCGGCTGATTGTCGGAAACATACTATTATAAACCATGGGGTATGATGCTACTGGCGTCGCATTGCGCTGGGAGTACTTTCTTTATAAATAAGTGAAAATCCACAACACAATACAGCATGATTGATACTTGACTTTCTTGATATTCCACAGAAATTCATGAAGTACTTGCTCATAAGCAAAAGATACTGGAGTGATGATTATGTGGCTTGCTAGTACATTCTCGTTACATTCTTGTTCATGAAAGGCCATATCATGTTCTTATAACATTCTTGCTAGTTCATACTCTCATTCTATCTTACATACTTTGGTTTAATCGCATGATTGGTCGTATTCGCGTGATTTTACCTTATTTCTCTAGAGTTAAAATGTTAATTACTTAATGATGCCTTCATGTTGATGCGAAGATACCTACTGGGTAAGTGTGCTCATTACCTATTTCCATTCTTTTTCAGGAAATGGAAGTGAGTCGGGTTCGGATTCGGAATGTTCAAGTAGCGGATCCGAGAGTGAATAAAGAATGAGCGAAGACTTAGAAGTTTACATTGTTTAGATCGAGTCTATGTAATTTCTTATTTCTTGAGTCTAGCATGATGGAAGTTGAATTAGTGATTGTATTCGAATATTGGATTTGATTATTAATGAAAGTTGAAGTTGAGTAAATATTGTGCGATTGCATTCTTATGTGTGATTGCCTTGCGCTCTGATCGTTCTTGCTTGCAAGAGGCTTACCATGCCGGCTGTTCGCGTTCCTTGAGCGAGTCTTTTGCTGTAATAAAGGCTCGGGGCGTGACAGTTAAGTTAGTATCAGAGCCTAAGTCTCAGGACTTAGTGAGAAGAGTCATGTCATAGGATAAGTCCAAGGTTTAAGGACCCCTACCTATGAACTAAGGAAGAAATTTCCACACCCATGTGAGAATTGGGGAGAACCCGGGATAAGATAGTTAATTAGCTTTAAGATTAATTTTCCTTCCAATTCCACGAGAAATAACAAGTTGTTATTTTTCTCTCAGGTACCCTATTATTATCATGGCTCATCGCGTAGATTGGAATGGTATGCAACAAACTGTTGCTGGCCTCACTCAGGCATTACAAACCATGGCGCAAGCTGGCGCAGGAGCAAGGGCTGGTGATTTACATCGCAACTTTCGGAGCTTAAACCCTCCGCGTTTCTATGGTTCTTCTAATCCGGATGAAGCAGAGAACTGGATAGATGAAATGAATCGTATCTTTGACGTTATCCAATGCACCGATCAAGAGAAGGTGCGTCTCGCAACCTTCCAACTCAACAAAGATGCCCGTACATGGTGGAAGTCGGTTCCGGCACCTCCGGCCGATGCACCTCATACATGGGATGGTTTTCTTACCCTATTCCGTGCCAAGTACTTTTCTGAGCACGTAAAGGAACGAAAGGCTATGGAGTTCGCCGCTCTTCGGCAAGGAATGATGACGGTTGCCGAATATGAACTGCAATTCTCAAGGCTTGCACCTTACGCACCGCATCTTATCAGCACCGATTTATTGAAGGCTAATCGGTTCATGGACGGGTTACGGCCCGGTTTCATTCAGCAGCTCGGAACCCAAAACATCCGTACATATGCGGAAATGGTTCAACGAGCGTATTTGTGTGAAAGGACCTTAGAGAAGGTCGAGAAATTAAAAGGGAAAGGAGAAGAGTCTAGCCGACGCTCAGATCGGCGTTATAAGAAGAAAAGTTCAGCATCACGGAGCCCTACAAGAGCCGTGATAGTAAGAAGAGATCCAGGAATGGGAATGGTGGAAGTTCCCATAAGCAAAAGAAAATCAAGGAGGAGGAGCAAGTTGCTACAGCTTGCACATTTTGTGAAAAATTCGGCCATTCGGCTGAGGAGTGTTGGAAGCGCCTTGGCGCTTGTTTACGTTGTGGAAGCAGGGAACATCGCATGCCAGATTGCCCCCTTATGAAAGACCAATCGTCTGGTGGAGGACGTAGGAGGCAGGCTCGCCTCAATGCTGTCTTAGAAGAAGAGGAAGCGCCCAGGGATGGTGGGCTTATGGAAGGTACTCTTCAAATTTGTTCTCGTCCTGCATTTGTGCTATTTGACACTGGGGCCTCTCATTCTTTTATCTCCACTACTTTTGCAAAAATATTATCAATTGCATCAGTTCCCCTTACCTTCAGATCTCGCTATTACCACACCCTTAGGTTCTGGAACAAAGCTTACCGACTATTATCCTAATAGCAAAGTGATAGTAGAAGGTCACAATCTCCCCGCAAACTTAGTATGCCTTGACATGAAAGGTTATGATGCCATTTTAGGGGTAGATTGGCTTGTAGATCATGATGCTTATATCAATTGTCGAAATAGGATTATATCATTTCGAAAGTCTGGTCTTCCAAAATTCTCTTTTCTTGGCATCAAGTACAAGAAGCATCCTACTATTATATCTTCTCTTCACGCTTGCAAACTTATCTCGCAAGGATGTGAAGCTTTTCTTGCTTCTGTCATTATTACCGAATCCAAGGAGATTATCTTAGCGGACATTCCTATTGTAAGTGAGTTCCCCGATGTGTTCCATCCGAATTACCCAGTTTACCACCCGAGAGGGAAGTGAACTTCACTATTGAACTCATTCTAGGAGCAGCACCTGTTTCTATAGCCCCTTACAGGATGTCCCCCACAGAACTCAAGGAATTAAAAAGGCAGTTGCAGGAATTACTAGACAAAGGCTTCATCAGACCTAGCACATCCCCTTGGGGTGCGCCGGTTCTATTTGTTAAGAAAAATGATGGTTCTCTCAGGCTATGCATCGATTACCGGCGACTGAATCAACTCACAATTAAAAATAAGTATCGTTGCCGCGTATTGATGAGCTCTTCGATCAGCTTTCAGGAGCAGAATATTTCTCTAAGATAGACCTCAGATCAGGTTATCATCAGCTTAGAATTAAAGAAGAAGACATTTATAAAACGGCTTTTCGAAGTCGTTATGGCCACTATGAATTCGTGGTAATGCCATTCGGATTAACTAATGCCCCGACAGCATTCATGCAACTTATGAACAGTGTCTTCCAGCCATATCTGGACCAGTTTATCGTCGTCTTCATTGATGATATCTTGATATACTCCAAGACAAAGGAGGAACATGAAGAACATTTGAAAATAGCTTTGCAAACACTTAAAGAACATAAACTCTATGCCAAGCTAAATAAATGCGAATTCTGGCTCAAGGAAGTTTCATTCCTAGGCCACATTATTTCAAAAGAAGGTATCGGTGGATCCTTCTAAGGTAGAAGCTGTCAAGAATTGGAACTGGCCAACGACCGTATCAGAAGTGCGAAGTTTTCTGGGTCTAGCTGGTTATTATAGAAGATTCATTAAAGATTTTTCAAAGATTGCAGTTCCTTTAACTAGACTACGAGAAAAGAAAATCCTTTTGTCTGGTCAGAGGAATGTGAGAAGAGTTTTCAAACTCTTAAGAATCATCTTACTACAGCTCCTATTCTATCACTACCGATGGAAGGTGGTGGATTCGAAGTATATACGGATGCATCTGGTATTGGCTTAGGGTGTGTCCTCATGCAAAATGGAAAAGTAATCTGTTATTCTTCTAGACAATTGAAGCGTCACGAGGAAAATTATCCTGTGCATGATTTGGAATTAGCAGCTGTCATTTTCGCCTTGAAAATTTGGCGTCATTATCTCTATGGAGAAAAGTTTACGGTCTACTCGGACCACAAAAGCTTGAAATACTTATTTTCTCAAAAAGAGCTAAATATGAGGCAGAGAAGATGGTTGGAATATCTAAAGGATTTTGATTTTTCTATTCAATATCATCCTGGCAAGGCTAATGCTGTTGCGGATGCACTCAGCAGAAAATCAATGGGTATGCTATCAAGTCTTATGATTAGTATGACTAATCTTATTCCTCAATTTGCTCAGTTGAACTTAGATATTGACAGGAAGGAAGAAGATTGCTTCATGGCTAATATCCGAGCTCAACCTACCTTAATAGAGGATCTAGTCAAGTTGCAAAATGATGATCTCATGTTACTAGAAATTAAGGCTAATATTGAACAACGGCCGGATTTCTCTATTACGGAGGATGGAAGATTGCTATTCAAGGGCCGAGTGTGTGTACCGGATCATGAGGATACGAAGAAATTGATTCTAGAAGAAGCACATAAATCCAGGTATACCATTCACCCAGGTAGTACAAAAATGTATCAGGATCTCAAAAGAAATTTCTGGTGGCCCAACATGAAGAGAGAAATAGCTGATTTCGTGTCTCGCTGTCTCACTTGTCAACAAGTAAAGGCAGAGCATTTTAGACCCGCAGGTAAACTGCATCCCTTGAATATTCCGAATGGAAGTGGGAGAGTATAGGGATGGATTTCATTATGGGGTTACCTAAGACAAGAGGTGGACACGATGGTATATGGGTAATCATAGACCGATTAACTAAATCTGCACATTTCATACCAATCAAAAGTCGATGGTCTGTGGATATCCTGGCAGCATTATACATAAGGAAATTGTTAAATTACATGGTGTCCCAGTCACTATTATATCTGATAGAGATCCTCGATTCACATCACAGTTTTGGAAGGGTCTACAACAGTCACTAGGGACTAGATTGAATTTCAGCACAGCCTTTCATCCACAAACTGATGGTCAGACAGAAAGAACGAATCAGGTGGTAGAAGACATGCTCAGGGCTTGTGTTATTGATTTTGGAGGTAGTTGGCATGATCACTTGCCTCTGGTAGAATTTGCATATAACAATAGTTACCAGGCCAGCATTCAAATGGCACCTTTTGAAGCTCTATATGGAAAAAGTTGTCGATCACCAATATGTTGGAGTGAAATAGGGGAAAGACAATTCCTAGGCCCCGATATTATCAGAGATTCTACAGAGAAGATCAAGCTTATTCAAGAGAGAATAAAGATGGCACAAGATAGGCAAAAGTCTTATGCTGATAATCGAAGACGCGACTTGGAATTTCAAGTAGGAGACCATGTGTATCTCAAGGTTTCTCCAGGTCGTGGTATTCAGAGATTTGGCATTAAGGGCAAACTAACTCCAAGGTTCATTGGTCCGTTTGAAATTCTCGAAAGGGTCGGTGAAGTGGCTTATAGACTGGCTTTACCTCCACAATTAGCAGGAGTTCATGACGTATTTCACGTCTCTATGCTAAAGAAATATGTATATGATCCTGACCATATTATCACTTATGACAATCTGGAGATTCAGAAGGATATGACGTACGAGCAAACGCCAATAAAGATTCTGGAACGAGAAGTGCATCAACTAAGAAATAAAGTTAGTCTTATGGTCAAGATTCAATGGAAGAAAGCATGGCCATATGAAGCAACATGGGAAACCGAAGAAGCCATGCGGAAAAGATTTCCAGAATTATTCAACTGTAAGTACACCCTCCATAATCCATGTATTGAATTTGGGGACCAAATTCTTCTAAGTGGGGGAGGGTGTAGTGCCCCAGAATTTATATAATAATTTCTGGATTATTTATAAAATTTTTTGGAATTTATTAGGAATTTATAAAGGCTAAATAGACTAATAAAAGGATTATAGGATTAATAAGTCATTATAAGGCCCAATTATGTTAAATAATTAACCTAGCCTATTTAAATAAAATCCAAAAGGTTTAAGGACCAAGCCCATTAAGTTTGGCCCATATTCTAGAAGGTTATTTAGCCTATTCACGTATTTTAAGGATAAATACTATTTTTATGGATAATAATATGGATAATTAACAAAAGAGTTTGATTGATGTTGAACTCTGTGCACGTTGGATGTAGCGGTCTATCGTGCGACCGCCACAGCCATGTAACGCACCAGTCTTGATGCGTTACATCCTGTCAGTTCCGTGAAAGAAAGAACGAGCAAAAAGATTAGAACTTTGGATCTTATCTACAAGAGATCGACTTGGGAGAGTTTATAACATTACTAAGGACTCTTAGGGATTAGGTTCTGGCAAATTAAGGACTCTAGAATCGATCTAATCTTCAAAACCCTATAAATAGGACCTAGTTCTGAACTGAGCGACCCTTACTTTTGGCTCGTGAAGAATCAAGGTAAGGAGATAGAATTTCGGGTAAGTTCTTTAGAAGATTTTGTTTAGTATACTTTAGACTAATAGTTCTCCAAATTTCGTGCTAGGAGATCAAGCAACCAAGGAGATTGAAGCTTCCAAAGTTGCTGGTTCGACCATAGTAACTCAGGATTCAGAGCAAAGACCCCTGAAGATCAAGAGATTAGGACGTCTAAACGAGGTAATTAGAATTCAATCCTTTAGAACTTTTTGTTCACCTTAGTTTCATCTTCTTACCCTCAAAATTTCACATCTTAGGACAAGAGGTTGAGAGATAGAGCAGCGTGAAGTTGCTGGAAACTCACTGGAAAGGAGAGCTAGGGCACGTCTTTCAGACTCAAATTAGAAGTTTAAAGCTCAGTTAAAAGGGTAGGTTATCTCATGATTGGCAAAAACATCTTGTTAGGGATAAAAGCCTTGTGATTGTACATGATTTCATGCATTATAGACTATGAATTCCATGTTTTAGTGGGTTCATGCATACATACATATTCTTAGCCCTAATCAAAGATCAAAGATATTATCTTGTCAATTCACTGCAACCTATGCATCTAGATGACCTTTACTTCGTTTTGTCATGATTGGGGTAGTTAAATCTTTTCAAAACATGACATGGTTTCAAATCATAGTCTTTTAATTTCTTTATACTGTTAGTAGGGACTCTGACGCATCAAGGTAGACCGTCACAGTGATCTAACGGCCTTACGATAAGCCGTCACACCCTCTACTGCATCTTAATTACTCTGTTGTCTCTGACGCACCTTAACAGGAGCGTTACATTACTGTAACGGCCTCACGATAAACCATCACAGTCACTGTGACGCACCCATTCTAGACCGTCAGGTTAACTGTAGACAGAATAGGAAACTAGTTAATTTAACTTATAAATAAGCCTAGTTATCTAAGTTTTGACCTAATTTCATGTCTTTAAGATTATCTACTGATTCATGATAGAAATTGCATAATTAAGGTATCTTAAGTTATTTAAGTTATGTTAATTTCATGTGCCAAAATTCTATAGTTTTGTATCTAAATCATGATTTTCAAAGATGTATTGACGGAGTTTTATCATGATTTCCTATTGTTACACATCCTCTCTATCAATAGAGTCATTTCTTTAAGTACATGGCACATATTCCGGTATGTTGTCCATTAGTTCACTTTGCACTATAGGAACATTATTCTTGGACATGAGGACCTCTCTATTGGATATTCCTTCCAATAGACTAGGAAATCTTGTTTCAAGGCCTCCGTAATTCTCTGCGAGCCTAGGATTCCCACTAGGACGCCGAGTTGGTTGTACCATTAAAACCAATTGATTAGATTACACTATCGATGTTTCTGGTTATCAGTAGTGTAACGGATCTATATTGGACCGTCAGGCACATGTAACGGCCCAATATACGACCGTCACATTCAACTGAGTCCGATTTCTTGGTTCTGGATTCAGACCACATCATGTAACGGCCCAGTACACGACCGTCACAATGCTTGAGTATTTTAACCCGAGGTTTGACCAAGGGTTGATATTCCAAGGTTTCTAGATGGACTCTTGATGATCTAGAACTTATCATATTGATCAAGAAACCTAATATAATGAATGGAAGATAAAGAATGTACCGTTATGCTGCCGATTTATTTCCCTAAGCATAACATAGTATAAGTCATTCTTGATTTCTCATGATTCTTATTAAAGCATTCATTCATTGAATTATTGTTATCAAGAGCTTGTTGGAATTGTACATTCTTGGCCATACTTTATTGTTACATGCGTGGAAAAAGCTTGATTTATACTTGAAGATGCGATCGAGCACTGATTGTGTTCAAGGGCTCTATGCTAGTCCCCTCGGCTGATTGTCGGAAACATACTATTATAAACCATGGGGTATGATGCTACTGGCGTCGCATTACGCTGGGAGTACTTTCTTTATAAATAAGTGAAAATCCACAACACAATACAACATGATTGATACTTGACTTTCTTGATATTCCACAGAAATTCACGAAGTACTTGCTCATAAGCAAAAGATACTGGAGTGATGATTATGTGGCTTGCTAGTACATTCTCGTTACATTCTTGTTCATGAAAGGCCATATCATGTTCTTATAACATTCTTGCTAGTTCATATTTGCTCTCATTCTATCTTACATACTTTGGTTTAATCACATGATTGATCGCATTCGCGTGATTTTACCTTATTTCTCTAGAGCTAAAATGTTAATTACTTTAATGATGCCTTCATGTTGATGCGAAGATACCTACTGGGCAAGTGTGCTCATTACCTATTTCCATTCTTTTTCAGGAAATGGAAGTGAGTCGGGTTCGGATTCGGAATGTTCAAGTAGCGGATCCGAGAGTGAATAAAGAATGAGCGAAGACTTAGGAAGTTTACATTGTTTAGATCGAGTCTATGTAATTTCTTATTTCTTGAGTCTAGCATGATGGAAGTTGAATTAGTGGTTGTATTCGAATATTGGATTTGATTATTAATGAAAGTTGAAGTTGAGTAAATATTGTGCGATTGCATTCTTATGTGTGATTACCTTGCGCTCTGATCGTTCTTGCTTGCAAGAGACTTACCATGTCGGCTGTTCGCGTTCCTCGAGCGAGTCTTCCGCTGTAATAAAGGCTCGGGGCGTGACAGTCACAAATCTGTGTTCTGTCAACCCGAGGTAGAATCAAGATCAGCCCAATTAGTCTATATATATATGCCTAGTTTACTAAATCTTTACCTGTTTTCTTGATTTTAAGTTTAAGTATTGATTCGTGTTAAAAATTGCATGATTTATGGTACCTTAGAGTTATTTTTAAAGGATATGATAATTTTATGCCAAAGCACTATAGTTTTGTATTAAAACCTTGATTTAGAAAAGATATTGATGAGTTTTATCATGATTTCATACCGTTACACACTCTCTCTTTAGAGTCAATTCATTAAGTACGTGGCACATATTCCGGTATGTTGTCCACTAGTTACACTTATTGCACTATTGGAACACATTCTTGAACATGATGACCTCTCTATTGGATACTCCTTCCAATTGACTAAGAAATCTTGTTTCAATGCCTCCGTAAGTCTCCGCGAGCCTGGGATTCCCACTAGGACGCCGAGCTGGTTGTACCATTGAAACCTATTTGTCTAGAAATGCACGAAACCGAAGTTTTAAGTCTTATTAACGTAACGGACCTGTACTAGCCCGTCAGGCTTACCTAATGGACTGGTATACGACCGTCACATTTTACTGAGTCCAATTTCTTTGTCTCTAGATACAGCCTGTTCTAACGGTTCAGTTCTCGACCATTACGTTCATGTAACGGCCCAGTAGTAGACCGCCACAGTTATAAATTCTTTAACCCGAGGTTTGACCAAAGGGTTGATATTCTAAAGTTCCTTGATGGAGTGTTGATGGTCTAGGACTTGTCATATTGTCTAAGCTACTTAACTTAAATTATGAATGATAATAAATGTAACGTTATGCTACCGAATTATTTCCATGAGCATAACATCGTCTTAAATCATTCTTGATCTCTCGTGTCCTAAATTGAAGCATTCATTTCTTGATTATTGTTATTATGAACTTATTTAAACTTGTTACATTCTTGGCCATATTTTATTGCTTGGAACGTGGAAATAGCTTGATTTATACTTGAAGATGCGATTGAGCACTGATTGTATTCAAGGGCTTTATGCTAGTCCTCGCGGCTGATTGTCGGAAATATACTGTAAACCATGGGGTATGATGCTACTGGCGTCGCATTGCGCTGGGAGTACTTTCTTTATAAATAAGTAAAATTCATGAGCACTCGTGAAAATCTAGTAAATTACTACATGATTGACGTTCTAGTGCGTAACCTTTATGGTTATGAAAGCGAAAAGTGAAAGTGCATTCTCGTTCATGAAAGGCCATTCTTGTAACATTCTTGCTAGTTCATACTTGTTCATTCTATCTTACATGATCATCTTGTTACTTGGTTACTTGTGATTTATCGCATTCGCATGATTTTACCCTATTCCTCTAGAGCAAAAATGTTAATTACTTTAATAGTGCCTTCATGTTGATGCGAAGATACCTACTGGGCAAGTGTGCTCAGTTGGAAGGTAGACCATCCCAAGTATGTGGTACATTGGCTGGTGGCGCTGGAATAGACTTCCACCAAGTACGTGCATCTTTATTCAGTTGGAAGGTAGTGAGACGGACCTTATCCTGATCAGTGCATTGCATGACATCAAATATACGAGTCATCTCATCAATCCGATTCTCTACTTCATCTGGGTTAGAAGATCCAGGGAACCGTGGGGGATTTAAACTCTGAAAATTGGCGTGTAAATTACCTGTGCCAGCCCTTGCACCGTTTTGGGCCACTGCTTACAGGGCCTGGGTAAGTCCTGCAACAGTTTGTTGCATCTTATCCCAATTCACACGATGAGCCATGAGATATTAAAGTACCTGAGAAGGGTAATAGCGTTGTTAATTCTAATGGAATGAGTAAACTAACCTTAGAAATAATTCAAATTACTATCTCATCCCAGGTTCTACCCAATTCCTCTCATAGGTTGGGAGTTTCTTTCCTAGTTTCATAGGTATGGGTCCTAAACCATGGACTTATCCTATGACATGACTTTTCTCCATAAGTCCTTGAACTTAGCTCTGATACCACCTTATCTGTCATGCCCCAAGCTTTTAATACAGCGGAAGACGATTCGGGAACGTGAATAGCCGGCAAGAGAAGCCTCAAGTGACAATATTAATCAGAGCGTAATCATTCACACATAAGATGAATGGAGATAATAATTGATCAAAAAGCTAACTTTTATTGATAATAATCATCTAGTACATGATCTTGACTCATTGACCAACAAGACTCAATAAAATGAAAATTACATATTTGACTCTTGACTAGACTAACTATGGCTTCTCTCGAACCATCAATCACTCTCGGATCCATCACTTGAATAATCTGAATCCACCCCGCTAGAATTTACTGAAAAAGATTGGAAAGTACGGTCATGAGCACACTTGCCCAATAGGTATCTTCGCATCAACATGAAGGCAATATTAAAGTGATTAACGTTTTAGCTCTAAAGAACAAGGTAAAATCATGCGAATGTGATGAATCACGTAAATAAACCAAAGTAATAAGACATGATCAAGTTAAGATATGATTGAGCAAGTATGATCAAGCAAGAATGTAATTATGGCCTTTCATGAACAAGAATGTGCTAACATGTAACGAGAACGCACTTTCACTTTTCACTTTTCATAACCATAAAGGTTACGCACCAGAATGTCATGTAACAAGCATGTAGCAATCCACTAGATTTTCACGAGTGCTCATGGATTTCACTTATTTATAAAGAAAGTACTCCCAGCGTAATGCGACGCCAGTAGCATCATACCCCATGGTTTACAGTATGTTTCCGGCAATCAGCCGTGGGGACTAGCATAGAGCCCTTGGACACAATCAGCGCCCGAACTACATCTTCACGTATAAATCAAGCTACTTCCATGAGTATAACAATAAAGTTTAGCCATGTGTATAACAAGTTCAATGATGGATTTCAAGATACAATGTCAATGAAAGAATGCACAAAATATGATTATAAGAGTTCAAGAAATGCATTAATAATTAGGTTATGTCTTGGAGAAAATTCGACAGCAAAACGGTACGTTCTTCATCTTTCATAATTTATCTTAGGTATCTTTGAACAAAATTACAAGTCCTAGACTTTCGTTGTGTCAATCTAAAGATCATAGGAATATTAACCCTTGGGTCCAACCTTGGGTTAACAATACTCAGAAAATTTAGCGGTCTATGACTGGGCCGCTATATTGACATGGCGGTTTAGTATTGGGCCGCTAGAGTGGGCTGAATCCAGAAAGAAATCAGTGTTGACTCAGAGACCGTGGCGTTCAGATACTGGACCGTTAATGGGCCTTAGCGGTCGAGTATTGAACCGTTACAGTACAGAGTTTCAGAAAACTGCGATAGTGCTTTCTAGATAATTAGGCTTTAATGGTACAACCAGCTCGGCGTCCTAGTGAGAATCCTAGGCTCATAGAGACTTACGGAGGCCTTGAAACAAGATTTCCTAGTCCATTGGAAGGAATATCCAAAGGAGAGGTTATCCAGTCTTAAGATTGTGTGCCTATAGTGCAAGAGTGTAACTAATGGTCATATACCGGGATATATGCCATGTATTTATAGAAAATGACTCTATAGATGAGAAAGAGATCATTAAAATAGTGATCAAGGTAACCCATAAATCATCTAATTTTTAGAAACGTGTATTTAATTACAAAAGTATATGATTTTGGCATAAATTAACTTATGTTTAAAAATAATCTCAAGTACCATAAAGAACATGAAATCACTGTTATGAATCAGTAATTAAAACTCAAAGTAGTAAAATAACATTAAAACAGGTTGGTATATAGTTAACTATGCTTATTTATAAGCTAGATGGACTGCTCTTGATTCTGTCTCGGTGTTGACAGAAATCAGAACATTGGCGGTCTATAATAGAGCCGTTACAGAAAGTTGGCGATTTATCGTAAGGTCGCCAGATGGACTTTAACGGTCTATTTCTGGTCTGCCAGAGGTTTCATAGAAAACAGGTTTCAGAGTGTCTAGCGGTTTATCGTAGGGCCGTTAAACAAGTTTCGCGATCAAAGATTAGGCCGCTAGAGCACGTCTGACAGTAAAGTAATAAGAAGAAACTAATGTTTAAAACGCATCATGTCTGGAAATCAACATGTATAAACTTCCCTATCATGATAGAACAAAGATTAGGCTAACAATATGCATGGGTTTCATGTGTATGACAAGAAGATTCCTTTTAACTTGATTAAGGTAGGGTTTATGCATGATCATTATACTAGATGTATAGACTCAAAACAAACATGAAATGCTCGGTCTATAATGCATGAAATCAAGTGCAACAAGAGGACTTTTAATCCTAGAATGATGCTTTAGCCGTTCATGAGATGACCTACCTCTTGGAATACTTCTAAACTCTGAATTTTATGTTGGAAGTGAGCCCTAGTTCTGCCCTTCTTATGACAAATCAGTAACTTCACGCCCTAATATCTCTTGATCCACTTGACCTAATGACGTGAAATTTGGAGGGTAAGAAGAAGATACTAAAGGGAACAAAAAGTTCTAAAGGATCAGGTTCTAAATACCTCGATTTAGTTTCTAATTCCTTGATCTTCACCAGACTTTTGAATAGTTTCCTGGGTCGCTATTGTGGAACCAGCAATTTTGCAGGTTTCTAACTCTTTGTGTGCTTGATCTCCTAGCATGATATTTTGAGGGATGTTAGTCCTATATATTAGAAATAAAAACTTCAAAAGAACTTACCCAAAATATTACCTCCTTACCTTAGTTCTACGCGAGCCGAAGTAAGGGTCGCACAGGTCAAATCTGAGTTCTATTTATAGGGTTTAGCCAGGGTTTCGTGGATTACATCAATCCTAGAGTCCTTATTAAAGCTTAGATCGACTTCTGAGAGTCCTAAACATGATTACTAATTCTTCCATCTCGATCTCCAAGAGATAGTCTAGCGAAAATCCAATCGTTTTGCTCTTTCTTCACTTCACGAACTGACAGGAAATAGCGGTCGAAGCTTGGTCTGCCAAATGCTCTGTAGCGGTTTTACGATAGACCGCTAAAGATCCTGGGCGCCGAATTTGAACTTGGTTCAAACTCTTTTATTCTATTATACATTTAATTATCAAATCAAGGGGTATTTATCCCTATATTCAGTGGATAAACTTATTAACCTTCTAGAATATGGGCCAAACTTCATGGGCTTGGTCCTTAAGTTCATTGGCCTTCAATTAAATAAGCTAGGTTAATTGTTTAACATAATTGGGCCCTAATAATAATTTATTTGACCCATAAATTCAATTATCAACCTATTTAGGTCTTGAGAATTCTTATTAATTCTCAAAAAATTCCAGAAATACTTTATAAAAATTTTGGGGCATTACACCCTCCCCCACTTAGAGGAATTTGGCCCCCATTCATTTCTCAAGCTTTTTTAGAGAGAGTGATTTTTAATTAGCAAATTATTGTATTAACAATTTAAATAACACTTATACGTATATAAGTTAAGATGATACCTTCCCCGTCCAGACTGCATTTAATCACCCTCGTCGCCCACGCTCGTTGTTACCTTTTGAGGTTTGTTCTTTTAGAAGAGGACACATAGGCAAGCGATGCTCCTGACTCCCAGATTTGAGACAAGCGCCAACACGCTTCCAACATACTTCTGTCGAGTGCCCGAATGTTTCACAAAACGAACAAGCCGTGGCGACTTGCATTCCCTCTTCTTCCTTAATTCCTTTACCTTTCCAATTATTATTTCCATTTCTTTTCCCATTACCGTTCCCATTACGGTGCCTTTTATTGTGGCGAGTTTCATCCTTATTTTCTTCCCTTTCCGCCTGCCTATCATATTTTCGGCTCGACTCCTCCTTTTTACTTTTAAGTTTCTCGATTTTCTCCAAGGTTCTTTCGCATAGATGTGCACGCTGAACCATCTCCGCATACGTACGAATATTCCGAGTCCCAAGTTGTTGAATAAAGCTGGGCCTCAACCCGTCCATAAATCTGTTAGCTTTCAAAATATCCGTGCTCACCAGATGTAGGGCATAAGGAGCTAGTCAAGATAATTGTAATTCGTACTCCGCCACTGACATTGTGCCCTGTCTGAGAGAAGCGAATTCCATAGCCTTTCGCTCCTTTACATGCTCGAAGAAATACCTAGCTCGAAAGTGTGTGAGAAATCCTTCCCAAGTATGTGGTGCATTGGCCGGTGGCGCTGGAATAGACTTCCACCAAGTACGTGTATCTTTATTCAGTTGGAAGGTAGCGAGACGGACCTTGTCCTGATCAGTGCATTTCATGACATCAAATATACGAGTCATCTCGTCAATCCAATTCTCTGCTTCATCTGGGTTAGAAGATCCAGGGAACCGTGGGGGATTTAAACTCCAAAAATTGGCGTGTAAATTACCCGCGCCAGCCCTTGCACCGTTTTCGGCCACTGCTTGCAGGGCCTGGGTAAGTCCTGTAATAGTTTGTTGCATCTCATCCCAATTCTCACGATGAGCCATGAGAGATTAAGGTACCTGAGAAGGGTAATAGCGTTGTTAATTCTAATGGAATGAGTAAACTAACCTTAGAAATAATTCAAATTACTATCTCATCCCAGGTTCTACCCAATTCCTCTCATAAGTTAGGAGTTTCTTTTCTAGTTTCATAGGTATGGGTCCTAAACCTTAGACTTATCCTATGACATGACTTTTCTCCCTAAGTCCTTGAACTTAGCTCTGATACCACCTTATCTGTCATGCCCTGATCTTTTAATACAGCGGAAGACGATTCGGGAACGTGAACAGCCGGCAAGAGAAGCCTCAAGTGACAATATTAATCAGAGCGCAATCATTCACACATAAGATGAATGGAGACAATAATTGATCAAAAAGCTAACTTTTATTGATAATAATCATCTAGTACATGATCTTGACTTATTGACCAACTAGACTCAATAAAGTGAAAATTACATATTTGACTCTTGACTAGACTAACTATGGCTTCTCTCGAACCATCAATCACTCTCGGATACATCACTTGAATAATCTGAATCTACCCCGCTAGAATTTCTTGAAAAAGATTGGAAAGTAGGGTCATGAGCACACTTTCCCAGTAGGTATCTTCGCATCAACATTAAGGCAATACTAAAGTGATTAACGTTTTAGCTCTAAAGAACAAGGTAAAATCATGCGAATGTGATGAATCACGTAAATAAACCAAAGTAATAAGACATGATCAAGTTAAGATTCGATTGAGCAAGTATGATCAAGCAAGAATGTAATTATGGCCTTTCATGAATAAGAATGTGCTAACATGTAACGAGAACGCACTTTCACTTTTCATAACCATAAAGGTTACACACCAGAATGTCATGTAACAAGCATGTAGAAATCCACTAGATTTTCACGAGTGCTCATGGATTTCACTTATTTATAAAGAAAGTACTCCTAACGCAATACGCCGCTAGTAGCGTCATACCCCATGGTTTACAGAATGTTTCCGGCAATCAGCCGTGGGGACTAGCATAGAGCCCTTGGACACAATCAGTGCCCGAACTGCATCATCACATATAAATCAAGCTACTTCCATGATTATAACAATAAAGTATGGCCAGCAATATAACAAGTTCAATCAATAAGCTCACGACAAAAAATATCAATGGAGGAACGCTTCAATTAAGAACATGAGAGATCAAGAATGACTTACAACAATGTTATGCCATGGAAATAATCTGGTAGCATAACGGTATATTCTTCAGTCTTCATAATTCATTTTAGATGTCTTGAATAAGGTGACAAGTGCTAGACAATCATCAGTCCATCCAGGAACATGGGAATATCAACCCTTGGGTCAAACTTTTGGTCAACAGTATATAGAGAATTTAGCGGTCTATGACTGGGCCGCTATATTGACATGGTGGTTTAGTATTGGGCCGCTAGAGTGGGCTGAATCCAGAAAGAAATCAGTGTGGACTCAAAGACCGTGGCGGTCAGATACTGGACCGTTAATGGGCCTTAGCAGTCGAGTATTGAACCGTTACAGTATAGAGTTTCAGAAAATTACGATAGTGCTTTCTAGATAATTGGGCTTTAATGGTACAACCAGCTCGTCGTCCTAGTGAGAATCCCAGGCTCGCAGAGACTTACGGACGCCTTGAAACTAGATTTCCGAGTCCATTAGAAGGAATATCCAAAGGAGAGGTTATCAAGTCCAAGATTGTGTGCCTATAGTGCAAGAGTGTAACTAATGGTCATATACTGGGATATATGCCATGTACTTATAGAAAATGACTCTATAGATGAGAAAGAGATCATTAAAACAGTGATCAAGGTAACCCATAAATCATCTAATCTTTAGAAACATGTATTTAATTACAAAAGTATATGATTTTGGCATAAATTAACTTATGTTTAAAAATAATCTCAAGTGCCATAAAGAACATGAAATCATTGTTGTGAATCAGTAATTAAAACTCAAATTAGTAAAATAACATTAAAACAGGTTGGTATATAGTTAACTAGGCTTATTTATAAGCTAGACGGACTGCTCTTGATTCTCACTCGATGTTGACAGAAATCATATTATTGATGGTCTATAATAGAGCCGTTACAGAAAGTTGGCGGTTTATCGTAAGGTCGCCAGATGGACTTTAACGGTCTATTTCTGGTCCGCAAGAGGTTTCATAGAAAATAGGTTTCAGAGTGTCTAGCGGTTTATCATAGGGCCGCTAAACAAGTTTGGCGGTCGAAGATTAGGCCGCTAGAGCACGTCTAACAGTAAATTAATAAGAAGAAACTAATGTTTAAAACGTATCATGTCTCGAAATCAACATGTATAAACTTCCCTATCATGATAGAACGAAGATTAGGCTAACAATATGCATGGGTTTCATGTGTATGACAAGAAGATTCCTTTTAACTTGATTAAGGTAGGGTTTATGCATGATCATTATACTAGATGTATAGACTCAAAACAAACATGAAATTCTCGGTCTATAATGCATGAAATCAAGTGTAACAAGAGGGCTTTTAATCCTAGAATGATGTTTTAGCCGTTCATGAGATGACCTACCTCTTGGAATACTTCTAAACTCCGAATTTGATGTTGGAAGTGAGCCCTAGTTCTGCCCTTCCTGTGACAAATCAGTAACTTCACGCCCTAATATCTCTTGATCCACTTGACCTAATGACGTGAAATTTGGAGGGTAAGAAGAAGATACTAAGGGGAACAAAAAGTTCTAAAGGATCAGGTTCTAAATACCTCGATTTGGTTCCCTAATTCCTTGATCTTCACCAGACTTTTGCACAGTTTCCTGGGTCGCTATTGTGGAACCAGCAATTTTGCAGGCTTCTAACTCCTTGTGTGCTTGATCTCCTAGCACGAAATTTTGAGGGATGTTAGTCCTATATATTAGAAATAAAAACTTCTAAAGAACTTACCCAAAATAATACCTCCTTACCTTAGTTCCACGCGAGCCGAAGTAAGGGTCGCACAGGTCAAATCTGGGTTCTATTTATAGGGTTTAGCTAGGGTTTCGTGGATTAGATCCATTCTAGAGTCCTTATTAAACCTAAGGTCGACTTCTGGGAGTCCTAAACACATTTACAAGTCCTAGCATCTTGGTCTCTTGGAGATAAAACCTCAAAAATCTAATCTTTTTGCTCCTTCTTCCACTCACGGAACTAACAGTGCTGGCGGTCTACTTGTCGGCCGCTAACTTGACGTTGGCGGTCTTACGATAGGCCGCCAATTTGTCTAGGCGTCGAATTTGACTTTAATTCAAACTCTTTTATTCTATTATCCATTTAATTATCAAATCAAGGGGGTATTTATCCCTATATTCCGTGGATAAACTAATTAATTAACCTTCTAGAATATGGGCCAAACTTCATGGGCTTGGTCCTTAAGTCCTTTGGGCTTCAATTAATTAGGCTAGGTTAATTGTTTAACCCAGAAATTCAATTATTAACCTATTTAGGTCTTGAAAATTCTTATTAATTCTCAAAAAATTCAGAAAATTTCTTAAATATTCCCGAAATACTTTATAAAAATTTTGGGGCATTACACCCTCCCCCACTTAGAGGAATTCGGTCCCCAAATTCATTTCTTAAGAGTTTTTAGAGGAGAGTGATTTTTAATTAGCAAATTATTGCATTAACAATTTAAATAACGCTAATACATAGATAAGTTAAGATGATACCTTCCCCGTCCAGGACTGCATTTAATCGCCCTCATCACCCGCGCTCGTTGTTACCGTTTGAGGTTTGTTCTTTTAGAAGAGGACACATAGGCAAGCGATGCTCCCGACTCCTACATTTGAGACAAGTGCCAGGATGCTTCCAACATACTTCTGCCGAGTGCCCGAACTTTTCACAAAATGAACAAGCCGTGGCGACTTGCGTTCCCTCTTCTTCCTTAATTCCTTTACCTTTCAATTATTATTTCCATTTCTTTTCCCATTACCGTTCCCATTATGGTGCCTTTTATTGTGGCAAGTTTCATCTTATTTTCTTCCCATTCCTCTTGCCTATCATGTTTTCGGCTCGACTCCACCTTTTTACTTTTAAGTTTCTCGATTTTCTCCAAGGTTCTTTCGCATAGATGTGCATGCTGAACCATCTCCGCATACGTACGAATATTCTAAGTCCCAAGTTGTTGAATAAAGCTGAGCCTCAACACGTCCATAAATCTGTTAGCTTTCAAGATATCTGTGCTCACCAGATGCGCGGCATAAGGAGCTAGTCGAGAGAATTGTAATTCGTACTCCGCCACTGACATTGTGCCCTGTCTGAGAGAAGCGAATTCCATAGCCTTTCGCTCCTTTACATGCTCGGAGAAATACCTAGCTCGGAAGAGTGTGAGAAATCCTTTCCAAGTATGTGGTGCATTGGCCGGTGGCGCTGGAATAGACTTCCACCAAGTACAGGCATCTTTATTCAGTTGGAAGGTTACGAGACGGACCTTGTCCTGATCAGTGCATTGTATGACATCAAATATACGAGTCATCTCGTCTATCCAATTATCTGCTTCATCTGGGTTAGAAGATCCAGGGAACCGTGGGGGATTTAAACTCCGAAAATTGGCGTGTAAATTACCCGCGCCAGCCCTTGCACCATTTTGGGCCACTGCTTGCAGGGCCTGGGTAAGTCCTACAATAGTTTGTTGCATCTCATCCCAATTCACACAATGAGCCATGAGAGATTAAGGTACCTGAGAAGGGTAATAGCATTGTTAATTCTAATGGAATGAGTAAAGTAACCTTATAAATAATTCTAATTACTATCTCATCCCAGGTTCTACCCAATTCCTCTCATAGGTTAGGATATTCTTTCCTAGTTTCATAGGTATGGGTCCAAAAACCTTAGACTTATCCTATGACATGACTTTTCTCCCTAAGTCCTTGAACTTAGCTCTGATACCACCTTAACTGTCACGTCCCGAGCTTTTAATACAGCGGAAGACGATTCGGGAACGTGAACAGCCGGCAAGAGAAGTCTCAAGTGACAATATGAATCAGAGCGCAATCATTCACACATAAGATGAATGGAGACAATAATTGATCAAAAAGCTAACTTTTATTGATAATAATCATCTAGTACATGATCTTGACTCATTGACCAACTAGACTCAATAAAGTGAAAATTACATATTTGACTCTTGACTAGACTAACTATGGCTTCTCTCGAACCATCAATCACTCTCGGATCCATCACTTGAATAATCCGAATCCACCCCGCTAGAATTTCTTGAAAAAGATTGGAAAGTAGGGTCATGAGCACACTTGCCCAGTAGGTATCTTCGCATCAACATGAAGGCAATATTAAAGTGATTAACATCTTAGCTCTAAAGAATAAGGTAAAATCATGCGAATGCGATGAATCACGTAAATAAATCAAAGTAATAAGACATGATCAAGTTAAGATATGATTGAGCAAGTATGATTAAGCAAGAATGTAATTATGGCCTTTCATGAACAAGAATGTGCTAACATGTAACGAGAACGCACTTTCACTTTTCACTTTTCATAACTATAAAGGTTACGCACCAGAATGTCATGTAACAAGCATGTAGCAATCCACTAGATTTTCACGAGTGCTCATGGATTTCACTTATTTATAAAGAAAGTACTCCCAGCGCAATGCGACGCTAGTAGCATCATATCCCATGGTTTACAGTATGTTTCGGCAATCAGCCGTGGGACTAGCATAGAGCCCTTGGACACAATCAGCGCCCGAGCTGCATCTTCACGTATAAATCAAGCTACTTCCATGAGTATAACAATAAAGTTTAGCCATGTGCATAACAAGTTCAATGATGGATTTCAAGATACAATGTCAATGAAAGAATGCACAAAATATGATTATAAGAGTTCAAGAAATGCATTAATAACTAGGTTATGCCTTGGAGAAAATTCGACAGCATAACGGTACGTTCTTCATCTTTATAATTTATCTTAGGTATCTTTGAACAAAATTACAAGTCCTAGACTATCATTATGTCAATCTAGGATCATAGGAATATTAACCCTTGGGTCCAACCTTCGGTTAACAGTACTCAGAAAATTTAGCGGTCTATGACTGGGCCGCTATATTGACATGGCGGTTTAGTATTGGGCCGCTAGAGTGGGCTGAATCCATAAAGAAATCAGTGTGGACTCAGAGACCGTGGCGGTCAGATACTGGACCGTTAATGGGCCTTAGCGGTCGAGTATTGAACCGTTACAGTACAGAGTTTTAGAAAACCACGATAGTGCTTTATAGATAATTAGGCTTTAATGGTACAACCAGCTCGGCGTCCTAGTGAGAATCCCTGGCTCGCTGAGACTTACGGAGGCCTTGAAACAAGATTTCCTAGTCTATTGGAAGGAATATCCAAAGGAGAGGTTATCAAGTCCAAGATTGTGTGCCTATAGTGCAAGAGTGTAACAAATGGTCATATACCGGGATATATGCCGTGTACTTATAGAAAATGACTCTATAGATGAGAAAGAGATCATTAAAATAGTGATCAAGGTAACCCATAAATCATCTAATCTTTAGAAACATGTATTTAATTACAAAAGTATATGATTTTGGCATAAATTAACTTATGTTTAAAAATAATCTCAAGTACCATAAAGAACATGAAATCACTGTTATGAATCAGTAATTAAAACTCAAAGTAGTAAAATAACATTAAAACAGGTTGGTATATAGTTAACTAGGCTTATTTATAAGCTAGATGGACTGCTCTTGATTCTGTCTCAGTGTTGACAGAAAGCAGAACATTGGTGGTCTATAATAGAGCCGTTACAGAAAGTTGGCGGTTTATCGTAAGGTCGCCAGATGGACTTTAACGGTCTATTTCTGGTCTGCCAGAGGTTTCATAGAAAACAGGTTTCAGAGTGTCTAGCGGTTTATCGTAGGGCCGCTAAACAAGTTTGGCGGTCGAAGATTAGGCCGCTAGAGCACGTCTGACAGTAAAGTAATAAGAAGAAACTAATATTTAAAACGCATCATGTCTAGAAATCAACATATATAAACTTCCCTATCATGATAGAACGAAGATTAGGCTAACAATATGCATGGGTTTCATGTGTATGACAAGAAGATTCCTTTTAACTTGATTAAGGTAGGGTTTATGCATGATCATTATACTAGATGTATAGACTCAAAATAAACATGAAATTCTCGGTCTATAATGCATGAAATCAAGTGCAACAAGAGGACTTTTAATCTTAGAATGATGCTTTAGCCGTTCATGAGATGACCTACCTCTTGGAATACTTCTAAACTCCGAATTTGATGTTTGAAGTGAGCCCTAGTTCTACCCTTCTTGTGACAAATCAGTAACTTCACGCCCTAAAATCTCTTGATCTACTTGACCTAATGACGTAAAATTTGGAGGGTAAGAAGAAGATACTAAGGGGAACAAAAAGTTCTAAAGGATCATGTTCTAAATATCTCGAATTGGGTCCCTAATTCCTTGATCTTCACCAGACTTTTGCACAGTTTCCTGGGTCGCTATTGTGGAACCAGCAATTTTGCAGGCTTCTAACTCCTTGTGTGCTTGATCTCCTAGCATGAAATTTTGAGGGATGTTAGTCCTATATATTAGAAATAAAAACTTTTAAAGAACTTACCCAAAATAATACCTCCTTACCTTAGTTCCACGCGAGCCGAAGTAAGGGTCGCACATGTCAAATATGGGTTCTATTTATAGGGTTTAGCCAGGGTTTCGTGGACTAGATCCATTCTATAGTCCTTATTAAACCTAAGGTCAACTTCTGGGAGTCCTAAACACATTTACAAGTCCTAGCATCTTGGTCTCTTGGAGATAAAACTTCAAAAATGTAATCTTTTTGCTCCTTCTTCCACTCACGGAACTAACAGAGCTTGGCGGTCTACTTGTCGGCCGCTAACTTGACGTTGGCGGTCTTACGATAGGCCACCAATTTGTATGGGCGCCGAATTTGAATTTAATTCAAACTCTTTTATTCTATTATTCATTTAATTATCAAATCAAGGGGGTATTTATCTCTATATTCCGTGGATAAACTAATTAACCTTCTAGAATATGGGCCAAACTTCATGGGCTTGGTCCTTAAGTCCTTTGGGCTTCAATTAATTAGGCTAGGTTAATTGTTTAACCCAGAAATTCAATTATTAACCTATTTAGGTCTTAAAAATTCTTATTAATTCTCAGAAAATTTCTCAAATATTCCCAAAAATTTCTTGAAAATACAGCAGAAGGCTACTTGGCGGCCAGGTAGTTGGCCGCCCAGGCAGCAGGGTGGCAGCCACCTGTGTGGCCGCCCAGGGCTGAGGACGACGAGTGAGTTGGCCGCCTAGCCCCTGTCAGCCGTGATTCGGTCTTTCACATTCCACGTGTCGGTGGTCCCTGTCTTTACCGGTTTTATCGGTAGTCCACAGAGTAGTTGTAACGCCCTAGGTTTTTCGGGTCATTGTTCGAATCAGGATCCGTGAATTTCAGATCGCTTTTGTAGGTCCCGGGTTACATTTTGTGCTTTACGCGTGTTTTTCCCTAACGAGCCTTCGGAACCACGTACAGGGTGAACCGTTGCGTTCTCCGACTCCAGGACGTTATCAACGCATTGTGTGTTTTCTGAGGATCATGGGGAGTATTTTTCTCTATTTTCTGTAATTTCTAAAAAATTTGGATTTTCTATATGTTAACCCCTTTTTTTCTCTCTCCCCGTCTCTCATTTCTCTTCCTCACATTCTCTCTTCTCTCACGCTCTCTCCTCTCCCCCTCTCTTCTCCGGGCAGCCGACGAAGGCAAACGAGGGCGGGGCGGTGATGCCCATGTGGCATGGAGCGACGGGCATGAGACGAGGATCACGATGGTGAAGGCTGTTCGTGAGATCGCGAGCCGGCGAGGGTTTAAACGGCATTTTCTTGGCGGAACAACGTCCACGGCACGTGAAATCTTCGGTGAAGGTAGGGGGATGGTTCCCTAGCTCGAGTACTTTATTTCCCGTGAGTTTGGTAGCCCGAGGCGAGCCGAGTGGGTTTATTTCTCCGTCGGGGTATAAATACATGCTTATGGGGTGTGAGCCGGATCGGGTGTTTTGATTGCATTTTTGGGATTTAAATGGGTCCTCTCGGTGCTAGAGAGGTTGGGGACTAGTTTCTCCTTGTTTTCCCCTTCACATGGGAGTAAACGGGGCGTGGAATGGAGTTTTCCACCGTTTTCACCATTTTCACGCTCGAGATGGCCTAGCAGTCCTTCCACGGACCGCTAAGCAACATGGCGGCCATATGGAGACCGCCAGGGGTCCTTTTATGTCGGTTCGAGCATTGCGGTCTCGTGATAGAAAGCCACTGTGCTTAGCGGTCTCGAGGAGACCGCCAGGTAGGGCTTAGCGATCAGGGTATGGCCGTTTTCATGCCCTAGTCGTTCATGTGTTTCTGGGTGTTGCGGTCCTGGTTGGACCGCTAGGCGAGATTTTACGGTCCATTGTGGACCGCTAGGCGGCCTTGCTATCTGGGTGATGACCGCCTAGGTCCTAGGTGTTTCTAGAGCGTAACGGTCCTGGCTGGACCGCTAGGCAGGGCTTAGCAGTCCAGGGGTAGACCGCCTCCCTGAGGTGACGGTCAGGGTGATGACCGCCACTTGGGTTCTGTGGTTTTTCTGTTCGGATCGCGTTGTGTTGGCCTCCGGTTGACCCGGTTCTGACCCAGTGGTTGACCCTCGGCCTCGGTGATGTCCCGAACACCGTGGGTTCTGTGTCCGTGTTTTTGGATGTCCGAAGGTACAGAGTTACCTCGATTAGCGTGCCCATGAGTTTGGAGGGTCCGAGTGACCCTTTGTGTTCCGGGCTTTTATGTTCTCGCTAGAACGAGTCGCCGCGAGTCGGCATGAGTGCGGGGGGGGGGGGGGGGGGGGCTATTCCCGCACGTCGTTGGTTTTCCGGAGAAGCATTTTCTGAGTGGGCCGTGGGTTTGGCCCTTGGCTGTGAGTCCAGTCACCCAGCCCGGGGCTGGAGTTTTCCCACTTTTCCCTTGGATGGGGAATTGACTCAGCGGCTTGTGAGCTGTCTCGGTGTTCATGCTACCGTGGTTTCAGACCTAGGGATTGGCCAGATTGACGACATGGAGCTGTCCTTGTACGACGATCTTGAACCGAGTCGTGTGACTCAAGGACTGTTGAGTTTAGTAGGTCTAGTGGACCATCCAGAGTTCGGTGGCCCCGAGCCACCTGTTACTCTGTGTTACTCGTAATGGGTGCATGAGTGACTTTTCGTGTTCACGTTTAGTGACCTGCCACTAGTCGTAGCTTTCCTGCGCACGCGTGTGCGAACCCACTTAGGAGTGGTGGAGAGCGTTACCCGAGAGAGACGATTTTTTGGCTTGTTACCATAGGGCCCCCACGCATAGCCTGAGTCTGGGCTTTGGCGGAAGAACCAGCTTGAGGATCTGACCTAGGGCACATGGTCTGTGTGTGCAGACGTAGTTGGGGGCAGTCGGACCTGCGCTGACGAGCGTGACCCCAGCTAGTCCTTGTTCGTGGTACTGGTTGTATGTCTCAGTCTCTGCCTGTGGCGTCGTAGGGAGACACTGAGGTGCGGTGTAAGACATAAGTGGATGCGTCCGGCTTTGCTTCTGGTGGGCAGTGCTCTTGTCACGTGACATGAGTTCTTGTGACTCGAGTTTCCGTTTCCCGTCTGCAAGACGTGATTTTGTGTGCAATTTCTGGGTGTTTTTCTGAGGTAGAGGTCTAGGGTTCCGGTGGGCGTTACCGAGGGTTTTCTCTAGGCAGTGTTCGGTCCACGACAGGGTTGTCGTGATGTTTCTCCTGGTGGCGTGACCAGGGTGGTTTGTAGTCTAGTGGTCCCCCGGCTGTGAGAATGGGGTGTTGGTTTCCGTTCCAGTAGGAGTAGCTGTAGTGCTGAGTTTTTATCAGCCACCGGTTTGCTGTTCCTGTTTTCGTTGCTGCTTTCCGCTACCGCCGTTGTTTACGGTTGGGGTTCCACGGGACCCCTACTGAGCTAGTGATAGGAGGCTCGCCCCTGCTTTTTAGGTGCGGCGATTCTTCCTCGAGGTTCGAGGGTGATGCGCAGTGGTTCTTAGTTGCTAGCTCGCCGGGCCGAGTGTTCACTCAATGTTGGGTACACTTTTCTATCTTAGATTGTACTTCTGTTAGACTGGAATCTGCTGTAGTTGTTTATTTATTTCTGTTAATTATTGAATTATCCTGCTTTATTTCCTATTTCTTTGTACCTCCACACTCCTTTTAGCTCTTCCGAGCCCTCCGGCTCGTGGGTGGCAGGCCAAGATTTGAATGGTATCGGGTTATTAGTGAGTGAGTTTTCAAGTGTTCTGCTATTTTAGGGCAGGTCGACCAATTGAAGTCCCGCGATCAATGACACCCAAGAGGGGGGTGAATTGGGAGTTTTTAGATCTGGAACATCCTCCCGCACTGGAACTCAAACCTCTTACGGATTCTCTAGACTATGCTTATCTGGGCCCTAACCACACTTTGCCCGTGATAATTGCCTCTAATTTCACCTCCGTTCAGGAATCTCAACTCTTATATGTCTTTAAGGAGCATAGAGAGGCGATAGGTTGGTCTATGGCGGACCTCAAAGGAATTAGTCCAGATGTTTGCATGCACTACCTCTATTTAGAGGACAATGCCAAGCCGAGTAGGAAATGCAACGTCGGCTAAATCCTAACATGAAAGAGGTGGTGAAGCAGAAGGTAGTGAAGTGGTTGGATGCCGGGATCATATATCCCATCTCTGAGAGCAAGTGGGTCAGCCCTACACAAGTTATTCCAAAGAAATCTAGGCTGACCGTGGTTACAAATGAAAAAGGAGAAGAAGTGTCCATGAGATTACAAACGGGGTGGAGAGTTTGCATAGACTATAGAAAATTGAATTCAATGACAAAGAAAGATCATTTCCCTCTCCCGTTTATAGATCAAATTCTAAAAAAGCTAGCTGGACAAGAATACTTCTACTTTTTGGATGGCTCCTCCGGGTACAATCAAGTTGCAATCTACCCGGGCGATCAAGAGAAAACTACATTCACGTGTCCTTATGGCACGTTTGCTTTCAGGAGAATGCCGTTTGAGCTTTGCAATACTCCTGCCACCTTTCAGCGTTGTATGATAACAATATTTTCTGAGATGGTGGGAGAATTTTTGGAAGTTTGTATGGATGACTTCTCTATGTTTGGTGCATCATTTGAAGATTGCTTGGAGAATTTGACTAAGGTGCTGAAAAGGAGTATAGAATCTAATCTTATGTTAAGCTGGGAGAAAGGTAAGAGAAGGCATTGTGTTAGGCCATGTTATTTCTGAAAGGGGAATAGAGGTAGATAAGGTTAAGGTTGATCTGATTTCCAATCTTCCTCTCCCTTCATCTGTCAAGCAAATCCACTCTTTTCTTGGCCATGCGGGTTTTTATAGAAGATTCATTAAGCACTTCCCTACCATTACTCGTCCGCTCACTAAGCTTCTAGCCAAGGACACTCCATTCCAGCTAGACGAGTCTTGTCTTGAGGCTTTCCATTCCCTGAAGGTAGACCTGACCCAAGCTCCGATTCTTCAATCACCGGATTGGTCGCTGCCGTTCAAAATCATGTGCGATGTCTCAAATTATGCTACAAGAGCTGTCTTAAGCCAGAGAATTTATAAGAAACCTGTGGTGATTTATTATGCGAGGCGCACCCTCGCCGATGCTCAATTGAATTATACCACCACAGAGAAAGAACTTCTAGCCGTTATTTTTGCCCTAGAGAAATTTCACTCATATCTTTTGGGGGCCAAAGTCATTGTTTATTCCAATCACGCTACTTTGAAATACCTGCTCACAAAGAAAGATGCTAAACCCCGTCTGATTCGATGGATTCTATTATTGCAAGAATTTGATTTGGAAATCAAAGACAAGAAGGGGTTAGAAAATATTGTGGCTGATCATTTGTCCAGAATAGTGATTCTTGAAAGTGCTCCTTGTTGTGTAGTGGACAGCGGATCTAGAGGGGAGGGGTGAATAGATCAGCCCCACTTTTCGCAATGCGGCCCTCTAAACAGCTAGTTAAAATGAATTACAGCAGAATAGAAACTAGCTTCCAAGTATGCTATGATTCACTTAGCAAGATAAGCAAGATATATAATAATTCGATCCTAAGCATGCATCTAGAACGAATCAATCACACAAGCAAACCACACTAGACAGGATTTTTAAGGTGGTTCGGACTGAATCCTCAGCCCTACGTCCACCCCTCACCAAAACCCGGTGAGGCTTCACTTGTGCAGCGCATAGAACCGCAAATCGGAAATCACCGATTGCCTTCCTACTCACCACCTGGTAGGGACGTCAACCGCAAATTGGAACATCCTCCAATTGCCTTCCTACTAACCACCGGTAGGGACGAATCACGACTTCAATGTTTAACAATATTGAAAATGAAACAAATGTGAAGGAACTAAAACAAGAGATTGAGTTATGAGTGAAAATGAATTGTCCCTTGTATGAAATGTTGATCAGCAACAAGGCTCCTCTTGGCTTCAACTCAATCTTCTTGATTCACCCTTGATTGGATGAATGTTCTTCACGGAGTACTGTTCACGTGAACAGTACCTCTTCCTTCAATTCTTCTCTCTTGATCTTCTCTTTGAATTTCTTTGAATGAATGAAGGAGATGATGAAGCTACCTTGAATCTTGATTGCTTCTTTAGCTTCTAGGAGTTTGAATGCTTGAAATATCACCTTGAATGAACTTGAAAGAACTTGAATGGATGAAGATGATTTCCCTTGAAGAACTTGAATCAAACCGGCTTCCTTGGATCACTTTGATAGCCTTGCTTTGATGTAATCTTCCTTGAAGATTGCTGGCTTTGATTTGAGCTTGATTCCCCTTTGATTGGATGAAGAACACCTTCACGAACTACTGTTCACGTGAACAGTAGCTCGTCTCCAAGCTCTCTTGCAACCTCCCTTGCAGCCACCCTTGTAACCCCTTGAAGCATTAGGGTTTCTAACCCCTCATGTGTTAGTTTTATAACCCTTGAATGGTCCATAGATGCCCCCTAGACCAGATCCACAAATCATGGAAGATTAGGTAAGGTTTGATTAAACAAATCCATGGAAAGGGGCTAGCCACGAGGTTGATTTCGAAGTCAAACAAGGCTGCATCGGGGCTGGCGGTCGATCGGAATTCATGGGCCGGTCGACCAGAACCTGCTGCAGCCAGAACTTTTCGGCTCTGGCAAAACCGGTCGACCGGACGCCTGGGGGCGGTCGACCGAAACCTGTAACAACATCATCATTTCGGTTCTGGGAAAACCGGTCGACCGGCCAAGGTGTATAGGTCGACCGAAATCTGTAAACGTTGACATTCTGAGGCTCTGGCAAATCAGGTCGACCGGCCAAAGCGTGTAGGTCGACCGGAAAGACCTGTACCTGCAAAATTGAACTATTAGCCCAAGGAAACATGTCCATAGGTCAAGATATTCATGTTCTCATCAATTTCATGTATTTTGGGATTGAAATCAATTTAGATTATGCTATAAGCATTTCTAAATTTTGTTCCGGGGGCTCCGCCCCCGGAAACCCCCGCAAGGGGCGCTGCCCCCTTGACCCCCGCGACCTGACCGGGCAGGTCGATCCCCGCGACCTGACCGCGCAGGTCGATCCGCGTGCGAGGGCGCAACATTGAGCTTTCATGTGCATATCTGTCATGAACAAAACATCACATATGTCAGTCATAAGATAGTGGAAAAGAACAATGACTTATAGTGTTTAGCCATTATCAAAATCAAGAATACCAAATGACTCATATGATCATAGATTGATGTCGAATGACCTAATTGATCACATGATGACTCCAATGACTACAGGGGCACAACACTCCTATGTCTGATTCCTTCCCTGATGAGTAAATTCTTTCCATCTCTCACACCTCAATCCCCCAGTACGCTCACATAGTCAATTACCTGGCGGTCAGACAAATTCCAGGAGGGTGGTCTAGGCAGGAGAAGGATCGATTCTTTTCAAAGGTTAAGTACTACTTTTGGGAGGACCCCGAGCTATTTCACATGGGTCACGATCAAATAATACGAAGATGTGTCCCCGAGGAGGAGCAACAATCTATTTTGAACTTCTATCATAATCTCGCTTGTGGGGGACACTTTTCCGGAAAGAAAACAGCGGCGAAAGTTTTGCAGAGTGGATTCTATTGGCCCACCTTATTCAAAGATGCTTATGAATTTTTCAAAACTTGTTTGAGGTGCCAAGCCGTGGGTAACAATTCAAAAAGAGATATGATGCCGCTCAGTCCCATTGTGGTAGTAGAGATTTTTGATGTTTGGGGAATATATTTTATGGGACCACTTCCACCGTCATTTGGTAATGAATATATTTTGTTGGCGGTGGACTATGTTTCGAAATGGATAAAAGCTGTTGCTACTAGGACCAATGATCATAAGGTGGTAATGAAATTTGTCAAGAAGAACATCTTTTCTAGATTTGGGTGTCATAGAGCTATGATTAGTGATGGGGGGTCCCATTTCACAAACTTCCAATTCTGAGCTTTGCTTCGTAAATATGGCATCACTCATAAGCTCGCTATCCCCTATCATCCCCAAACCAGTGCCCAGGTTGAGGTTTCCAATAGGGAGATAAAGAACATCTTGCATAAGACAGTTCAGCCTGATAGAAAAGACTGGTCTGATAGACTAGATGATGCATTATGGGCCTACAGAACTGCCTTTAAGACTCCTATTGACATGTCTCCATATCGTCTCAATTTTGGAAAAGCATGCCACTTGCCCGTAGAGCTTGAACATAAAGCATATTGGGCCATTAAGCAATTCAACTTCGACTTAACTCAAGCTGGAGCCCAAAGAGCTCTACAACTCAATGAACTGGAGGAACTAAGAAATGAAGCCTTTGAAAATTCCAGGATTTATAAAGCTAAAACCAAGGCTTTCCATGATCAGCATATTCATAGGAAAATTTTTCATGAAAATCAACAGGTTTGGCTTTTTAACCCACGGCTACACTTGTTCTCCGATAAGTTGAAATCCAGATGGGATGGACCATTCATTATTGTTAAGGCATTTGAGCATGGAACCGTTTAAATTCTGAATCCACAAAATGGTCATATTTTTACTGTTAACGATCAAAGGTTAAAACCATACTTGGAAAAAGAGCTATTATCACCAAAATAATCCATAGCATTATGTGATCAGGAATGAATTCCTTTTTGAGCTTTCATGCGTCTGGATGAAGACGGTAAACTTAGCACTTCTGGGAGGCAACCCAATATTTTTGTTATTTGATGTTTTACTTTTTACTGTATTTTTCAGTCGTCAGGTCAAGAAGAGGAGGAGCCGACGTCATCCATGATAATAACGGAGCGATTTGCCCTACCCATCAGGTTGTATCCTTCCATCCCAACCGTATTCTCTGTTTACTTGTTCTCTTTTCTTTCTATTGCATATGCCATTGGGGACAATGTCATTCAAGTTGGGGGGGAGAAAAGGAAAAAAAATTCATGTGAATATAACCCGATATGAGTTCTTGCTTGATATCCTGCATTATTGCATGAATATGAAAAGATGAAATCCCCAATTTAAGTTTCATGATTCATGCTTGAATTGAAAGTAATTCTAGAATAGAAAAGACTAGGGAGAAGGATGATGAAAAATTTATTTAATCTGGCCATGGAAAACTGATCTAAGAATTTCTTTAAAGTTCATGTGCACTTTGGAAAAATGAAAACCACGTTACACGCTAATGAAACAAGCAGGATAAGTCTTCTGCTATTTTGGGTATATTGTCTAAAATTCTGCACTTCTTAAGGAAGAGATCTTTTTAATATAGCTTTCTGCCAAGCTACCTATCAAATCAAAAAAAAACAATAACAACAACAAACATACCATGAAAAATGCCCCGAATGTTAATAATCGGGCCTACTTCACCTAAGACGTGTTGAGATTTGCGTAAAACAGTGAAGGGTAGTGTAGTATCATATGTGTAGAAAAAAAAGATCCCAAAAGGGACAAAGCAATAAGGCAAATAAAAAGTTAATATGCTTAATGCTCTGATTAAGAGGTGCAGGGTTGAAAGGCACTTGCTTGGAATAGCAAATGGGGGACGCAATTATCTACGCTGTGAATTTAGTATTACACATGCTCAAGTGCTATTGAACTTTGAATTGAATTCTTGATCATGTACCTTAATTTTCAAATCTAAGGCTAGTGTGTGTTAATACTTCCAGATTCTTAATCTTTAGTTAATTTTATGAAAGAAAAGCTGGATATGAAAGTATGGACTTCGCAAACTCTTGTTGGTCCTTAATTTTTAATTGTTTACATTGCTCAGGGACTAGCAATGAGTAAGTTGGGGGGTGTGATAAGTGTGTATTTTTAGGAGTTAATTTATGATATACATACTTTTTATGAGCTTTAATATTAATAAATATGCACTTATCATAATTAATTTCAATCTAAATCAAAATATTTAGTTTGATGGAATTAAGTCAAATTTTAATAAATAAACCCTCTTATTTTGCAGGCATGAATAGGACGATGGCAAGAAAAGATTAGTTTGCACAATAATGGGCCAAAGTCCATTAAGGTTGAAAAAAAAGAAAAAGAAAACAAATATAACAGTTAGCATTAGATATATATATATATATATATATATATGTATATGTATATGTATATGGCGCTGGCGGGCTTCGGTGCCTTCACACGCGGCGAGGGCGATTGTCAACGGGCGGTGAGGAGGAGACTTCCATGCGGCCAGCAGCAGGTGGCTTCGGCGGTCAGCGCACGCAGGTGGGTGTGGGCGCAAAGGTCAGCAACGCAGGCGCACGAGGGAGCGGAGGTCGCGAGCACGCGTCGGCTTCTCACGCGGCCGACGATGGAGAGAGGAAAGAAGGGAAGAAAAAAATATATGGTGGGTTTTAAGTTTCAACAAAACCTGTAAAAGGAAAGAATGTGTTCACATGGAAGGGAATGGGGTTATTTTGGCCCTATAAAATGGGCCTCTGTTGTTGATGTTGGAGAGTGTTTTTTTGGCTGGAGAAGAGAGTTACGTAGGGAGAGTTTGTTTAAGAGTTTTTTGGTGGATACTTTATGGGTTTCTATTGTTGTTATTAGTGTTTTTGAGAGTTTAGCCTACCTTAGACTCTTTCTTACATACTTTTTTGTTCTTAGTCTTAATTTCGTATCTTCACAAAACTTCTTCATTTTTAAGTGTTCTACATTTTCTTCTTCTATCACTTCCTCTAAATCTCTCCCGTTTTTAAGTTATTTCACATTTTTCAAGTTGTTGTCTTGTGATTTTACTATTCATCTAAGGTGTTATCTTCTGTTCTTCCTCTATTTTCATGCCCTTCTGCTCTTCTTTTCCCTCTATACTCTTCACAAAACGTCTTCCTCTTCCTCTAATCTTTAACTTTCATTTTTACCACTTCTTCTAATTCTCTTTGGTTTTAAAGTTATTTCATTTCTAATATCATCCTACTTTCATTATTTCTGTTTCACTGGTTTTTAAACTCTCTTCTTTATCTATCTATCTCTCCCCTCCTATATTTTCATCTAAATATCTCCAATGCGGATCTTCTTCCTCTGGTGCTCTAAGGGCGGTGTCTATCTCCAAGGTGGGGCGATCTCCTCAAAGGCTCGGCACGGCAATTTGGCGGCGCCATTCACTATCTTGGCTTCTATTTTTTCTCTTTTTCATTAGTTTACGTCAAGTTGTATTTTTAGTTTTTCATCGAGTTGCACTCTTCATTAGTAAGAAAATTTGAGTTTGTGCAATTGTTCTTTATTTTCTCTTTCCATCTCCTCTCAAATTCTATTCTCAACCCTCTCATATTCTTTAGTTAAATTTATTTCTAGTCTTTAGTTCATGTAATTTATTTTCCATTAGCTTAAACTCACTCAAAATTTTGGTTTTCAAAACATAAGAATTTCCCCAACTTGTTTAAAAGAAACATTTCTTTCCCGTGGGATCGACCCGTTCTTACCACTCTACTTAGATTTTATATCTTTTTAGTAAGTGAGTTTGGTTATTTTTAAAATTGTGGCACGACTTTTAAACGATGAGTTTTGTGCTCATCAATTTTTGGCGTCGTTGCCTGGGAAGTGTGTAGTGGAAGCACACTCAGGTGTGTGCGGTGGCCATGTGAATAGCCAAATGCTTGCTAAGAAGATCATTCTGCAAGGCTTTTACTAGTCGACCATGGAGGAAGATTATGATGTCTATGTCCGTAGATGTGTTAAGTGTCAACTTCATGCCGATAAGATTCATTCCCCATCTTCCTCTCTCCATCCAGTATCATCTCCATGGCCTTTCTCCATGTGGGCATTCGACATCATTGGTCCTCTCGGTGATCCCAACTCCCTTACCAAGTAAAAATCCTTCATTCTCACTGCAACGGAGTACTTCACCAAATGGGCCAAAGCTGAAGCTTACGTGAAAATCAAGACGTCAACAGTTTGCAAGTTCATCATGAAGAACATCATCGCTAGGTTCGGCATTCCAAGCACGATCATCACCGACAATGGGCCACAATTCATTTCTCAGGACCTTCAGGACCTCTGCAAAAGGTACAACATTGCATTGCATCATTCATCACCATACTATTCACAAGACAATGGCCAAGCAGAGGCCACTAATAAAACATTGATTAAGATCATAAAAAAGACCTGTGAGTCTAATAAGTTTTCAGGCTAGCCTAAAAAGCTTATCGAAGCTCTATGGGCCTATCACACTTCAATCCGTACTCCCACCGAGCAATCTCCGTTTGCCCTTACTTATGGGATGGAGGCGGTAGTCCCGTACAAGACTCTGATTCCTTCTCTTAGAGTACAATTGGACAAGGAACTTCCCCTCGACGAGCGTCATGATTCCCTCCTTGCCCAGCTGGAACTCTTAGACGAGAAGCGCCTGGCCGCTGCTAAGCATGCTCGTGTTTACCAAAATAGACTCGCATGTTTTTACCAAAAGAAGGTTATTGAGAGAAAATTCAAAGTCGGTGAGATGGTAGTAAAAAGAATTTTTGTCAAACCTGGCGGGCCGCATTCTAAACTCCAACCCAATTGGGAAGGACCGTACGTGATTCAGGCTGTGCATCCTGGCAACGCCTACAGGCTAGTCAATGCTGAGGGGATCGAGTTTGTCACGCCCCGAGCCTTTATTACAGTGGAAGACTAGCTTAAGGAACGTGAACAGCCGGCATGGTAAGCCTCTTGCAAGCAAGAACGATCAGAGCGTAAGACAATCACACATAATAATAATAATGCAATTGCATAATATTTACTCAAATTTTAACTTTCATTTATCATCAACCAAATATTCAAATACAATCACTAATTTAACTTTCTTCATCATACTAGACTCAAGAAAATAGAAAATTACATAGACTCAATCTAAACAATGTAGACTCTCCTAAGTCTTCACTCATTCTTCATTCACTCTCGGACCCGCTATTTGCATATTCCGAATCCGATCCCGACTCGCTTCCATCTCCTGAAAAGGTTAGAAATAGGTAATGAGCACACTTGCCCAGTAGGTATCTTCGCATCAACATGAAGGCACTATTAAAGTAATTAACATTTCAGCTCTAAAGAATAAGGTAAAATCATGCGAATGCGATCAATCACGCGATTAAACCAAAATAATAAGATGTTCATGTAGGATAGAATGAGCAAGTATGAACTAGCAAGAATGTAACAATTATGAACAAGAATGTAGCATGGCCTTCCATGAACAAGAATGTAATGAGAATGTACTAGCAATACCACGTAGTCATCATCCAAACATCTTTTGCTTATGAGCAAGTATTTGGTGAATTTCTGTGGAACGTCATATAACAAGCAATATCATAGATTTCACTTATTCATAGAGAAAGTACTCCAAGCGTAATGCGACGCTAGTAGCATCATACCCCATGGTTTACAGTATGTTTCCGACAATCAGCCGAGGGGACTAGCATAGAGCCCTTGAACACAATCAGTGCTCGATCGCATCTTCAAGTATAAATCAAGCTACCTCCACGTTTCAATAAAGTACGGCCAATAAAGTAACAAGTTAAATAAATTTATGACAATAGTAATCAATGAATGAATGCTTCAATTAACGAACATAAGAGATCAAGAATGACTTAAGATAATGTTATGCTCATGGAAATAATTCGGCAGCATAATGGTACATTCGTTATCTTTATAATTTAAATTAAGTTTCTTTGGACAATATGACAAGTCCTAGACCATCAATAATCCATCTAGGAACTTTAGAATATCAACCCTTGGGTCAAACCTCGGGTTAATATACTCAAGAACTATGACGATCTAATATTGGGTCGTTACATGTGCCTGACGATCGAATATAGATCCGTTAAATATCCAGAATCTGAAAACATCAATAGTGCTTTCTAATAATTTGGGCTTTCACGGTACAACCAACTCGACGTCCTAGTGGGAATCCCAGGCTCGCAGAGAATTACGGAGGCCTTGAAACAAAATTTCGTATTCCATTGGAAGGAATATCCAATAGAGAGGTCATCAAGTTCAAGAATAGGCTCCTATAGTGCAAGAGTGTGAACTAATGGACATATACCGGGATATATGTCATGTACTTAAAGAATTGACTCCAAAGAAAGAGTATGTAGCGGTATGAAACCATAATAAAACTCATCAATACCTTTCTAAATCAAGGTTTTAATACAAAACTATAATGCTTTGGCTTGAAATTATCATATACTTGAAAATAACTCTAAAGTACCATAAATCATGCAATTTCTAACATGAATCAACACCTGAACTTAAAAATCATGAAAACAGGTTCAGATCTAATTAACTAGGCTTATTTATAAGTAAATCTGACTGGTTTCCATTTGACAGAACACAGTTGTCTGACGGTCTAACATGGGGGCGTTACCTTTCTGTGACGGTTTATCGTGGGGCCGTTACAATGTTGTAACGCTCCAGTTATGGTGCGTCAGAAACAACAGAGAATTTTTAAACACAACAGAGGGTGTGACGGCTTATCGTAAGGCCGTTACAATCATGTGACGGTCCTACTTTAATCCGCCAGAGCTTCTGCTGACAATAAAGATAAGAAACTATGTCCCATGCAAGAAGAATCAAAATAACTCACTATTCTAGCCATGATAACGAAGTAAACGCCATCGAGATGCATAGGTAGTAATGAAATAACAAGTGGTAACTTTTATCTTTAATTAAGGTTGAAGGCATGCATGAATGTATAGACTAATCCTAAAACATAAAATTCATGAAGTACAATGCATGAAATCCAAATAAACTAGAGGGCTTTTATCTCTAACAATGTGTTTTTGCCGTTCATGAGATAACATACCTTCTTACTGGCTTTAAAACTTCTAATTTTAGTCTTCAACGGTCGCCCTAGTTCTTTTCTTCCTGTGGTTTCTCACGTTGCCCTAACTCTCACGTTGCCCTAACTCTCCAACCTCTTGACCTAAAGATGTGAAATTTGGAGGTTAGGAAGATGAAACTAAGAGGATCAAAAAGTTCTAAAGCATCTAACTCTAATTACCTCGTTTAGGTGTCCTAATTCCTTGATCTTCAGTACCCTGTCGCACAGTTTCCTGGGTTGGCGTGATGAAACTAGCAACTTTGGAAGATCCTAACTCCTTGGATACTCGACCTCCTAACATGAAATTTTGAGAGTTGTCGGACCTTAGCATTAGAAACAAAAAGTTTCAAAGGACTTACCCGAGATTCTATCTCCTTACCTTGATTGTTCACGAGCCAAAAGTAAGGGGCGCTCAGTTCAGAACTGGGTTCTATTTATAGAGTTTTGGCTAGGGTTTGAGGATTAGATCGATTCTAGAGTCCTTAGTTGGCCAGAACCTAATCCCTAAGAGTCCTTAGTAACCTTACATATTCTTCTAATTAGGTCTCTTGCAGATAGGATCCCAAAGATCCAATCTTTTGTAAGTTCTTCTTCTCACGGAATCCAATGAATGTAACAGACTAGGACTGGTGCGTTACATGATAGTAGCGGTCGCCCGATAGACCGTTACATCAACTGGGCGTGGACATTCATCTTAATTCAAACTCTTTGGTTAATTATCCACATAATTTATCTATATAAGGGGTATTTATCCTTATAATTCGTGAATAGGCTAAGTAACCTTCTAGAATATGGGTCAAACTTAATGGGCTTGGTCCATAAATTTATTGGGTTTTAGTTATCAAAGCTGGATTAGTTATTTAACATAATCGGGCCTTATAATCCCAATATTAATTCATTTGTTAATCCAATTTGCCCTTTATAAATTCCTAATAAATTCCAAAAAATTCTATAAATAATTCAAAAATTACTGATAAATTCTGGGGCTCTACAGAGTTATCCCACCCTTGGAATGGACTTTATCTTAAAAGGTATTACCCTTAGATAGGTGTGCATAATGTCGCCAAAAAATAAAAACTAACTATAAATAAATAAAAAAACCAACAACAACAAAATAGTAAAAATAAACAAAAAACAAAAACAATAAAAAAAGAGAAGAAAAAAATATATAAAACAACACAAAAGACCAAAAAAATATAGAAAATTCAAAATGCCAATGCCTGGGGATCGCCATGGAATCAAGTCACTCCATCCAATCTTCATTTTAGGACAGGGCCCATTAAGACTTGGTAGGTCTCGGGTCTTGGTCTGCCAAAACCGGAGATCCCTATCCGGCCAGTTCGGCCTATGCCCACTCAAAGGAAGGCAACATGCACATGTACATGTATTCTATCAAAAATCAGTAGCATCGCTTGTGGTGAGGCCTCACCCAGAAGGTCTCCAAGAAAGCTGTAATCTTTATTCTCCCTCTCTTTGACCAAATGAGACAACCGGCGCCCTTAAAACGCTGAGCATAAGAAACAGAAATTCAATCCCATTAAGGCAAGAGTAGGATCCATTTTCTCGAGCATGGGTCAGAGCCCGAGAAGAGGGCAGTGTCCCCGTAGGCATACAAGAGGGATTCCATAATTCAATGGAGTTCCCGAAGGGTGAAACCCGCTAAGGCCTGCAACCTTGCTTTAACACATACATATGGTTGTCTATTTTGAAAAGCAAAAGCCATCGCTGCGAAGGAGTCTCGGTGTTTCTGGCAGGTCAAGGCCTCTATCTACCACCTTGATGTATTCTTAGTCTAACCTTGGGCTTAGGCCAATGCAAGCGCGTCACCTATGGGTGCGACGGCGTCTGATTCTGGGTCAGCGTCGCGTGGTTGGTCGTTAGGGTTCCAAGGTGTTCCATCATATACCATCTAGAGTTCTGAGGAAATAGACCCGGGTCGGGCAAATCATTTACCATGAACACTTTTTGGGTGTATCCCTGTGGTCGGAAGTAACTGGGAGCCTAAACATGGCATGACGGTATTGTCATCAAGGTAAGTCTTAACCGGCGGGATTATCATTCGAGGAGTCTAGAGACCCAAATCAACCTAGATGTGCGCTTAGGATACTTGGGAGGTTAGTAAGAAACCCTTATCCTCATGTAGGTTAGGTGTCATATGGAGTGGTCATCAGGCGTTAGCAACAAAATAGTCCCAAGAAACAAAAAAAAGGCACAAAAAAACACATAAAAAAGAAGAAAAGAAAATGTAGATATATGCAAAAAAAATTTTGCATCATCTCATTTGTATGCAGCATTTCATTTTTAAATTTTTGTTCGCATTCGTGTGCTTGTATGTCGCATTCATCATTGTGCTTTACCATTGCCTTTATTAATAAAGGTTTGGCCCCTTGACTCGTTATCAAGGACAGTTTGAAACGATCATACACTCATTGAGCAAGGGGTCAAGTCAGAACAGAAAGACTAACTTGTTTCCATGGAGCAATGTGTGCAGGAATTAAAAAAGTAAGAAAGAGGCAGTGAAGAAGAAACTCCACGTTCCATTTGATCTTTTCGAAAGCGTGTACATTAAGTTCCTCCCTCTCTCTCAACAGTGCTCTTGCCACCACCCTCTGGGGCAGGATCCTTGGGAACTATCCTCAAACCTTATGAGACGGTGCTACCACCACCCTCCGTCCCCCTTTCAATCTCTACGTTCTACTGCCGCTCTGTCGAAGTAGCAAGGAAACTACTAACACGAAAGCCGCACTCTCGTGCCCACCGATAGCGTTCCTCACCATCCTTTAGCCATTGTTCGGCAATGCTAAGGCAGGTGCGGAGCTCCAACAGTTGGGCCTCCATGGCCCTCTTCTCCTCTCTCTCTGTCAACCTTTTGGTTCTTTCTCTATCTCTCCCTTCCTCAACTCTTTCTCTATCTTCTCTCTCTAGCTGAAGGATGATCTTCAGCTCTACGGCCTCCCGAGTAAGGTCCTCGTCCAAATGGCGCCGCAATTCATCCTCCAGTTCAGCTATCCTAGCCTCTCCTTGTGCAACACGAGCAAGCATCACCTGCATCTCTACTGCATGTCATATTCACCATTGTAAGAAACATTGCATGCATGCACAATGAGACTCAGGTGGCCAAACACTCACTTGCACAGAAAGCATTCCTTCTGCCTCCCCGGCACGATGCATGGCACGACCAAGTTGCTCGTGGAGTGAATCGATCTCCGAGGAGGGGACCCGCAAACTAGAGGGGGCACCACCTGCTCCAGTTGCTGGCGGGGTTGCACCAAGCTAGGTGCGCTACAACAACGCCAAGTGACAATTAGTGGCTTAACACCAGGAATCTAAAGGCTATAATCAGGACCATGTGCATGCAGGCTTACCGAGGAACTCAAAGCTTTACGGGTGTCACGTAACTACTGCTCTATGTCTACTGGGTGAGCTTGCAAGTTCACTATCATGGTGTCACGGGCATCCTGTAGCCAGGGCACATGGGTTAACACTCAAACAAAAAAATAATAATAAATAAAAAAATAAAACAAAACAAAACAAAACAAAATACACACAAAAATTAAACTTCACCTCCACAAGCCCTCCGGGTTGGAGTCGCTCTGCATACATTGCCCTATACAGGCGCAGATAGTCCTCACTGTCCTGCACGTGCGACTCTATAATCGTGTTACCCTGTTGCCAGTCTTCATATTATTTGGAGAACCGCACACGCCAATCAATGCAGGTTGTCGGCCCGCTTTTCTTTCTCCCAACGCGAGGTGGCGCAGTCGTATCTACCCATTCTTGGGCAAGCCCTAAGGTCCTCATAACCAATCGTAGCCGAAGCGGCTCAATTTCATTCAGGCAGTGGATCCAAAGGACCCGTCCAAACCGGGCACGACTTGTTATAACCCACGGCTGGTCTGCATCGATCATGTCTACATAAGGTCTCCACATCACCTACAATAGCATGTACATATCTTCTTAGTCCCTCATTAAAAAAAATCAAAATAAAAATAATATAACAAAACATAAAAATAAAAATAATAACAAAATAAAAAAATAAAAAAATAAAAAAGGGGGTCCTACTATCGCCGCAGGGAACTCTTGCAACTCACGTCTTAACGTCATTAGCTGGTAGGATAGAGGGGATGTGCTCATGATAGGCTGCCACCGTCAAGCTAGTGGCACCATGGCGGAACGCCAATGTCGAGCCCTCCCCAATGGGATATAGTAGTAGCTCCATAGTTGCATCATCATATATCATCAGTGTCCCTTAAGTAGACTAATTTAAAAAAGAAAAAAAAATACCTGGATGAACGGTGTGAAGCCGCTCACAGTCACCTCCCGGTCTGCCTCATGGGACAGACCTGTAAATAAATGCACTAGCATGACGGTTCCCCACGCATACTGCCCTACTCTCTCGAGGTCTACTAGGAGCTCCAGGAAGCGACAGTGGATGCCGTCTCCCTTTGAACTCAGTAGCAACCTCCCTAGCAAAAAGAGGAGAAATCTCCTCAAATCCATGTTTAACCTCTCCCAATTGCTGGCATCTATGCAGTACACAGCACGACACCCTCTTTCGGTCCTCTCCATGAATTCTTTCATGGACTCATCATCACGTGGACGAGTGTCAGTAAGCCCCAATGCCTCCATGATAGACGCCTCGGTTACTGACCTCTTTTTTCTATCATCCAGGTCCAACCCCAATAGCTTATGAGCCCCCTCTTGGTAATCAGGATAGGTGACCCCGGTCACTACCTCGCCATCCACTTTGAGGCTCGTGATTCAGACCACATCTTCCAGGCTGGGCACCATGTGCCCTCAGAGCATCAGGAAAGCCCGACTCACTGGGTCCCATCTTTCGCTCAATGCTTGGATGAGGACGAGGTCGAGCTTGATCTGCTCGATTCGGAGAAAGGCCCCAAACCCCATCACGTCTAGCCTGGCCTTCTGGAAGTTCGGAAGACCCCGATATGTGGCCACCACTAGCTCCCATGAAATGTGTGATCTCATCATACTCTGTACATACACAAGAAATGAGAAAGGGGTGCTATGTTAAGAAGGGAAAAGGAAGAAAGGACGAGAGAAGGAATAAGAAGGTTCATCTTATGAGTTGTGACTGGGTCCTCTCGCTGAGGTGCCCTTCAATGTCTGAGAGTATCCTCGAACTACTGTCAGATCTATTCCTCTTCGAGGAATGGGAGGACTCACCCTCTACTTTGAGCAACCCTCACTCCTTCCCTTTCTTGCAAACTTTCACTCTTCAAAACTACTCCGGTGCTTCAAAGGGGAGCAAAGGAGGGAAGTATTTATAGGAGTGAAAGAGGCCCGAGCCAAAACTGTCACCATTACCTCTAACAATAGTCCTTGTAATAGGGTATTTCTCTTGTGGTCCCATGTGTCACTTCACCGCTTGCACAGGGTAATTGATTGGGCGGTGTGACATCACGACTCGCTCCCTACGTAGTCTAGGGGTGGCATGTCGTATTGTAAATAATTTTGAATTAAAAAAGAGAGAAAGAGAAAAGAAAAAAAATGGGGTGCATTTGAAATGTGACACGGAAAAGGGGCTAAAAGCCCTCATTGTTGACTTTGACGACAGATTCCTGTGGAAAGAATGGCCGCAGCGAGACACGATCCCCATTTCAGGGCAGGGTCTCGTCAAACGCATCACGTGGGAACAGTCTAAAGGAGAAGAAGCGTAGCGGAGAAGGAACGTACAAGAAAACAAACGAGTGGCAGGAAACCAAATCATTCTATATAAACTGTCGTGAACATCATAAGAGAGGGGGCGGGTGTACAAGCATCTCTTTAACTCTCGCCACCACCCTCAGGGCCGCCCTCCTGGTCATCCCACTCCTCTCTCCTAAGATGAGGGTCCCTAGGGGGTCTCCTGGAGCTTTGCGAGGTAGCACTCGCTCCACTAAGCAGTACCCGTTCAGCCCCGGCTGCTCGTTGCTGTTGTGCTGAGGTGACAAAGAAGCTACCTATAGAGAGGTAGCCAGACTGATGAAGGTGCGAGCTGAGCTCCTGTGCCCTTTGGTGGCACTCCTCACTGTCTTTCAGTCTCTGTTCAGCAACCCAAAGGTCTAATCGAAGCTCCATCACCTGGACCTCTAGGGCTTTCCTCGCATACCAATCCTGCCGTCGCTCTGTCCTCCTTTCTTCTCTCTCCCTTTCCCTCTCGGCTCTCTCTCTCTGCCTCTCTCCTCGCCACCTGGAGGAAGACCCTCAGCTCCAGAATGTCTCGAGGCAGACCCTCTGCATCTTGACGACGCAGCTCCACTATGGTGGCCGTCCTGTTGTCACGCTCCTCCTCAGCCCGGACCGTGCGAGCCCGGACCGTGCGAGCCAGCGCGCCCTGAATCTCCAAGCCTACCAGAACCAAAACAATTTCACCAAGTCAGTAGAAGAGCGGTGAATAATTAACACCCAAGCAAAGTAAGTACTCACCCGAGCTGAGAGCTCGCACTCTGCTTCACCGGCACGAGACACTGCACTGGCAAGTTGCTCCCGGAGGAAGGTGACCTCCGAAAGTGGAGCCCGGGAGTTGGAAGATGCCCCGCCGGCTGTCCCTACCGTCACTGCCTGCTCAGCACGTTGAAACAAACAAACAACAGTTAGCGGCTAAACCTCAGGATTTCAAAAAAAATAAAAATAAAAAAAATAAATAAATAATGCATTGCGTAAACCTACCGGGATGTCGAGCTCCTATCGAGTGACAATCAACTATTGCCTAGCGTCCGCCAGTTGCGCCCACAAGCCATTATTGATGGCGTCACGGGCATCCTGCATTTGGATATGCATAAAAAAAGAGAAAAAAGAAAGAAAAAAAGCACAAACAAAACAAAAACAAAAAAATGTAATGCTCTTTTTTCTTTACCTCTGTTGGCCTCCTGAACTGTAGACACTCTACATGAGTCTCCATGCAGTGCCGCAGGTAGTCGGCACTATCCTTCACATGTACATCACCGTGCTGCCAGTCCTGGAACTGGGTAGGGAAGCACGTACGCCAGTCTATGAGCTTTGCCTTGCCTCGGGTTTTTTACCCGATACGGTTCGGCTCGTCCGCACTTGCCCACTCATCGGCCAAGATTAGGGTCCTCATCACAAGTTTCACATAGCCATGAAAAAAACAAAAAACAAAAAACAAAAATATACGCCTCACTTATCGAAGACACTTTCATCTTTCAAGTGTCACACTCACCAAACCCCCTTTCCCTCTACCACGGCTCAGCCCACCACGTTCCATAGATCAAGGATAGGGGAGGAAGAAGCAAGGTGAGCGAATTTTGGCAAGAAGAAGGGTCGGTCGTGGGCGAAATGAGGAAGAAGTAGGGCCGCCCTCTGACTTTCGGTGCTTTAATTTTGAATTCAAAGAATAGAACGCGTCTTCGCGCCTGAATTAAAAGTATACTAATAATTAAAAAAATGATAAATACAAAGGCGTCCCATACTTAGGACGTGTCTATCAAATAAAAAAAAACATGCACTGGCACTAAGGCTCTGCGTTTATTTCTTTAGAGCAACAAAAAGGGGCTACATCAGGGGTTTGGGCACTTCAGGCCTCAATTTCCCCAATTTGGTTACATAAGCTCTCCACAGCTCGCGTTCTTCCTCTACGTGCACCATCGCCTTTCCTGGAGTGCTCATCTTCCATGATGATTTGATAGTCTTCACATCCTTTGCATCTCCCTCCGTACCCAGCTTCCTCTTCCTCAGGGGAGGAAAGTCAGATAACATTGGGAAAGAATGGCGAGGGAGGCCGATTTGAGTACAAAACCGATGTGCATTGTAAAGAACGAACTCAGTCGCGCCAACAAGCCGGAGCTCCGCGTCAGGGGAAGACCTCGTGAGGAGTTCATATAAGAGAAAATATGTCAGTGCACAAGTGAATAGGTTTTGTATCATGGTGTTGAAATGAGCCTATCAATCTTCGCGCTTCTTCAGCCAAGGACCGCGATTTACCACATTACCACCAAAGCCTAACACATCGGCCATGTGGTAGAGGGGGCTTTGTTGGAAGATTTTCGAGGTAGTCGACATCCCCTCATGGTGGTCAAATTTGATATGCAAGTCAATCCAGCAATTCAGAAGAAGTATGTAACCGAAAGGAGGCTTACCCATGCTAGAAGCCGTTAGACTGCTATAAAGGTAAGCAAGAACGGTGGGCCCCACTCTTTTGCCATTCTAAATTCCATAAATCGCACCCAATTGATCCTCCTCCACAATATTATCGGTGCAAGGAAATAGGAGAGCTCCCGCCAAGCAAATTGTGAACCCCTTCATGAGTTTCTCTAGGTGATCATCACCTGTCAACTCTTCTAGGACATTTATAGTCCATCCTGCAAGCTTCTGCAGGTTAATTCCCCTTTGGGTCTGGACGCCCTTGACGGCTTCGGAGGGCATAAAACTTATGAGGACTTCTTCGGAGGTCATCTTCTTCAGCATGGGTAGGATCTTTATCTTGTCATCTTTCCTGAAGCTTTTCAAGCCAAGCAGAAGTTTTGCTTCCTCGAGAAGGACCGTCGCATCAAAGGTAGGGAAGATGAATGTGTGAGTTTGTGGGTGCCAAATCTCTACCAGTACACCCATGGCCGCCCAGTCCATGTAGATCTTGTCATAATGTTTGGCGTGAACAACAAGCCCTTGCAAATTCCACTCTGTGATGATAGCCATCATGCCAATAGTTATGTTGGAAGTAAGCTTCGAAAGTCAGGGTATCTTGGAAAATTTTCTTGGGCCCGAGAAAAGGGGGTATGGCTGAAAGAAGGAAAGAAAATGGTGGGAAGGTGAAGGAGAAGTCGTACAGGAAGTAGAAAATGAGTCAACTTATCATTCGTGATTGAATTCTCTCGCTCAGATGTCCTTCGAGGTCGGTGAGCCGCTTGCACTCGCTGCTAGGCTTACTTATTTTTGCAGGGCGTGAAGACTCGCCTTCCATCTCAAGAGGCCAAAATCCCTCCTTCTCTCCCTTTACAGGTTCCCCCTCAAAACACTCTTTGATGCCCTTTGCTAGGCCAAGCAGGGAGGGTCCTTATAGGGAAAAAGGAAACATAAAAAATCAATTCAAGAGGTGCCATTGTAGGCTGTGGGGAAGGAACCATGTCTTCCTGTATTGTGTTCTCTTTTGCTTCTGTGAAACGTCTGGTGTGTTGATTTCTTTGTACAGTGGAGTGCAATTCTATTCTTGTAAAATAATTACATATATTCAGTGTAGGTTTCAAAAAAAAACTGTACCACCATGTACCACTTCCGGTCAGTGTGTCATGCATCTTACTATATGATATCTACATTACTAGAGCATATCAAGGACCTTATGCCTTGGATGAATCTGGAGTTTGAGTTCCCCTCTAACAAAAATAGTGATAACTCCAGAGGAGTTCGGGACGTACGGATAGGCCGTTAAGTCGTGATGGCATGGGGACGATGGTTCCGTTCGGTGAGTCGGTGCGTCGATAAACGGGCCCCGGCTCAGTATCGTCTCATCAAATCGGTATCCTGACCCATTCTTAACAATTTAACAATATTATCCTTGGCTATCTTCTATTTTCATTTGTTTTAATTTTCCCTTTAAACCCAGCATCCATCCATATAGGACTTTGATTTCACTATGAAAAATCATTCATTTAATTCGATTATGAGAGCCACTGTGCTTAAACTTCACATATGAGATATTTCATTCCGAATGGAGTACTCAGTTTCACCGAAGTCACCTCGAGCTATTTCTCCGAAAAAGACCATTGTTTGGATTTGTCTCCAATTCCTTTTTTATTCCCCTTGGACCCACCTTGGCCGCAGTACTTCCACAATGGCTGGTAACCGCTCCCCAATGGTGAAACCTGTAGGTTTACGACCCATGTACTTCCACGCAGTGAAGTTGGTCCCTTTTTCTATTCGTGCCTGAGCACACATTATGTCCTTCCTTGTTTGTTTACCATCCAAACAATTGTTGATTTCGGAGGCCCTCTTCAAGGTTGCTTCTGTGAAACTCTGTAAAGATTTCAACCATGTAATGTGGAAAGCGTGTCTCATCACACCTTGGCATCCACTTTTCAGTCCATTCTTACTTCATTTCATTACACTTCTATTCCATTCCACTACATGTCACTCCCTTGCAAAGCAGACGCCAAGGCGGGACAGCTGTAGACACGTCATTTTTTACATTACATTGAGTTAGTCTCGTATTACATTATTATGCCCCAAAGTGGCCCGCACATTAGAATTATTTGAGTGATGTCTTATTTTTTGACATTTGCTTTAATGAATTTAATCATGCATTGTTATATGATAAATCTTGATCTCTAAAAAAAATTCTTTTTTACTTAAATAATTAGAAAAAAATGAAATGACAATTTTTATAAATAGGATTTGAGACATGTTATTGCATTTACTTGATTCCTAAAACAAAAAAACAAATAAAAGTTTATTTTCCCATCTCTTTAACTCCCTTATAATTAAAACTTAAAACAAATGGGGTTGGCCCATCCCTTGGCCTACCTATATTCATTTAAATTCTTGTCTCCTTATCATCTTATCACCTAGGGGCCCCTTTAAAAAATAATAATAATAACAACAAAACAAAAAAGTCACTCATTTCTCTTAATTATTTCTCTCTCTCTCTCCCACTTATCTCTCTCGACCACCCACCACTCCTTATCTCTCTCTCTCTCTCACCCACCGTCGCACTCCCACTCTCTCCCTTTAGCTCGACAGAACCCGGTAGCTCTCCCTCTCACGTTTGACAGCCCGTCAACCTCACGACCCCCCATCCCACTCCACCTCCCCACCTTCTTCTTCCATCTCCCACACTCTCTCCCCTCACCCTCTCTTCATTCTCTAACCCACGACACCATCGAACACCCTCCTCCTCACCTCCCTCCTTCACACTCCCTCTCCACTGCACCATCCTCACCGCCACCCTCACCCTCCAACCCCGTCGTCGGCCACCTCTCTACCAAACACACACCTCCCCTCTTTCCCCCATCGCAACCCCATCTCTCTTCTCTCCCTCACCGCCATCAACCTCCCTCCTTCACACTCCCTCTCCACTGCACCACCCTCACCGCCACCCTCTCAGCCCCTCATGCCACCCTCTCCCCTCTCACTCACGACGCCACACCGCCACCTCCCTTTCTCTCCCACTTGCACCGAGCCCCCTCCCTACGAACCTCTCTCTCTCTTCCCCCTCCACTCTCTTTGACGTGGCAACATCACCGCCCCCCTCCGGCAACCATCGCCTACACCAGCCGCCGCCTGCACCCCACGTCGCCGCCGCGGCAACGTCGCCTCCCCCTCTCCACTACACCTCACTCCCCACACCACCCTCACACTGTCGTTGACCACCTCCTCTCTCCCTCCACTCACACATCACCGTGGCCACACCTGCCCCTCACTTACACCGCTTCTGTAATGCCCTGGATCCTTATTGGATTCTTATTAGGTCTTTCGGATCCTTTTCGGAGAGTTTCGGATCGCTTTTGTGGGTCCTGAGTTGAGTTTTACGATCCACGTGGGTTTCCCTCATACTAGTTACGGAACCCTGTGATGAGTTTATTTCTCAGTTCATCGACTCATGGACGTCGCAGTTGTGTTGTACTCTTTGATAGGATCGTTTCGACTATTTTTACGTATTTTTTTGAATTAGTCCATTTTCTGGCCAAAAATCGGAATTTTTAGAAATTAGAAAATTTTCCTAATTCTTTTCCTTTTTCCTTTTTCTTACTTCTTTCCTCTCTCCTCCCGTTCATTCACGGCCGCGACCTCTTCTCTCCCCCGTTTTCTCTCTTCTCTCGCCCTTCTGGCTCCGGCTGCAGACGGAGGAGGCTCGGGCAAGCAGAGGTGATGCTGTGGGAGTGATCGGGTGCGTGATGGGGCGAGGATCGGATCGTTTTTGGCGCGATCCCGAACGGTGGATTCAAAGCCGACGGTCGAGCTCGCGATGTGGTTTTCGGCACGGTTTAGTCACCTCGGTGTACGGAATCTTCGGTGGAGGTAGGGAGACGGATCACCTACTTCTCCTCTATGTTTTCCCTGTAATTTCACGTTGTTCGGTGCAAGTTTGAGCGGGTTTCGCTCAGTTTCGGTAAAATCATGCTTTGGGGGTGTTCGTAGGGTTCGCCAAAAATGACGATGATTTTTAGATCAGTTGATATCAATCGAATGCCTGGAATGCCAGCATTTCAGATTCGCTGATTTTGTGTCAATCAGTTGTCATTTGGGGCCGGTACGAGCCCGGGAACCTCGGTAACCCAAATAGGGTTAATTTGGTGGAATTGCCCTTTTCAATCTGTTTGTGCGTCATTTTGATCCCTTCCGGAGTGTGGAAGGTCGGTATTGTGATTGTGGATGTTTTCCCCTTCGATCGGAATCGAACGGGGCGTGGAATCGAGCTCGAACATCGAAGTTATGCCAATTTTTCGTCGTGACCGATCGACCGGACCAGGCGGGTCGGTCGACCGGCAGAAACCCTCGGGACCGTGTCGGTCCAGCCGTTGGTCCGGTCGACCGTACCAACGGGCCGGTAGACCGACCCTGTCCGGTCGACCGACCCTAGGCCTCAGGTCGATCGGAAGGCTCTATTTTTGCCCGTTTTGAGTCCTGGTTGGTCCGGTTGAGACCCAATGACCGACCTATGGCCTCGTGAGTGTCCCGGACACCCTATGGGTTCCGTGTCCATGTTTATGGGGTGTCGGGAAGTGTCGTTTCCCGTCGTTTTGATTTCCGTATGTCTTGGCTTAACCTTGTGGTTTGACGTTCCCGTGGATATCTTTTGATATCCTATGAGGCTATGACTACGTTATGAGGTAGCCAGGAGTTTTCTTGCTTGAAGTAGGATTCTCTTTCCTACTGTAGAGTCGTCATTGTCTGGTTCCGATCAACCCAGGGTGACCCAGTGGTTGACATGTAACCTTGTGTGTCTCGGTGGTTCCGTCCAGTTCGAGACATGGTTCTGGATGTCTCGAGGTATCGTCTTACCTAGATTTACGTGTCCAGGTGTGCTAAGGCTCTTGTTGATCCCTCAGGTCTCCGTGTGTCATTTTACGCGGTCGTGTCGTTTCCTCTGGCTTAGGATTAGATCGATTGACGGTGTGTCTCTTCCCTTCTTGACTCCGAGTCGTGAGACTCAAGGATCATTGTATTAGTAGGTCTAGTTGTCCTGTCCTGAGTCTGTTGGCAGTTTGCTGTGCTACCTTGGTGTTTTGTAGTACGTATGACACTACTTCCTTGCCTGTCTGTACTCCAGCACTTCTGTTTCAGAGTTTGTGTCCAGTGAGCCTCCACTAGTCATAGCATGGCGACACATTACGACGTGTTGACCCACCCGGGAGTGGTGGCGTGGCAGTTCCCGAGATACGATTTTTAAGCTAGTTTCCGTGGGCTCCCTTGCCTTGCAGTAGCGCCTTGATGGGGGAGAAAATTAGCTAGAAGCCTGGCTCAAGGCATTGAGCTTGTGTGTACACACGTGGTCAGGGACGTTGGACTGATGCCGACGGGCGTTACCCTGACTAGTCACTCGTTACTGTAGTTCCTGGTTCTGGTTCTGACAGTGTCTTAGTCTCTGTCGTCTTGTAGGCAGCGTAGACGAGACACTTGTAGGCACAGCATAAGACGTCAGTGGACGCAGCTGGCTGTTCTTCTAGTGAGGGGGTGCTTCCGTCACGTGACACGTGACTCTCGGGTTTCTCGTGCGTCGTGACCTTTCCAGGTTAGCCCTCTCGTGGTCTTGCCCGAGGTCAGTGTTGTGTCATGTGCACGACATTCTAGTCATGTGTGTGTGTGTGGTCGTGTCTAGAAGAGCATGCACGACAATCGAGTCGTGTATGCTTTAAGGCGTCCGTGTCTGTCTAGGTCTTTCTAGGTTTTTTGTCTGTCTTGTAGATCAGCTTTGGGAGCCGAGGTTAGTTCGGCAGCCGTGTTTTCCTTCCAGGTATGGCTTTTCCCTTTTCTTTTAGCTGTTCCTGCTTCCTTCCGTTCTGGTTTTCTTTTACAACTTTGTAGTTTAGTTTTCCTACTTTACTGCTCCTACTGTTTACCTGCTGTTTTAGTCGTCCTGTGTTACTGCGTTGTTTTTCAGTGGGGATCCGCGTGACCCCTACTGAGCTAGTGACACGAGGCTCACCCCTACTTTTCAGGTGGGTGGCGTCGTTCTGCTTCCGCGGTTCCTGATGTGGCGTGTCCGTAGCTGCCAGGGGTACCTGCGTCGGGCTTCCCCTGACCTCAGTGTACGTTCTTCTTTTCTGTTGACTACACTGCTTGTCTTTCCTTTGGACTAGACTATGGTATAATTGTTAAATTTAAACTGATAATAAAAAAGTAATTTTATTTCTACTACTTTAGCAAACCGATCTAATGAAATTTAATTGCTTACTGTTACATCTCTGTGGCTTCAATGTACTACACGACAATCATTTTTCCATTCGGAGCTTTACCGCTCTTGGGAGGCTTCACGGGTTCTAAGCGGTATCAGGTCTGCTCGGTAGTCTTATCGGGTATATCCAGTATCCGGAGTCCGGGTCGTCACAGGTGGTATCAGAGTGGTTGTTGTGTGAAGTACATGGAAATCTGAGATATACAGTTTCCAGAGTCCTGCAAGTCCAGTACAGTATGCCAGCTGAAGGCTGGGTTAATTCCATGGCATTAGGTTCACGATTCTTGTCGTTTTGTTTTCCGTGTGTCGTCTTGTGCGTGCTATCCTGGCACTGCGCGAGATGGTTCTGCTCTCGTCAGGATATGACGGGATGCTTCTTTTTTGTTGCAGTGTTTGTCTCGATCGTGCTGTACTTGGCAGAGTTTGTCGGTAGGCTTGAATCTGCAGTACATTGTTCGAGATTTTTCCGTGATTGGTTCAGGTGGCTGGTGACTTTTAGCGTTGGTATGATGGTCGTACATGTTCTTACGTTGTTTTGGTCATCCCAGCTTGAGTCTGTTCAGCTCCTGATGTGTATCGCTTCTGTTGAAGTGGCCGCCTCATTGCCTCGATTGAGAATATGCTCAAGCGAACCTAGGATTTTCCTTCCTGGTGAGCTACTGTTAGTGAGCTTGATGCTTCTCATCCCGTTTGGTGGAGTCTTTTCAAGGTAAGCCTTAGAATTGCTGTCTTAGTGATACCTTTGTCCTGTGTCTGCTTAAGTTTGAACAACATTTATTCTGAGCCTGATCTGCTCCTTGCTTTACGGTTCCTTAGCTTTGGACCTAATCCTTGTGTCGAGAGACGTAGTGTACCGTAATTGTCGTGCCGTGTCCCGCGGCTGATGTGTTGTGAAGGCTCATTTATTCTTTCAGGGTGTAAGGGTAAGCTGAGATTAGCACTTTCCTTGGGTTTTGTGCTGAACCTGGTACTCTCCTTCGGTGGCACTTAGGCTACTTATGATCGGTTGTTCACAGGATCAGTACTCGTGGCGTAATATATTACGATTTTCATGAATTGTGATGGCGCCGAGTGTGTGCTGAGATGCGGATATCGAGGTATTTTCTAATGTCTGTGTGCATTGTATGAGTGTGCAGGGGAAGCGTGTGGGCTGATTACCCACCGGTCGAGAGAATTGTCTTCCTCGATGTGACTTCATCTTGGCTCCCCATGCCTTGATGTGGTCTTTTGCCGTGTCGTTGATGGAGTCATTCTAGTGTAGGCATCGGCATTTGTGAGTATTGGGGAATCTGTCGGCATTCTTGCTGATTGGGTACCCTTGCTCCTCTGTATGGTGTCTTGGGTCTTGTGCTCTCAGGACGTGATCGTTGTCCTTGAGATGCATTCCCCGAGATTATCATTTTCGTTACCATGGGTCTTTTCTTGGTGAGCTGCTCGATGCATGACTAGTCCCTCGTGGTCATGTGTTCGGCTGTCGTTATGCCTTGATGTGACCCAGCTTGCAGTGGTGTTCTGTGACTCTATGTTCAGTGCGGAGCCGGGATCCTGCAAGTGCTGCCGTTGTTGTCATTTTATCACTGTTTCTCTATGATTTTGTGTATTTGTCTTGGCACTGTGTGGACCAGGTCTTGTCGGTTAGCTTTGCTGTACTCTCTTCTCCTAGTAGAGTTAGCTTGTGACTCGATCAGATATAATATCTGAGTGAGGACTAACTTGATTGTGTTTGTGGTCCGATGTTGTCGTTGGCGTCCTGTGTGCCAAGTGTTCCCTGTTGCCTTTGGCACTGGAGTCGATGATGTTGTCCAGCTGTCAGTTGAGAGGACTATGTCTCCTTGTTTAAGCTGATACTCGCCGTGTCTATCGTTTTATTTTTCCGATATCTGTTGTCGTGGCATGTGTCGTGTCTCCTTCTCTGCGAGATGTAAGTGACGTTGCCTTGTTTCGGAGGTGTCGGACTTGTGTTCACTTGTGTCATGCTCGATCCAGAGCATGTACTCGTGATTGTAGTCTGACGGTGTCCCTCTGAACTGTATTATCTCGAGATTTGTGCCATTTCAAGTTGTGTCTTGGGGTTATTCTTCCCTGCTTCTCCTTTGCTAGTCCTTAAATTTTGAGGATGAAATTTCTTGAAGGAGGGGAGGATGTAATGCCCTGGATCCTTATTGGATTCTTATTAGGTCTTTCGGATCTTTTTCGAAGAGTTTCGGATCGCTTTTGTGGGTCATGAGTTGAGTTTTACGATCCACGTAGACTTTTCTCTCGTACTAGTTACAGAACCCTGTGGTGAGTTTATTTCTCAGTTCATCGACTCGTGGACGCCGCAGTTGCGTTGTACTCTTTGAGAGGATCGTTTCGACTATTTTTGTGTATTTTTCTGAATCCATTTTCTGGCCAAAAATCAGAATTTTCAAAAATTAGGAAAATTTCCTAATTCTTTTCCTTTTTCTTTTTCTTTCTTCTTTCCTCTCTCCTCCCATTCATTCACAGCCTCGACCTCCTCTCTCCCCTGCTTTCTCTCTTCTCTCGCCCTTCCGGCTCCGACTGCAAACGGAGGAGGCTCGGGCAGGCAGAGGTGATGCTGTGGGAGTGATCGGGTGCGCGATGGGGCGAGGATCGGATCGTTTTTGGCGCGATCCCGAACAGTGGATTCAAAGCCGACGGTCGAGCTCGCGATGTGGTTTTCGGCGCGGTTTAGTCACCTCGGTGTACGGAATCTTCGGTGGAGGTAGGGAGACGGATCACCTACTTCTCCTCTATGTTTTCCCTGTAATTTCACGTTGTTCGGTGCAAGTTTGAGCGGGTTTCGCTCAGTTTCGGTAAAATCATGCTTTGGGGGTGTTCGTAGGGTTCGTCGGAAAACGGCGACGATTTTTAGATCAGTTGATATCAATCGAACGCCTGGAATGCCAGCATTTCAGATTCGCTGATTTTGTGTCAATCAGTTGTCATTTGGGGCCGGTACGAGCCCGGGAACCCTGGTGACCCAAATAGGGTTAATTTGGTGGAATTGCCCTTTTCAATCTGTTTGTGCGTCATTTTGATCCCTTCCGGAGTGTGGAAGGTCGGTATTGTGATTGTGGATGTTTTCCCCTTCGATCGGAATAGAACGGGGCGTGGAATCGAGCTCGAACGTCGAAGTTATGCCAATTTTTCGTCGTGACCGATCGACCGGACCAGGCGGGTCGGTCGACCGGTAGAAACCCTCGGGACCGTGTCGGTCCATCCGTTGGTCCGGTCGACCGTACCAACGGGCCGGTCGACCGACCCTGTCCGGTCGACCGACCCTGTCTGGTCGACCGACCCCAGGCCTCAGGTCGACCGGAAGGCTGTATTTTTGCCCGTTTTGAGTCCTGGTTGGTCCGGTTGAGACCCAATGACCGACCTATGGCCTCGTGAGTGTCCCGGACACCTTGTGGGTTCCGTGTCCATGTTTATGGGGTGTCGGGAAGTGTCGTTTCCCGTCGTTTTGATTTCCGTATGTCTTGGCTTAACCTTGTGGTTTACCGTTCTCGTGGATATCTTTTGATATCCTATGAGGCTATGACCGCATTATGAGGTAGCCATGCTTGAAGTAGGATTCTCTTTCCTACTGTAGAGTCATCATTGTCTGGTTTCGGTCAACCCGGGGTGACCCAGTGGTTGACAGGTAACCTTGTGTGTCTCGGCGGTTCCGTCCAGTTTGAGACATGGTTCCGGATGCCTCGAGGTATCGTCTAACCTCGGCTTGCATGTCCAGGTGTGCTGAGGGTCTTGTTGATCCCTCAGGTCTCCGTGTGTTGTTTTACGCGGTCCTGTCATTTCCTCTGGCTTAGGATTAGACCGATTGGCGGCGTGTCTCTGCCGTTGTGCAACGATCTTGACTCCGAGTCGTAAGACTCAAGGATCGTTATATTAGTAGGTCTAGTTGCTCTGTCTGAGTCTGTTGGCAATTTGCTGTGCTGCCTTGGTGCTTTGTAGTACGTATGACAGTGCTTCCTTGACTGTCTGTACTCCAGCACTTCTGTTTCAGAGTTTGTGTCTAGTGAGCCTCCACTAGTTGTAGCCTGGCTACACGTTACGACGTGTCGACCCACCCGGAGTGGTGGCGTGGCAGTTCCTGAGATACGATTTTTAAGCTAGTTTCCGTGGGCTCCCTTGCCTTGCAGTAGCGTCCTCTTGGGGGAGAAAACTGGCTAGAGGCATGGATCAAGGCATTGAGCTTGTGTGTGCACACGTGGTCAGGGGTGTTAGACTGACGCCGACGGACGTTACCCTAACTAGTCACTCATTACTGTAGTTCCTGGTTCTAGTTCTAACAGTGTCTTAGTCTCTGTCATCTTGAAGGCAGCATAGACGAGACACTTGTAGGGGCAGCATAAGATGTCAGTGGATGCAGCTGGCTATTCTTCTAGTGAGGGGGTGCTTCCGTCATGTGACACGTGACTCTCGCGTTTCTCGTGCGTCATGACCTTTCCAGGTTGGCCCTCTCATGGTCTTGCCCGAGGTCAGTGTTGTGCCGTGTGCACGACGTTCTAGTTGTGTGTGTGTGTGGTCGTGTCTAGAAGAGCATGCACGATAATCGAGTCGTGTATGCTTTAAGGCATCCGTGTCGGTCTAGGTCTTTCTAGGTTTTTTGCCTGTCTTGTAGATCAGCTTTAAGAGCCGAGGTTAGTTCGGAAGCCGTGTTTTCCTTCAGGTACGGCTTTTCCCTTTTTTTTTAGCTATTCATGCTTCATTCCGTTCCGGTTTTGTTTTACAGCTTTGTAGTTTAGTTTTCCTGCTTTACTACTCCTGCTGTTTACCTGCTGTTTTAGTCGTCCCGTGTTACTGCGTTATTTTTCAGTGGGGATCCGCGTGACCCCTACTGAGCCAGTGACACGAGGCTCACCCCTATTTTTCATGTGGGTGGCGTCGTTCTGCTTCCTCGATTCCTGGTGTGGCGTGTCCGTAGTTGCCAGCGGTACCTGCGTCGGGCTTCCCCCGACCTCAGTGTACGTTCTTCTTTTCTATTGACTGTACTGCTTATCTTTCTTTTGGACTGGACTCTGGTATAACTGTTAAATTTAAACTGATAATTAAAAATAATTTTATTTCTGCTACTTTAGCAAACCGATCTAATGAAATTTAATTACTTACTGTTATATCTTTGTGGCTTCAATGTACTACACAACAATCCTTTTTCTCTTCGGAGCTTTACAGCTCTTGGGAGCCTTCACGGGTTCCAAGCAGTATCGGGTCTGCTCGGTAGTCCTATCGGGTATATCCGGTATCCGGAGTCTGGGTCATCACAGCTTCCCCACGTCGCCACACCGACCCCCTCCACATGCACCTCCCCTCGTCGCCGCACCAACCCCCTCACACTGCCGCCCTCGTCCTCACTCCCTCTCTCTTCTCTCTTTACATGTACACCATCCGTTGTGACCACTCTCCCTCTCATCTTCTCCCCACGCCGCCGTGACCCCCTCCGGCTTTCCTTTTTCCCCACCGCCACTGCACCTCACTCCCCATCCCCCTCTCACACACACCGTCGACCACACTGCCCTGCACCCTCTCTCTCTAACACGCTTGCCACCCTCTCCTCCCTCCCTGCGGCCACCCTCACCACGCCACCGCGAGCCCTCCGACCTCCACTCCGCCACCGTCCACACCTCCTCACCACATTCGCACCGCCGCGAACCCCTCCTGTCGACCCCAACCTCACCAACGCCCACGTCGAGCCCTCACCATCCTCGCCACCCTCTCACTGCTACCACCTCCCCACTACAAACCACCCCCCACTTCACCGCCGCAGCCACCTCCGCCCACCTCCGCGAACCACCCCACTCCCACCGGCACACCCAGCCGCAGCCGTCACCCTCCCCTATCTCCCTCACTACAAGAAATAGGATCTATAGCCACAAATTTTACCTACGTTTCAATAAAATGTAGGTATATACTACTTATTCCTACGTTTTTTAAATTCTATAGGTAAATTTCCTACGTTTTATTTTAGCGTAAGTATATGGCCTATTTATTCTCACGATTATACATAAAGTGTAGGAAAATATTATATGTACCGATGTTTTATAAGTGAACATAGATATAGATGTTAAAATTTATTACGATTTTAAAGAAACGTAGTAATAAGTTACTTATTATTATTATTATTTTTAAAGAATAAACGTAGTAATAGGGATGACCCCCGAGGCGACAAAGTTGGCGCCCAACATTTTCTTTTTTTCCCTCCCTTTTAGGACTTGATTTTTCTCAAATCCCACCCGTGTTCTCTTCCTCCCCCTCCTCTTCCTATGCCGATCCTACTGGCGTTCACCGGGGACATGAGGCCAGTGGAGCAAAGGAACCCCCTTCGAGCTCAGGATCAGGAGGAGAAAGGATGGGAGGAATAGTGGGATGAGGGGGGCATCTACGAGTTGGGCTCCCTTTGCTGTCAGAGTTTGTCAAGGTGACCCCCATCTAGATCGCCTTCATCCATGGGTTTCGTCTTCATGTGCTGTTGTGGCGCAAAGATATCATGCTGGATGCACACGGCGGAGAGGCAGGTGAACGCGTTGCGGAGGCGCTACCTGGAGGCCGTCCTACAGCAGGACGTTGGCTTCTGCGACACCGACGTCTGCACTGGCGGCGTGGTCTTCAGCGTCTCCACCGACACCCTCCTCGTCCAGGGCACCCCAAGCTATTTTTTTTCTCTATCTCTCTTCCTCCCTCCCCCCCAACCTCCGCTGCCACTTCCTCTTTGATGGGAATCAACTCCGAACATGTACATTTTATTTTTGTATTTGTGCCCTTTTATTTATTTTTATATCCTGGGGGAAGTATATTCGTAATTGTAAGGCTTTATGAGCCTATTTGTTCTTCCTTAGGATTGTGTGGGTTTATGTGCAAAATAATCAGTAGGACCTGCAAGGGGGCCCTCACTCCTTTCTCATTGGTCCAAGTGGCACCACTTGGGTCCATGTGGGGCTGGTCAACCCTCCTAGGTGGCATCTAGAAGGTTTGACAAGTCAAGGGGGACAAGGTGGACAAAAAGTCCATATTCTCCTCCTCTTGGTCAAGGGGGCGCCCCTCCCTTATATATTATTCAAATGTGGTTCCAGATCCTATTTTTATTCGAATTTCAAAAACCCTCTACCTATTTTTATAAATTGTGTCTTTTCCCCAGCTTTAGTTTTGTTTCTGCTGTCCATATCCGACCCCGAGTCAGTATAAAATCCACCTAAAATCAAAACTTTCACCAAACTTTTCATAAGATATATCCCCATTTTCCTTTCTTTGGTATCTACAACTTTCATGAAGGGCTCAAAGGCTGAATAGAAGGTCTACATCATGGTCAACGTCAACTCTCAGGAAAACTTAGTTCTGTCCTGAGTTTTCAGATCCTGTGAGTCAGTAGCTTGAAAATTCGACAAAAGCCATCAATGGGAAACTTAAATTTCTTTCTCCGGCCATAGATCGAAGGATTTTAAGTCCGCTTTCTATCGGTATCTCTTTTGCATCGATCCGACGTCGGGAGTGATCACAGCAGCAGATCTCGCCGGGTCGCACGCTACAAAACAGAACTGCAGAGCCGTGGCCAGCAACTCCGGCGAGTGGAGATCGGAGCCGCCCGGCCTCCGGCCAGCAAACCAGCACACCGTCATCGCAGAGAGCGCCCTTCCAGGCATGCCCACCACAGTGGTGCCACCCCGGTCCCACACGGCCCCTCGGACCAGCACGTGGGTCCCACGATCGTGAGTACGTGTGCCGCCGAAGCAACACAAGAAGCGGCCCGTCAACCCGAAACCGCTACTCCTGGGTCCCATTGTGTCGCCCTTTACCTCCCTGCGTGGAGTGGGCATTCATATTCATTGCTGTAATATCTGTGTATTTACTGTTCCGGGAGTACAAGATCGGTCGGGAAGTCTTCCCCACGCCCGGTAGCGTGGAGGTATCGTGTTCGCTCCTTACTCGGCACTTGCTTTATTTCGTATATATTTCTTTATACCGCTGCTAGAGAGCATGCTAGGATCGTAGCTCCCTATGCTTTTATATCACCGCTGCTGCGAGAGAGAGAGGGACCGTCCCGTGACCCGATCCGGGCACGAATTGTGAGTTGACCACCCTAGCTCTTTGCCGGTTTCTCAACCGTGCACGTCCGTACACTTCCCTCGTTAGGGACGATCGCGAGCTTGCTTAGAGTCCGAGGATCGCATATCCATTTGGAGTCGAGTCCCGTGTCCGTCCCGCATCACTCTTCTTCTACTTGTTCTGTTGCTGCTACTTCTGCTTCTTTTTCTCCTCCTTCCCTCTGATCTCTACTTGTATGGCCGCCAATCTGCAGGGGAAGAGGGCGATTGGGCTGGGGAAGCGTCTCATGAAATAGATCTGGGCGGTGGCTGCCCCTTCACCTTCGACGTCCACTGCTGCTATGTGAAAACCCTGCTCCTTACACTTTTTTTCGCGTGCATATCCCTCTATAGCAGAGAATGCTCTAAAGCGTTCTGCTTTACCACCTGCCGTATGGCTGGGATAACTGGAATGTGACGATCCGAGATCTTGGTAACACTATCACTGTGCTGTTCTTGGTATCTGTGTTGTTTTTCGAGGAGGCCGTAGGCGGGTGCTATTGTTTTTCTGTTGTACCCAGGTGAATAGTAATCAAGAGGGGAGGGGTGAATTGATTACCAAAAAAAACTTTAACAATAAAAAATAATTATCTAGCACCCCTCAAAAGTTAAGAACAGAACAATGATGCAATGGATAAAAACAGCCAACCTCTCTTTCTCACCTTGATTCAAATCACACTTGGGAGAGGTACAAGATTGTTAAAACACAATTTTTGAACATGAAAAAGATTCACTCATATATCCGCAGAGCCCACAAGAGATCGACAATGAAAGACAAACCACAGATATTTTAGGTGGTCCGGGTCCACAACTGTGTCCCCTACGTCCACCCCTCACAGTGTGAGGATTAAGCTCCACTAGATGTGAGGCACACACACACACACGTGCTGTAAGCACAACCACACACAAACGCAGCCGACCTTGGCTGCACAACCACACACAAAATATTCTCAAATGTTGGAAGATGGAAAACAGATATTCTAGAACATATGAGCATATGTGCAGAAATCAAGATCTGAAAGATTCTAAGTATATCTAGCTCCCCCTTTCAATATTTCTGATGGAGTTCGAGCTCCTCTTCTTGAAGTCGGGGATGATGGGTTGAATGAAGAACTCTAGCCGCATCCCCTTGACGAAACACGCTGCAGATATCACAGCAGGGTACTGGGCAAAGACATCTCCCTCAGATAGATGATCTTCAGCTCACAAGGCAAAGAGGAATGTCTGGTTCACCACTGCGCTCTCCCTGTAAAGCCAAAACCAGATAAAACGTGAAAGCCTTTTCTCTCTTTCTCAAATCGCCCTAATCTCAAGGTATAAATACCCAAAAGAAAGGAGGGACACGTAGAGGGAATAATCTCCCATGGACCAATCATTGAGGGGGACAAAATGGGTGAAATGTAAATAGGGCGATGAGCCCGTGCGAACCAGTGTAAAACGCGCCTGTCGGAAAGTGTCGACTCAAGGAGTCGACACTGTCAGGTGCCCATGCCTGAAAATCACAAAATAGAACCGAGGACAGAAAATGTCGACTCAAGGAGTCGACACTTTCTGCCTGCCAACGCTAGAAACACGCAGACAGAACGCCAGCAAATAAGTGTCGACTCCTTGAGTCGACACTTTTTGTCTAGGCAACTAGAAACACAGCGGACAGAATGGTCTGATAAAAATGTCGACTCTAAGAGTCGACATTCTCATCCCAAGTTACAAAAACGAGTGACAGGCAAAAGATCATGAGAAATGTGTCGACTCTAAGAGTCGACACTTTCATCTGGGGTTTTAAAACAATAGAAAAGAAGGGTTTGACATGAAGGCTAAGGGTTCTAATGATCAATAAAAGATCTAAGCAATGCTTACCCATCTCTCATCAACCAGTCATCATTCCAAAACCAAATTCTTACCATTTAGGCTCAGATCATGACTAAGAGTTGCAAAGTTCCATTTAATTCTTCACATGTACCCCTGACATTCATGTATCAAAGGAAGAACAAGTTAGCCAAAATAATCATTAACATCATATGAAAGGAAGTCCAGTTAATTTGAATTAAAAACCATCTTTCCTCAACTTTGTCCTACACAAATAGCCATTGCCAAGTTAGTTCATTCAGTGAAGAGCCATTGAACAAAGGTATCCCATTCTTGTATGAACAAGGATAAGACAATGTATGTCAACCAATTATTCATAAACCAATGTCAAAAATCCACAATCAACACATTCATATATTCACAATTCTCAATATTTATATAAACTTCATTGAGTCAAACACGCTCATATTCACATAAAACATCGTCACATTATATTTGGTCATCATCAAAATTCCTTAAAGCAAAGTCACGCATGGGGTTCAACACTTTCAATCTATCCCACGTCTCATGGATTTGTTCCCCAGGGTTTTGTGTGAATCCAGTACTTACTTTCGTCATGGTATTGGTTCGCCCTATGGGATAGAATTTCTTTAAAAATTCCTTTTACATTTCTACCCAAGTGTCAATTGATCTACCCAAGGCTCCTAACCAATATTTGGCTTTGTCTTTGAGAGAGAATGAAAAAAGAGTCAGCCTGAGAGCATCATCAGAAAAGTTTTGAATTTTAACAGTTGAGCAAAGGGCAAACATGTAACACGAACATGAGTCACTCCGTTCGTGTATCTATATAAAGTGTCATGTACATCATAAGCAAGGGGGTGGGTGTACAAGCAACTCACTAACTGATGCGGGACGGATGACCGACTCGGGCTAAGATGTACGACCGACTCGTTGTGCGGCCAGCACTAGCACACTAAGGCAAGCCGGGCCGCTGACCACCGTCGTATTCTCCAGGTGGAGACGTCTCTCAACAGCGACTCTCTTGAGCCCGACGGTCGTTCCTTGCGAGGGAAACGTGGGGATCGCGGCGATTAAGAAACCACCGTCGCCTAGGATGCTAATTCGCGCTCGGTGCTCGATTGGAGCCACGGAACGGGCGCTCACAACTCACAATCGCGGTGAATTTGAAACTAGCTATCGGCCCTATTCTCACAAACGCAGCAATATAGAAAGCATACTAAATAGCAATGTAGATGTCGGAACGAGCACGTACCTCCACGACTAGGCGTGGGGAAGAACTCCCGGCCGATTTCCGAACAACCCCAATACACAAATGAGTAACTTTACAATTTCAGAACTGAACACCCACTCCACACAGGGAGGTATCGGGCTACAATTGATAATTTTTGGGTTGCTGGAATCCGGGTTGACGGGCCACACTCGCAGGAGGCGAGGGACGCGTGCCGGAGCCGCTCGGGTACGCCGACGGAAAGCCGACCCGGTGATGTCCACGCTGGTCACCCTGCGCAGTAAACTTGCGGAGGCCGGTACGGCCAGATCCGATACCCGATCGGAGCGCTGTTTATTGGAGAATGTCCGAGACAGGATGTAGTTTCTTCACTCCGAAGGGCGCGATCAGATGCCTTCAGATCTGGGAGCAGTGATGAATCTTCTCAGGTTCTAGTTTTGTGCTCACAGAACTGCACAGCGACACGGTAAAATGAGGTAATAATGGTTGCCGATGTTGGATCGGGGCTTTCTTTGTGGGAGATGGTAGGCGACATCAAGAGGAAGAATCTCTCCAAAGATCTCACACAGATCGCAACTGGATGAGGCGGGGAAGGCTCGGGAAGTTGGTGCTGGTTCTGAACCGGATCTGCTCAGATTTCTTGCGCGATCTCACGAGATTCTCCGCCACGGACAGAAAGTTGATCAGATCGAGGGGCAATCAGCGGTAACGCGAAGATGACTTGAAATACTACGATCTCTCTTAAGAAACTAACTTCATATGGCGTCGGAGTTGGGCTCCAGGAATTAAAACACAGTCATCTTCAGATCTGGGCAGCAATCAGGAACCGATCTGCGTGCCTCCGCGAGAAAAATCGCCACAATTGCTCACGAACTCCGATCGATGCGAAACCAGTGCTGAAAGTTTTCTAACTTGCAGAGGTATCACAGAGAATTTTTGTGGAAGGAGAATATAAGAGGAAGGGAGGGATACGTGGTTGAGTCGCACGACTTAGTTCTATCCAGTCACAGGACAGCACAATGGGAGTCACACCCAAGAACACACTAAGAGAATCACTATCTAATGAACTTTTCTTTCAACAAAACTTCATTCACTTCTACATAAACACTATACATACCCTTATATAGGGAAATGCAAGGGGTAGGGGGGAGGGGACTTGCGCAAGATGCAAGAAGGGGGAGGGGGAATATGACATGGGTGAAAGGGAAATGGAGAAGGTGACAAGGGGACATGGTGGCTCACCTACCCTTTGAAATTCAAAGGTAAGAAGGTAGGTGGCAGCCATTGAAACTTGACCAACAGCCATCTAATACTCCATGTGGTAAATGGAGGTGGAAGAAACATAAATAAACATAATTCCTAGCCTAATAAGCCAAAAGAGGGGGCGCCCCCCTTCTTGGGCCTTGAATGGGCCAAATTTGGCCATGGCTTAACCAAGCCCACCCAACCAATATGGCTTAAGGCCATTCCACCCTTGAAAGCCCATGAATGAAGAGAGCCCACTCTAGATAACCCAATCTAGATAGCCCATGTAGGAAGGAAGCCCATATGGCTTATGGATCCATTACAAATGGACCAAGGCCATTCCTTCTTAAGGAATGCTTAAGGGGCTTTAACCATTTGGCCCTTTAGGAGCCTTACAACCAGCCCATTAGCAAATTACAAATACAATAACCATTACAAGCCCAATTTCAATGCAAAAAAAGGTCCAAATTCAAGCCAAATTGTCTCCATTTTGAAGAGAAGCCGATGTAGTCCACTTGGTGCTCCGCGTATGGCACCGTCGGTTCGCCGATGTGTCACTTGATCGCCTTGGTGTCCGCACCAATTCTCCCCTGGTGGGAGAAACTCGACCCCGTCGAGTAAGGGTCTCGAAGCTTGCGCTCTCCGCATGTGATCAAGGTGTTGGTCATCCTGGGGCATCCTCGCCAACACACTAGGACGTGTGGGTATGCGCCGTTCCTTGTGGTGATCACCTGCTCATTCAGTATACAATCTATATGCATATGTTGAGGCTGGAAGAGGTGGATTCTCGGGTGAGGGGTCACTCCCAATAGAAAGATAAAGCTCGAAACTCACTAGGGATCACCGCGGGTTCCAATATGCTACCAGAGGAAACATGGAATGTCGAATTGACACCATCGTCGTTCGGTAGTTCAATATCATACGCTTTCGGACCCACTTGTTTCTTAACCCAGAAAGGGTGGGTATCGTGGACTTAGAGTTGCTTTACGGCCCCAAGAGGAACCGTTCAGGTATGACCCTGATCATGACGTACTCTCCCTTTTGAACTCACGGACATGTAGCATGCATCAGCTAATTCCTTATGCGCGCATGGCTGGCCTTTTATTGACACGACTTAATGCAAACCATATGTATGAAAGAAAACAACTAGAGAGACAAACATACACACACATGACCTTAGACATACATACACACCAAACAAACAATGCAACCCAAAGTGGGGGACTCTTAGACACCTAACATGAACCTACTGACTTCTAACTAGGGGTTCAGAGGCTCGGGAGGATCACACCCAAGTGCACATCGCCCTGGGTACCCGGGTATTCAGGCTCTTCTAAAAGCTGTTCAAAGTACTCCTGCTCGAGTTCGGGATCCGCTACATAGCTGACCTCCACTAGCTCCGGTGTGCGGTCACGGACTCGGGTGTTCGAAATAGCCGAAATAGCCAAGGACTCTCGAGTGGGGCACTTGGCCGCAAAGTGGCCAATCCCACCACACCTATAGCACTGGTCACGTGTCCCTGTGCTAGAAGATGCTCCACCAGTCATCGGTCCCTTTCCCTTGTCTTCTCGCCGGACCGGGGGTGATGGGAGCTGAGGTCAGGTAGGCAATGTGGGCTACTGGAGTTGTGAGGTGGGGATGGGTGCCTGTGGGCGAGGGGGAGGTTCCCTTGGAGGGAGAGGGTCCCTTGGAGGGGGATGCCGAGGCCTGATAGGTTCTGGAGGATGAACCACCGGAAATCGGCTATAGGAACTAGGTGTGGTCCGAGTGTCGGACCCACGCTGATGGAAGGACCCCGATCGTTGGTCGGGAGCAAAATCTGACTCAAACTGCTCTAATTCAAGAGCAACTTGATAGGCGGCCTCTAGGGTGGTCACATTGCAGTGAAAGAGCTCGTACTGGTAGTGGGGCCGCAGACCACGACGGAAGCGGAAAATAGGCATCGTGCTCTCTTCCGAGATATCACATCGCAAAAAATATTCATCAAACTTGGCAATGTACTCGGACACAGACCTATCACCTTGGGTGAGAGTTTGCCACCGGTCAATGAGACGTTGACGGTACGAGGTGGGAAGATACTTAGTTCTAAGCCTTTCCTTCATTTCATCCCAAGACTCTACCGGGGGCTCTCGACGCTGATAGAGCAAGCTCTCCACATTACGCCAATAAGTTTGCGCCTGCCCTAACAACTTCATTTTGGCGAACCTGACTCTCCGGAGGTCCGTCATTTCGAACCACTCGAAGTACCGGTCCATGCCGGCCTCCCAATCGAGATAGACCTTTGGGTCCAAAGACCCGTTGAATGTGGGAGGGTCTGCTCACACGGTCCTAAGGACTCGATCGTCCTCCTCATCTCTTGGCTGATGAAAGCCATGGCGGCGTCGGCCATTCCCCCCATACGCATTATCGGACCCAAAGTCTTCTAGACCAAGGTCACGCTGTTGTGGTTCAATGGCCTATTGCCGGGCGTTTTGAGGAGCAGGTGGGGGCTGGTTTTGGGCCGCGGGAGCGGCCTGGACTTGGGCCATGGGAGCGGGTTGGACTTGGGCCACCACGGGAGGAGGTGCGGGTGGGACTTGGGCCGCCCTGGGAGGGTCCCCGTGTGACATCCTATCTAACCGTCCAACGAGGTCTTGGACCGACCTGTTGGAGGTCTCCATGCGTCCCTCCATGGCCCTAAGGCGACCATCCATATTATCGGAGAAAGTCCGAAAGTTAGCCTCGGATTGGTCCAACCTAGTCATAATGGCCATCATCGCCTCGTGTAGGGAGTGGAAGTCTCCCGAGGCGCCATCTCGTGGGTTAGCCATAGGGGAAGGGCGATGGTATTGGGTACCTTGCCGAGTGAGCATGCAACGACACGGACTAGGAAACACCGACTAATGCAAACGCACACTAATATGATGCACCTAGACCTAAACCAATATCCGGTATGCGGCGGAGATAATCGACCCGAAGGTCACTCGCGCAAGTGGGCGGCCTTCCCGATAGGCGTAGCCTAACGTTCGGACAACACCTTTTGATATACCGAATTATCGGGATGAAATGCAATTTTAAAACACTCTCTCTTTTTTTTTATTTTAGAAATATGATGATCCTAGACTCGACTTAAACCGACTTATACCAAACGATAATGAATACCTTAGACTCGACCACGGACGCTCTGATACCAATTTGATGCGGGACGGATGACCGACTCGGGCTAAGATGTACGACCGACTCGTTGTGCGGCCAGCACTAGCACACTAAGGCAAGCCGGGCGGCTGACCACCGTGGTATTCTCCGGGTGGAGACGTCTCTCAACAGTGACTCTCTTGAGCCCGACGGTCGTCCCTTGCGAGGGAAACGTGGGGATCACGGCGATTAAGAAACCACTGTCGCCTAGGGTGCTAATTCGCGCTCGGTGCTCGATTGGAGCCACGGAACAGGTGCTCACAACTCACAATCACGGTGAATTTAAAACTAGCTATCGACCCTATTCTCACAAACGCAGTAATATAGAAAGCATACTAAACAGCAATGTAGATGTCGGAACGAGCACGTACCTCCACAACTAGGCGTGGGGAAGAACTCCTGGCCGATTTCCGAACAACCCCAATACACAAATGAGTAACTTTACAATTTCAGAACTGAACACCCACTCCACATAAGGTGGTATCGGGCTACAATTGATAATTTTTGGGTTGCTGGAATCCGGGTTGACGGGCCACACTCGCAGGAGGTGAGGGACGCGTGCCGGAGCCACTCGGGTACACCGACGGAAAGTCGACCCGGTGCTGTCCACGCTGGTCACCCTGCGCAGAGAACTTGCGGAGGCCGGTACGGCCAGATCCCATACTCGATTGGAGCGCCGTTTATTGGAGAATGTCCGCGACATGATGTAGTTTCTTCACTCTGAAGGGCGCGATCAGATGCCTTCAGATCTGGGAGCAGTGACGAATCTTCTCAGGTTCTGGTTTTGTGCTCACAGAATTGCACAGCGACACGGTAAAATGAGAGAATAATGGTTTCCGATGTCGGATCAGGGCGTTCTTTATGGGAGATGGTAGGCGACGTCAAGAGGAAGAATCTCTCCAAAGATCTCGCACAGATCTCAACCAGATGAGGCGGGGCAGGCTCGGGAAGTTGGTGCTGGTTCTGAATCGGATCTGCTTAGATTTCTTACGCGATCTCACGATAATCTCCGCCACGGACAGCACCGTGATCAGATCGAGGCGAGATCAGCGGCAACGCGAAGAAGACTTGAAATACTACGATCGCTATTCAGGAACTAACTTCATATGGCATCGGAGTTGGGCTCCAGGAATTAAAACACAGTCATCTTCAGATCTGGGCAGCAATCAGGAACCGATCTGCGTGCCTCCACGAGAAAAATCGTCACCGTTGCTCACGAACTTCGATCGATGCGAAACCAGTGCTGAAAGTTTGCTAACTTGCAGAGGTATCACAGAGAATTTTTGTGGAAGGAGAATATAAGAGGAAGGGAGGGATACGTGGTCGAGTCGCATGACCTAGTTTTGTCCAGTCACAGGACAGCACAATGGGAGTCACACCCAAGAACACACTAAGAGAATCACTCTCTAATGAACTTTTCTTTCAACAAAACTTCATTCACTTCTACATAAACACTATACATGCCCTTATATAGGGAAATGCAAGGGGTAGGGGGGGAGGGGACTTGCGCAAGATGCAAGAAGAGGGAGGGGGAATGCGCATGGAATATGACATGGGTAAAAGGGAAATGGAGAAGGTGACAAGGGGACATGGTGGCTCACCTATCCTTTGAAATTCAAAGGTAAGAAGGTAGGTGGCAGCCATTGGAAGTTGACCAGCAGCCATTTAATACTCCATGTGATAAATGGAGGTAGAAGAAACATAAATACACACAATTCCTAGCCTAATAAGCCAAAAGAGGGGGCGCCCCCCTTCTTGGGCCTTGAATGGGCCAAATTTGGCCATGGCTTAACCAAGCCCACCCAACCAATATGGCTTAAGGCCATTCCACCCTTGAAAGCCCATGAATGAAGAGAGCCCACTCTAGATAACCCAATCTAGATAGCCCATGTAGGAAGGAAGCCCATATGGCTTATGGATCCATTACAAATGGACCAAGGCCATTCCTTCTTAAGGAATGCTTAAGGGGATTTAACCATTTGGCCCTTTAGGAGCCTTACAACCAGCCCATTAGCAAATTACAAATACAATAACTATTACAAGCCCAATTTTAATGCAAAAAAAGGTCCAAATTCAAGTCAAATTGTCCCCATTTTGAAGAGAAGCCGATGTAGTCCACTTGGTGCTCCGCGTATGGCACCGTCGGTTCACCGACGTGTCACTTGATCGCCCTGGTGTCCGCACCACTAACTCTTACCACCACCCTCCTGGTCATCTCTCCTCCCTCCTAAGACGGGGATCCCAGGGAGGCTTCCTAGAGGTCTGTGAAGCAATACTCGCCTCACCCCATAGCGCACACTCAGCCACGGGAGCACGACGCTCCTCTGCTGAGGAAACAAAGAGGCTACCAACGGAGAAGAGCCAGGCTGATGAAGGCGCGTCGCGCGCTCTCGTCCCCTCTGGTAGCGCTCCTCATCCTCCTTCAGCCTCCGCTCCACCACCCCAAGGCTCAACCATAGCTCCATCATCTGAGCCTCTAGAGCCCTCCTCTCGTCCCACTCCCTTTGCCTCTCTGCTCTCCACTCTCTCCCGCGCTACCTCTCTCCTCGCCACTTGGAGAGAAACCCTCAGCTCCATGACGTCCCGGAGCAGCTCCTCCTCCAATTCCGCTATTCGGGCATTGTGCTCTGACCAAGTGTCACGCTCCTTCGCTCACACCACACGAGCTAGCATTCCCTGTATCTCCATGTCCTGCCAGAGGCAAAATTTCACAAGGTCAGAAGAAAGGGGTGGAGCGTGTAGTTGAATTCCAAACCAAATCACACTCACCTGAGCCATGAGCTTGCGCTCGGCCTCCTCAGGACGAGCCACCGTGCCGGTGAACTGCTCCTGTAGGGACATGACCTCCGAAGGAGGAGCGTAAGATCTGGAAGAGGCTCTGTCGGCCATCCCTGCTGCCGCCACCTGTTGGGCACGTTGAAACAAGGGGACAAACGTCAAGTAGTGACTGAACATCGGGAATCCAAAAAAAATAAATAATAAATAATAAATAATAAAAATAAAACAAAAAATAACAAAAAAAATAAGTTGCCACTACATGCTTTGGTAGATTAATTCTACCTTGTATGTTTTTCCCCTGCTCTTGTGAAACATTGTGGTTGATTGATGTTCTGTACAGTTGAGTGTAATTTTACTTCTTATGAAATAATTCTGCTTTATTGTGCTCACTGTTGCGTGTAGGTTTCAAAAAAAATAAAATAATAATTAAAAAAAGCAAAAGGGGCACCGTTGTCCCACCTTGTCCCACCTTGTCTCACCGTGATCGCCAAGATGTGAACGACGTCACGGGTTAGGAGAGAGCGGTTCTGGCGCACGCGCGTTACAGGGTGAGATACAGGAAAGGTTGCCCCAAAGAGGATTGTCTCCCTAGGACTTTAGAGACGGGAGAATACACGAAATGGAAAGAGTGCAATAAGAGACAGCTGCGGGATGTTACTCACCGCGGGTGTTAACTGGAATTGAAATGGGGGAAGGGGGTACGCAAATGAAATCACCGCGAGATGTTACTCTCCGCAGGATTTTGACATAAATAAAATGGTAGAAATAAACCGTCGCGAGATGTTACTCTCCGCGGGATCTAATAAAAATAAAAATGACGTAAATATAAATGACATAAGATAAATCACCGTGAGATGTTACTCTCCGTGGGATTTAATGAAAATAAAATGACATAATATAAAAATGGGATTAAATTAACCGCCGTAATATGTCACTCTCCGCGGGATTTTAACAAAAGGATGGGGGTGTGTTGAAATTAAAAGTGCTGAAATTAAAAGGGCTGAAATTGAAAGTGCTGAAATTAGATGGGGGGAGGGAACCGCCGCGGGAAATGATCATCCGCGCGGGTGAGGACAGAAAATGAAATGCTGAAGTTAAATGGGGGGGAACCGCCGCAGGAAATGATCCTCCGCGCGGGTGAGGACAAGAATAAAAGAACAATCACTACGGGAAATGACTCTCCACAGGTTTTATGGGAACAAAAGAAAATTTAAAAAAAAAAAAAGAGAGCGCGTGTTGATGATGTGATCGCCAGGGGTTGTAGGCCCCAAAATGAAAGATCGCCTTCGCCTCAGACACGGGAGATGGTGTGGACTCCTTCTTCCTCTTCTTTTGACAGGCCGAAGAAGAGGGCCTTCTGGTCGGTTACCCTTGCAAAAGAACAAAGAAAGAAAGATGACTGAGATTAGAATGGAAATAGCATAGTATCAATCCCTTATGATATAAAAATTGATCCAATCATGATCAAACATGCACTTGGCTGGTGTTGTTTGAAATCCCTTTTTGGACACAAAGGGTAGGGTAATGAGATGATAATGAAACAAATGTGAAGAAATTCACAAACCGAGCCTTCTTAAGGAGAGAGGTGTAGTACATGTGGTGAATGATGCATGCGATGCAACTAACAGACTGAAAGCAAAAGGAGGAGAGAAAGAGTTTATTGGAGAAGACTGGTGACGGGCTTCGGAATGAGCTCCAGCAGCGTGAGGATGGCGTGAGCGAACGGTGAGACGGAGTGGCCTTGTTCACGTACGCAAACACCCAAAAATTTGGCTTCCTTTATTTCACGGAATTCAAATAGGTTGGGCCAGAGTCTCTCTTTTTTCTCTCCAAATTTTAAAAGGAGAGTCCAGTGTTTGATCGGAACTCCCTCCGATATTGAGAACGTGGAATCCGATATAAATCAAGAAAATATTTATATATATGTAAATATACACACACATATATATATCTACATATATATAATTATACACATAGAGAGATATAGGTATATATATATATATATATATATATATATATATATATATATATATATATATATAAAGGTGGAGGGAAGAAATAAAAGAATAAAAAATATGAGTAAATAAAAAAATAAAAATACACTAAGAATATGTGTTGGGGGGAGGTATAGAGAGAGGGTTAGAGAGAGAAAGAGAGAGAGAGGGGGGGTGAGCACATGAGGGGGGGTGTGCATGCATGTGCATGCGATGGAGGCCGGAGGGAGAGAGGGGAGGGTGATGGCTACGGCTGGGTGTGCCGGTGGGAGTGGGGTGGTTCGCGGAGGTGGCCGGAGGTGGCTGCGGCTGTGAAGTGGGGGGTGGTTTGCAGTGGGGAGGTAGTGGCAGTGAGAGGGTGGCGAGGACGGTGAGGGCTCGACGTGGGCGTTGGTGAGGTGGGGGTCAACAGGAGGGGTTCGCGGCGGTGCGAAAGTGGTGAGAAGGTGTGGACGGTGGCGGAGTGGAGGCCGGAGGGCTCGCGGTGGCGTGGTGAGGGTGGCCGGAGGGAGGGAGGAGAGGGGAGCAAGCGTGTTAGAGAGAGAGGGTGCAGGGCAGTGTGGTCGATGGTGTGTGTGAGAGGGGAATGGGGAGTGAGGTGCAGTGGCGGAGGGGAAAAAGGAAAGCCGGAGGGGGTCACGGCGGCGTGGGGAGAAGATGAGAGGGAGAGTGGTCACGGCGGATGGTGTACATGCAAAGAGAGAAGAGAGAGGGAGTGAGGATGAGGGCGGCGGTGTGAGGGGGTCGGTGCAGCGACGAGGGGAGGTGCAGGTGGAGGGGGTCGGTGCGGCGACGTGGGGACGCGGTGTAGGTGAGGGGCGAGTGTGGCCACAGTGATGTGTGAGTGGAGGGAGAGAGGAGGTGGTCACCGGCGGTGTGAGGGTGGTGTGGGGAGTGAGGTCCAGTGGAAAGGGGGAGGCGACGTTGCCGCGACGGCGATGTGGGGTGCAGGCAGCGGCCGGTGTAGGCGATGGTCGCCGGAGGGGGGCGGTGATGTTGCCGCGGCGAAGAGAGTGGAGGGGGAAGAGAGAGAGAGGTTCGCATGGAGGGGGCTCGATGCATGTGGGAGAGAAAGGGAGGTGGCGATGTGGCGTCGTGAGTGAGAGGGGAGAGGGGAGAGGGTGGCGTGAGGGGGTGAGAGGGTGGCGGTGAGGGTGGTGCAGTGGAGAGGGAGTGTGAAGGAGGGAGGTTTGTGGCGGTGAGGGAGAGAAGGGAGATGGGGTTGCGATGGGGGAAAGAGGGGAGGTGTGTGTTGGGTAGAGAGGTGGCCGACGGCGGGGTTGGAGGGTGAGGATGGTGCAGTGGAGAGGGAGTGAGAAGGAGGGAGGTGAGGAGGAGGGTGTTCGGTGGTGTCGTGGGTTAGAGAATGAAGAGAGGGTGAGAGGGGAGAGTGTGGGAGATGGAAGAAGAGGGTGGGGAGGTGGAGTGGGATGGGGGGTCGTGAGGTTGACGGGCTGCCAAACGTGAGAGGGAGAGCCGCCGGGTTCTGTCGAGCTAAAGGGAGAGAGTGGGAGTGCGACGGTGGGTTAGAGAGAGAGAGAGAAAGAGAGAGATAAGCAGTGGTGGGTGGTCGAGAGAGATAAGTGGGAGAGAGAGAGAGAGAGAGAGAGAAATAATTAAGAGAAATGAGTGAGTTTTTTGTTTTGTTGTTATTATTATTGTTTTTTAAAGGGGCCCCAAGGTGATAAGATGATAAGGAGACAAGAATTTAAATGAATACAGGTAGGCCACGGGATGGGCCAAGCCCATTTGTTTTAAGTTTTAATTTTAAGGGAGTTTAAGAGATGGGAAAATAAAACTTTATTTATTTTTTTTTGTTTTAGGAATCAAATAAATGCAATAACATGTCTCAAATCCTATTTATAAAAATTTTCATATCATTTTTTTATTATTTAAGTAAAAAAGATTTTTTTTAGAGATCAGGATTTATCATATAATAATGCATGATTAAATTCATTAAAGCAAATGTCAAAAAATAAGACGTCACTCAAATAATTCTAATGTACGGGCCACTTTGGGGCATCATAATGTAACACCACAGGTTTCTTATCAATTCTCTGGCCTAAGACAGCTCATGTAGCATAATCTGAGGCATCGCACATGATTTCGAACGGCAGCGACCAATCCGGTGATTGAAGAATCAGAGCTTGGGTCAGGGCTGCCTTCAGGGAATGGAAAGCCTCAAGACAAGACTCGTCTAGCTGGAATGGAGTGTCCTTGGCTAGAAGCTTAGTGAGCGGACTAGTAATGATAGTGATGAGGGCATCTCACGACACTCCCTCTAGCTCGGGTCGCCTGCACACTCTTGATGTGGATTGATTATGGTCTACACTTGTTATCTTCATTTCCCAAGTTTCATCTTATGTATTTTCCTTTTATTGAGTCCTATCTTTTGTATTTCCCTTTATTGAGTCATGTGGTTCTAGTCCATTTCCCTTGTTATGCTTAATTGGGCCTTATTATCTTAGTTATGGGCCCATAGGATTGAGTCTATGATATGCTAGGTCTTTTGTCTTATTGTCAGGGACATTTTGGTCATGTAAAGAATGGTTGCCTATATATAGGCCCATCTCTCCTCATGTACTCAACTTTTGATGAATCAATTTGAATAGAAACATTTCCCACATCTCACTCCCCTCCACTAAATTTCTCTTCTCTCTTATTCTCTCATTATCTCTCTCTCTCTCTCTCCCAAGGGGAAGAGTTCGCCCCCCTCTCTCTCTCCTCACTTCCCACCCACTTTCTCTCTCTCTTCCCCTCCCCAATAACTCCTCCCAAGTTCCCACACCACTCCCATAACTCCACCCCAGCCCCAAGGTATCCTACACCAATCAAAACCCCACCCTCCAACCACCACCTACCCCTTCCACTTCCCAAAGCACCTTCCCACCCTCCCAAGGCTGAAGGGACTTCCCCCAAGGACCCAAATTCGAATTTCCCTCCCCTTGGGCTGTGCCCTTTCATCTCCCCACCCCCAAGCTCCCAAGTTCGCCCCCCACCTCCCCTTGGTCAAGCCAAGTTCGCCCCCCCCCTCTCCCTTGCTCTCCCCTTGCACACCAAGAGCTCCACCTTCCCTCCACTCATCTCACAGCCCTCTCCAGCCATTTCCCCCCCACCCTTCATTCCCCCACAGCTCTCACAACCCCTAAACACCTCACATCTCTCTCCCATAGCCACTAGACACACCTCCCACCCCATTTCCCCAACCACACCTTTCACCTATAGCCATTTGCATTTTCAGGTTCAGGCCAGGACGCCGGTTGCAGATTGGCAGCAGATTGCAGAGGGCACCCCGTCGTCTCCTGAGGGCTCCTGGCGACCTATCTTACATCGTCGGAAGCGTCATCGAGCTAGCTTTCCAACGGTGGTGGTCTCGCATCCATCCGAGTCCGGAGCTGTTCGGAGTCGAGGATCTCGTCCAACTGCGCAATCTGCCCCTGTCTGAAGACCTAAAGCTGAAAGAAGAGGTTTCCACGGCCAGCTCGTGAAGTATCTGAGTGCCATTTTTGGAGGGCAGAAACTACGTCCCGTTAGCTTTCATCTCCAAGAAGAAGGACCTCAATCGGCCACCGGAGCTACCAGTTACAATTTTCTTCGCCGGAGGGTGCAGTCTGCCACCTGTGGGTCCAGGTTTGACCTGTCCTCACTTATCCGGCCACTATTCTTTTCTCCGACCTCCGATTGGGGCCCCGTCAACTCCTGATCGAAGCTACTCCGACCATGATCACGTCACCGCCAGTTTCATCTGGATTGGAGTTCAGGAGAGTCCGCAGCGCCTTCTGCAACAGACTGCACTAACTCTGCACCAGTCTAAGACAGAACGTTGCTGTCCTGTTCCAGTCGCCGGCTCAATCAGCCCCGAGTTTCAGAGCCTTCCCAAAAAATTAGAAATCACCCTCGGTCAGTTGGGGAACTTTTGGCACAGGTTTCATCAAGATATGAGTTCCGAGGAGTCCGTGGTAGCGTCAACACCAACACCCTGTCCAGTAAATCTGAAGATTGGCAGAACCGGCAAAGCTTGGAAAGTCGGGTTTTCTCGCATAATTCTCCCACCCCGCTTGGCCGGCTGAAGGCCCCTCCCTGCGAGGAGGTAGTATTGATTGTAATAAGTCTAATCCCCACCCCAAGATCATCCCTCCTGCGAGAGGCGTAGTGCTGTACCCCTTTAATTTTCAGGTCAAGCGACACCGCCGCAGCGATCGGGTGTATACCCTCGCTTCCCGGCGCGCCCTCGTCTCCGAGCGGGATCGGTGTCTTCACACCGATCAGGTGAGCCTCTGATACTACCTTTGATTGCCTTATTTCTGCGAGTTTAGTATTGCTTTGTATGCCCGTCGGACGGTGAGAAGAGGGCCCGTACTTGTATGCTACTTTGAAGGTGTCCACCGCGGACCGGGAGAGAGTGCCACCCAAACCCCGCCCTGCGGGCCAGCCGCCCACGAAGTTGGGAATCCTAGGCCCTTTGGGGTCAGCCTAAGCCAACTAAGTCAATTAGAATCATTGGGTCTCGCCTCGGACCCTTGCCATCATCCCCCGGCCCCGCCGGGTGATCGCGTGTGCCGAGTGAGTAAGACGCTATCGTGAGAATCATTGGAGTGCTTGTATGCTTGCGGGTCTAGGTCCTAGGTTGCTCATTTCATACTTAGTCATCCTTGGGCTGTTTCACATCAAGTGGTATCAGAGCAAGTTCACAACTTGTCTCTATCAAGTTGGTCCTAGGGCATGTTTATGCATTTAGAGTCCTCGGTTGCATCTCTTTGTCCACTAGCATGGCCACCTCATACCGACCTTACCCATCAGCCCTCTCCATGAGTTCAAACCCCCAAGAGAAGCCCACCACCAACACACATAACCTCCAAGGCCATGTTGAATACCTCATGGGAACCATGAACAATGCCTTTGATCGCCTAGATAGCACAAATGGTCAACTTACCCAATTAGGTGACAATGGGCCCACCCCAAGGGTGGACGATAGAATGGTCCCCCTCCCACTTCCCACCTTTGATGGAACCTCTCCTAGAGAATATTTAGATTGGGAATCCACATTGGACAAGTACTTCACTTGGTATCCCATGTCCGAGGATGAAAAGGCTTGGGTTGCCAAAATGCAACTTACCAAACGGGCAGAAACTCATTGGTTGCAAATTGTCGGGTTAAGGATACTTAGAAGGGAAACTCCCATCACCACTTGGGAGGACATGAAGGAGAAACTTAGGGCAAAATATGTGTCCCCTTCCTACCCGAATCACCAAAGCCTAAGGAGCACTTCAACTCCTTCACCCCCTCCTGGCCAACCCAAGACCCTAATCCCCCATTCCCCACCACTTCCCACCTATCCTATCCCGACCACCACATCTACACCCTACCTACAAGTCCTCACCACAACCATAGCTCCACAAACCCAATTGGGCCCCATGACCACCCCTCCACCTAGGCCCATGACGACCACCACCCCCCAACCCAAATTCCCCCACCAAACCCATATCCCACAAGCCCCCTTGAACCCCACCATTATCCCTCCATCACCCCCAAAGAAAGATGCACCTCCCAAGGCCAACCAACCTAAACCCCCTCACCCAACCCACCTCCCGCTTCCTACACCAATCTTTCCCCAACCTAGGCCTCCACTACTTCCCCTTCCTATCCCAACCCAAGTCCACCCTTGCCCACCACCCCGAGTGCGCCATGCATCGACTACCACCAACCCACCCACCATAGACCTTCCTACCCCATTGTCCTTAGGAGTTGCAACCCACACCCTCACCCAAGTGGAGAGGGATACCAATCCGGATCCACCTCCCAAGATAGAGGAAATCCAAGGGCCACACAACTCACCCACCACTCCTAGCCTAGCTCCTCAAGAGCTACACACCCTTCCCCATGACACCGTCACCATAGATGAGTCCGTACTCCAATGGCTCAAGCAAGGCCTCACCATTCCTAGTTCACAACCAAGCCACCTACCCATGGGACATCAATCCCAAATCATTCCCACTCAGCCTCATGTCACTTATCAAACCTCCTATTGTGTGGAAGATTTGGGAGACTTAGTGGCCTACCTACATTGGCAAGTCCACTTGACCGATATGCTAGCCATGAGGCCGTCGGAGCCTAGCACCATTAGCCTAGCTTACCCCGCCGTTGGCTCCATCACTTCCATCTACACTAATGGCCAATTTACAAGTGAGATCATACTCTTTCTTCCCATGGAGGAGGAACCCATCCTAGTCTACTCCCCAACCATTGAGATCCCAAGTGCTTTGATTGACCAACCCATTAGCAACCTTGGCCCAATTATCTTGGAGGAGGATGACTCACCATTGGAGGACCTTGAGAACATGGAGTACCCCTACCTAGGTGACCCTTACCATGATCCCTTTAACCCCTTCCTAAGGGAGCCTAGATCTCCATGTAACCCACTCCCCCTATTCACCACCCACCTCACCCTACCCATATCGCCCATGTTGACCCAAACTCCTCCCTTCCTAGAATCGGGTTACACCATGAGAGCATTGACCTTAGGCAACAAACACCTTGGGATTGATGAAATGCCCCACCCCATAACCACCTTCCTAGATCCCTTCGACCCATTCACATGGAAGTTCAAAAGTCATCCCACATCTATGCACATGGAAGTCACCTTTGGGATAAATATGCATGAGTCTAGGCTTACCACACCATTTGACATGATTCATAAGTCGGGTACATTCATTCACATCACCCACATGTCAAGTAGGAAGCATAAGTGGACCGTATTCGGATGTATTGGCCCACCTTCATTCATCATGAGTCTTAAGCATGAGAGGAGCATACATGGATGTCCGGGTCCCCCGACATTTGTCACACCCATGCATAAAAGGTTAATCTATGGATGTCCCGGCCCTCCTAAGTCTGTCACAGTCTTCATGGAATCAAAGTGTGATCGGTCTACATTTGGCTGCCCAGGTCCACCTTTGCACACCATACTTTTCACACCAACATCACATCATAGTGCATGGCATACGCATTCTCGCAAGCATATAGGAAAGAGCAATGAGACTTACAAAAGGCGGGCAGATGCTCATCGGCGCCACTGCGAGTTCCAAGTGGGAGATTCGGTGATGGTGAGGACGGAGCGGCTCCTTCCAGGGCCTGCCTCCAAGTTGAGGGCACGAGGTTCGGGACCCTTTCGAGTTCTGAGATGACTTGGCAGTAATGCTTATGAGCTAGACCTACCTGAGGGTTTTGGGGTACACCCTACTTTCAATGTGGCGGACCTGGTACCCTACAAGGGCCCCGCGGTGGAACCCAGTGAGGAGCTCGAGCCTTTACCCCTCCTTGAGAGAGACACTCCCGGAGGGACTCCACTTTCTAGCTTGAGAGACCGACGAGAGCAGGTAGAGGCAATACTGGATGAGCAGAGTATCATTACTAGGCACAAGGTGTATCAGCGCTACCTGGTTAGGTGGAAGAACCGTCCCCCGATAGAGGATACGTGGGTGAGTCGAGAGGATCTGCTGCGCTTGGACCCCGACATGCTGGAGCATTACGACAGCCAGGTGGACCCATACTCGACGGGGTCGAGTTCTCCCCACCCCGGGGGATTTGATGAGGGCATCTCACGACACTCCCTCTAGCTCGGGTCGCCTGCACACTCTTGATGTGGATTGATTATGGTCTACACTTGTTATCTTCATTTCCCAAGTTTCATCTTATGTATTTTCCTTTTATTGAGTCCTATCTTTTGTATTTCCCTTTATTGAGTCATGTGGTTCTAGTCCATTTCCCTTGTTATGCTTAATTGGGCCTTATTATCTTAGTTATGGGCCCATAGGATTGAGTCTAGGATATGCTCGGTCTTTTGTCTTATTGTCAGGGACATTTTGGTCATGTAAAGAATGGTTGCCTATATATAGGCCCATCTCTCCTCATGTACTCAACTTTTGATGAATCAATTTGAATAGAAACATTTCCCACATCTCACTCCCCTCCACTAAATTTCTCTTCTCTCTTATTCTCTCATTATCTCTCTCTCTCTCTCCCAAGGGGAAGAGTTCGCCCCCCTCTCTCTCTCCTCACTTCCCACCCACTTTCTCTCTCTCTTCCCCTCCCCAATAACTCCTCCCAAGTTCCCACACCACTCCCATAACTCCACCCCAGCCCCAAGGTATCCTACACCAATCAAAACCCCACCCTCCAACCACCACCTACCCCTTCCACTTCCCAAAGCACCTTCCCACCCTCCCAAGGCTGAAGGGACTTCCCCCAAGGACCCAAATTCGAATTTCCCTCCCCTTGGGCTGTGCCCTTTCATCTCCCCCACCCCCAAGCTCCCAAGTTCGCCCCCCACCTCCCCTTGGTCAAGCCAAGTTCGCCCCCCCCTCTCCCTTGCTCTCCCCTTGCACACCAAGAGCTCCACCTTCCCTCCACTCATCTCACAGCCCTCTCCAGCCATTTCCCCCCCACCCTTCATTCCCCCACAGCTCTCACAACCCCTAAACACCTCACATCTCTCTCCCATAGCCACTAGACACACCTCCCACCCCATTTCCCCAACCACACCTTTCACCTATAGCCATTTGCATTTTCAGGTTCAGGCCAGGACGCCGGTTGCAGATTGGCAGCAGATTGCAGAGGGCACCCCGTCGTCTCCTGAGGGCTCCTGGCGACCTATCTTACATCGTCGGAAGCGTCATCGAGCTAGCTTTCCAACGGTGGTGGTCTCGCATCCATCCGAGTCCGGAGCTGTTCGGAGTCGAGGATCTCGTCCAACTGCGCAATCTGCCCCTGTCTGAAGACCTGAAGCTGAAAGAAGAGGTTGCCACGGCCAGCTCGTGAAGGATCTGAGCGCCATTTTTGGAGGGCAGAAACTACGTCCAGTTAGCTTTCATCTCCAAGAAGAAGGACCTCAATCGGCCACCGGAGCTACCAGTTACAATTTTCTTCGCCGGAGGGTGCAGTCTGCCACCTGTGGGTCCAGGTTTGACCTGTCCTCACTTATCCGGCCACCATTCTTTTCTCCGACCTCCGATTGGGGCCCCGTCAACTCCTGCTCGAAGCTACTCCGACCACGATCGCGTCACCGCCAGTTTCGTCTGGATTGGAGTTCAGGAGAGTCTGCAGCGCCTTCTGCAACAGACTGCACCAACTCTGCACCAGTCTGAGACAGAACGTTGCTGTCCTGTTCCAGTCGCCGGCTCGATCAGCCCCGAGTTTCAGAGCCTTCCCAAAAAATCAGACATCACCCTCGGTCAGTTGGGGAACTTTTGGCACAGGTTTCATCAAGATCTGAGTTCCGAGGAGTCCGTGGCAGCGTCAACACCAACACCCTGTCCAGCGAATCTGAAGATTGGCAGAACCGGCAAAGCTTGGAAAGTCGGGTTTTCTCGCATAATTCCCCCACCCCGCTTGGCCGGCTGAAGGCCCCTCCCTGCGAGGAGGTAGTATTGATTGTAATAAGTCTAATCCCCACCCCAAGATCATCCCTCCTGCGAGAGGCGTAGTGCTGTACCCCTTTAATTTTCAGGTCAAGCGACACCGCCGCAGCGATCGGGTGTATACCCTCGCTTCCCGGCGCGCCCTCGTCTCCGAGCGGGATCGGTGTCTTCACACCGATCAGGTGAGCCTCTGATACTACCTTTGATTGCCTTATTTCTGCGAGTTTAGTATTGCTTTGTATGCCCGTCGGACGGTGAGAAGAGGGCCCGTACTTGTATGCTACTTTGAAGGTGTCCACCGCGGACCGGGAGAGAGTGCCACCCAAACCTCGCCCTGCGGGCCAGCCGCCCACGAAGTTGGGAATCCTAGGCCCTTTGGGGTCAGCCTAAGCCAACTAAGTCAATTAGAATCATTGGGTCTCGCCTCGGACCCTTGCCATCATCCCCCGGCCCCGCCGGGTGATCGCGTGTGCCGAGTGAGTAATTCGCTATCGTTAGAATCATTGGAGTGCTTGTATGCTTGCGGGTCTAGGTCCTAGGGTCATCAACTCATACTTAGTCAACCTTGGGCTGTTTCACATGAGGTAGAGAAGTTCTTAACGAATCTTCTATAAAAACTCGCATGGCCAAGAAAAGAGCGGATTTGCTTGACAGACGAAGATGGAGGAAGATTGGAAATCAGATCAACCTTAGCCTTGTCTACCTCTATTCCCCTTTCAGAAATAACATGACCTAACACAATACCTTCTCTTACAATGAAGTGACTTTTCTCCCAGATTAACACAAGATTAGATTCTATGCTCCTTTTTAGCACCTTAGTCAAGTTCCCCAAGTAATCTTCAAATGATGCACCAAACACAGAGAAGTCATTCATAAAAACTTCCAAAAATTCTCCCACCATCTCAGAAAATATTGCCATCATACAACGCTAAAAGGTGGCAGGAGTATTGCAAAGCCCAAACGGCATTCTCCTGAAAGCAAACGTGCCATAAGGACAGGTGAATGTAGTTTTCTCTTGATCGCCCGGGTAGATTGCAACTTGATTGTACCCAGAGTAGCCATCCAAAAAGCAGAAGTATTCTTGTCCAGCTAGCTTTTTCAGAATTTGATCTATAAACGGGAGAGGGAAATGATCTTTCTTTGTCATTGAATTCAATTTTCTATAGTCTATGCAAACTCTCCACCCCGTTTGTAATCTCATGGGCACTTCTTCTCCTTTTTCATTTGTAACCACGGTCAGCCTGGATTTCTTTGGAATAACTTGTGTAGGGCTGACCCACTTGCTATCAGAGATGGGATATATGATCTCGGCATCCAACCACTTCACTACCTCCTGCTTAACCACCTCTTTCATGTTAGGATTTAGCCGACGTTGCATTTCCTACTCGGCTTGGCATTGTCCTCTAAATAGAGGTAGTGCATGCAAACATCTGGACTAATTCCTTTGAGGTCCGCTACAGACCAACCTATCGCCTCTCTATGCTCCTTAAGGACATATAAGAGTTGAGATTCCTGAACGGAGGTGAAATTAGAGGCAATTATCACGGGCAAAGTGTGGTCAGGGCCCAGATAAGCATATTCTAGAGAATCCGGAAGAGGTTTGAGTTCCAGTGCGGGAGGATGTTCCAGATCTAAAAACTCCCAATTCACCCCCCCTCTTGGGTGTCATTGATCACGGGACTTCAATTGGTCGACCTGCCCTAAAATAGCAGAACACTTAAAAACTCACTCACTAATAACTCGATACCATTCAAATCTTGGCCCGCCGCCCACGACCTGGAGGGCTCGGAAGAGCTAAAAGGAGTGTGGAGGTACAAAGAAATAGGAAATAAAGTAGGATAATTCAACAATTAATAGAAATAAATAAATAACTACAGCAGAGTCCAGTCCAATAGAAGTACAGTCTAAGACAGGAAAGCGTACCCAACACCGAGTGAACACTCGGCCCGGTGAGCTGGCAACTAAGAATCTCTGTGCATCACCCTCGAACCTCAAGGAAGAACCGCCGCACCTGAAAAGCAGGGGTGAGCCTCCTATCACTAGCTCAGTAGGGGTCCCGCGGAACCCCAACCGTAAACAACTGCGGTAGTGAAAAGCAGCAACGACAGCAGGAACAACAAACTGGTGGCCGGTAAAAACTCAGCACTACAGCTACTCCTACTGGAACGGAAACCAGCACCCCGTTCTCACAGTCGGGGGACCACTAGACTACAAACCACCCTGGTCACGCCACCAGGGGAAACATCACGACAACCCTATCGTGGACTGAACACTGCCTAGAGAAAACCCTCGGTAACACCCACTGAAACCCTAGACATCTACCTCAGGAACACACCCGAAAATTGCACGCAAAATCACGTCTTGCAAACGGGAAATGAAAACTCGAGTCACAAGAACTCACGTCACGTGATAGGAGCACTGCCCACCAGAAGCAAAGCCGGACGCGTCCACTGATGTCTTACACCGCACCTCAGTGTCTCCCTACGACGCCACAGGCGAAGACTGAGACATACAACTAGTACCACGAATAAGGACTAGCTGGGGTCACGCTCGTCAGCGCGGGTCCGACTGCCCCCAACTACGTCTGCACACACAGACCATGCGCCCTAGGTCAGATCCTCTAGCTGGTTCTTCCCCCAAAGCCCGGACTCAGGCTGTGCGTGGAGGCCCTACGGTAACCAGCCTAAAAATCGTCTCTCTCGGGCAACGCTCTCCACCACTCCTAAGTGGGTTCGCACACGCGTGCGCATGAAAGCTACGACTAGTGGCAGGTCACTGAACGTGAACATGGAAAGTCACTCAGGCACCCATTACGAGTAACATAGAGTAATATGTGGCTCGGGGCCACCGGACTCTGGATGGTCCATTAGACCTACCAAACCCAACGGTCCTTGAGTCACACGACTCGGGTCAAGACCGTTGTACAAGGACAGCTCCATGCCGTCAATCTGGCCTATCCCTAGGTCTGAAACCACGGTAGCATGGACACTGAGACAGCTCACAAGCTGTAGAGTCAATTTCCTATCCAAGGGAAAAGTGGGAAAACTCCAGCCCCGGGCTGGGTGACTGGACTCACAGTCCAAGGGCCAAACCCACGGCCCACTCAGAAAATGCTTCTCGGGAAAACCAACGACGTGCGGGAATAGCCCCCCCCCCCCCCCCCCCGCACTCATGCCAACTCGCGGCGACTCGTTCTAGCGAGAACATAAAAGCCCGGAACACAAAGGGTCACCCGGACCCTCCAAACTCACGGGCACACTAATCGAGGTAACTCGGTACCTCCGGACATCCAAAAACACGGACACAGAACCCGCGGTGTCCGGGACATCCCTGAGGCCGAGGGTCGACCACTAGGTCACAACCAAGTCGAACGGAGGCCAACACAACGCGATCCGAACACAAAAACCACGGAACCCAAGTGGCGGTCATCACCCTGGCCGTCACCTCAGGGAGGCGGTCTACCCCTAGACCGCTAAGCCCTGCCTAGCGGTCTAGCCAGGACCGCTATGCTCCAGAAACACCTAGGACCTGGGCGGTCATCACCCAGACAGCAAGGCCGCCTGGCGGTCCATAATGGATCCCAAAATCTCGCCTAGCGGTCCAACCAGGACCGCAACACCCAGAAACACATGAACGACTAGGGCATGAAAACGGCCATACCCTGACCGCTAAGCCCTGCCTGGCGGTCTCCTCGAGACCGCTAAGCACAGTGGCTTTCTATCGCGATACCGCAATGCTCGAACGGACATAAAAGGACCCCTGGCGGTCTCCATATGGCCGCCAGGTTGCTTAGCAGTCCGTGGAAGGACCGCTAGGCCGTCCCGAGCGTGAAAATGGCGAAAACGGTGGAAAATTCCATTCCACGCCCCGTTCACACCCATGTGAAGGGGAAAACAAGAAGAAACTAGTCCCCAACCTCTCTAGCACCGAGAGGACCAATTTAAACCCCAAAAATGTAATCAAAACACCCGATCCGGCTCACACCCCATAATCATGCATTTATACCCCGACGGAGAAATAAACCCACTCGGCTCGCCTCGGGCTACCAAACTCACGAGAAATAAAGTACTCGAGCTAGGGAACCATCCCCCTACCTTCACCGAAGAGTTCACGCGCCATGGACGCCGTTCCGCCAAGAAAACGCCGTTTAAACCCTCGCCGGCTCGTGATCCCATGAACCGCCTCCACCATCGTGATCCTCGTCTCGTGCCCGTCGCTCCACGCCCCATGGGCATCGCCGCCCCACCCTCGTTTGCCTCCGTCGGCTGCCCAGAGAAGAGAGGGGGAGAGGAGAGAGCATGAGAGAAGAGAGAAGGTGAGGGAGAGAAATGAGAGATGGGGAGAGAGAGAAAAAGGGGTTAACATATTGAAAATCCAGAAATTTTAGAAATTATAGAAAATAGAGAAAAATACTCCCCACGATCCTCAGAAAATGCACAATGCGTTGATAACGTCTCGGAGTCGGAGAACGCAACAGTTCACCCTGTACGTGGTTCCGAAGACTCGTTAGGGAAAAACACGCGTAAAGCACAAAACGCAACCCGGGACCCACGAAAGCGATCCGAAACCCACAGATCTTGATTCGAACAATGATCCAAAAAACCTGGAGCATTACAACTACTCTGTGGACTGTCGACAAAACCAGAACAGATAGGGACCACCGACACGTGGAATGTGAAAAAGACCGAATCACGGCTAATAGGGGCTGGGCGGCCAACTCACTGGCCGTCCTCAGCCCTGGGCGGCCACACAGGTGGCTGCCACCCTACTGCCTAGGCGGCCAACTCCCTGGCCACCAAGTAGCCTGGGCAGCCAGGAGGCTGGCCGCCCAGCACACTAGACAAAGGTCTGGGCGGCCAACCCAGTGGCCGCCTGCAGACCTAGGTGACCAAACCAATGGCCGCCCAGCCCTGGCCTGGGCAGCCACCACCCTACTGCCGAGACACCTAGGCCTCTTGCCTAGCCACCTAGATGGGCATGGCCCTGGGTGGCAACCACTCTGGCTGCCCAGCACCCCTGGGCGGCCAGAACCCTGGCCGCCCAACTGGGCTGTTCCCAATAGCAGGGTCCCCTCTAGGGACCACCACGGAGTCTCATCCCCAAGCTTAATAGGCCCACATTGGGCTCGAAAACTCCCAGAATGCGTAGGGAATCACCCCGACCGCATTTGGATGCACAAAACTCGATTTCGGCGAATCGATCCGATCATATGCCCATAAACATGGAATTTCTCCAAAAAGTGGTAAACCCCACTCTCTTGCTCAAAACTCGACCGCATGCGAGGGAAAACACGGGGAGAGTAGTATGGGTCTTTCCCCCTACCTTTCACGAAGAAAACCGTCATGAAACGCCTCGACCGCATGGTTCGAACCCCGTTCACGCGAGCCCACCTCACCACGCCACCGTCTCTGGCCTGTCACGATCATCCCCGCCGCTTGCTCGCCGCGTCGTCCCCCAGTCCTGCCTACCGCCGCCGTCTGTCGGCCACCAGAGAGGTGGTGGAAGAGAAGGGGGAGAAACGGGAGGGAGGGAGACTGAGATGCGAGAGTGAAGGAGAGAACATAGGGGGTGGGGGTTATAATTAGGTTTTTAATTTTTCATTTTTGTTTTCTTCTTTTTTTTGAAAACTAACATTGACCCCGGAAATTCTCGAAAAATAAAACCTGACACCGAAAAATTCCGGGAAAAAGCGAGACTGCTTAACTCGCCGCCACGGACCCAAAATGACCCACAAAAGTACCATCTGAGGGTCCGAAAATCTAAAATTAAAGTCTGAAATCCACTCAGACATGATCCGCGATCCACGAAAAAAGATCTAAAAAACTCGGGTCGTGACACTTCGTAGGGAATTAGGGATGTGTGCATTGAACTAGATCGGTGGTCAGAAATCTACATACATGTCAAAACATTGATTTCTGATGAACTGATGATGATTTATATAAGGCGTACACAAAGCATCACCTAATCATTCATCCTGCTCCTACCTTGCACCTTTGGCCATCCCGTCCTAGCCAATCTTTTGGATATGATTTTAATGACTATTTTTGGGGGAGCCTCTCACTTAGCCAATAGCACATATTCAAGGGGAGCTCAAAATTAAAGGATCATCTGCGGCCAACACACATTGACATTAATTATCTGGCTAAGCAGAAACTTTGTAAGAGCCAACAATTGAGGGGGAGATACACTTGAAGCACATTCGTCTATCTCCTCAGATCTATACAACGTACCACCATAATTTCTGTCTACTACTTTCTATCCCAACAGGTTCTTAGTTCCACCAGAACTTCATTCCACACCAAGTGTCCCCTCTTTCCCATTGTCTACCTGGACTATCAGCACATTGCTTGAGTGTGTACTAATTATATATCTTATTTCCTAAGCATGCATATGCTCCAGGTCTTCTGGTTCATCATATATTCTACTCACTTGATTGTGCTTACTCATTCTATCATTTTTATTACTTGATGTATCTTTTTGCTATTTAATAAAAAGGGGGAGAATTCAGGTGATGAATTTGTTTAAAACTGTTAAGTAATTTTTTGAGTATCACCTGTTTTTCTAAACAGATTGTGAGCAGAATAATGGAAGTTTTATCATCACCTACAAGGATCTTCTCATCACCAAAAAGGGGGAGATTGTTGAGTATATTTGGGCTAAAATCTAAATACTATCTTTATTTTATTTTATTTTGGTGACAACAAAACTATAAACTTATTATGAATAAAACTCTGATTATTCATGTTGCTTAATCATCTATGATGACAGCAAAATAATTGAGAAGAAGAAGAAAAAAATGACTTAGGCGCTAGCTGTAAACATAATCACTGAAGTAACTTAGGCGTTCAATCTTCTTAGTCGGCTATCGAACTCAACTCAGTCGCTCACATAGCCACTATATCAGCTAACCAAATCTCATAGGCACAGAAACATAACGTAGATGATGTTAAAAAAATATATAGGCACAATATCGTCTATCTCATTGAATCGCATATCTTTATAAAAAGAAAATTCACTTAGGCACCATAATTCACTTAGGCATTACTTCGCCTATCTGTATCACCTATCTAAGTAACAAAGACGTTGCTTCGTCTATCCTTCCGCCTATCTCTAACTTAGGCGGTATCTAACTCACATAGACGCAAGATCGCCTATCTCACTAAATCGCCTATCCTTCTCTAAGGCTCAACATAGGTTCTACTTCGCCTATCTCATTGACCTAGGCGAAAGGCCACCGCCTATCTCATTAGGTGACTAAATCACTTCGCCTATCTTGAATAAACTTCACCTATCATTTGGAAGACCGCCTATCTTGCTGAATCAACTTCGACTATCTCATTCCTATCGCCCATCTCTTTGTTTAAAACTGTATTGATTCGCCTATCCTATTCAAAAGATTTAAGTATATTTAGCTTCGCCTATCTTAAATCCAATTAGTTTTTGTGATAACCCTTATTTCATTAAAACTACTAATATGTTGTATAGACACCTTATTTAGCTATCTGTTTGTATTGTCTTCATTATTCCTGATAGCTCTAAATAACATACGGTGAATGAGTTGTCTTATGCTTATTGGCTCATCTGCAGATAACCTCAAATAGGTAAAATATTTCTTCTAAGACACAGCTTTATGCCTTTTGTTGGTCTTATATCTTATTAGCTATTGTCCCTTTCAGAAGTTGCTTATTTTATAAAATATTTCTATCAGATTGAAATCAGTTTGAGGAAAACTTCTAAAATTCAAAATACATGTATTACAGTCAAATAAACATTAAATGATGTTCATACGAAAGGCATGTTTACACGAAATCTCTAAAGATACATTTGACTGACAACCTTAGTAGGATAGTCCTTTCTCGGCTTGTTTAGGGCAAGACTAAATGGTAGGAAGACTGACACATGCTAACCTATAAATAAAGGAAGATATTATAGTATATCTGTGACTACTTATTCTTAATGACATTTCCTTTCTACATGACAGCTTAAGAAAGAAAGAGACTATATAGAAGACACTGTTACAAGCTTACGTTTTAAAGAAGAAAACACAGAAGGAAATGGCTGGAGCATATTTATCTCTGACAACCAGATACGATGCTGCAGGATGAGAGACAAAGGCCTATACATATTTAGTCTAACATTCTTTATTTTGTGTTTAACGAATACTTAGTTCCATCTAAATAATCAGTGGCTTGTATCTAATGGAACCAGGACCTACAAAGTAACTATATATATGCGGCTTGAACCACGAAGGAAGACACACAAGAGAGAAGAGCATATCACGAAGAGAGCATTCCAGTGAGATCTTTGCTTCCAACTCAGAACGTTAATTGCAAAAGTGTTTAAAGTTTCCAAAGCCAAATTTTTCGTCAATAGTTTTTCTGTTACGAGCTCAAGAAGAGAAAGTCTCAAGCATTCACTCAGCTGCATCTTCGAAAGCATTCCACGCTACTCTGATTTTCGTCAAAGGTTTTCGTTCTTTCTGTTCAAGATAGCTGCATCATCATTCTGTTTCTTTTTATCTTGAACAGTCTTGCACTCATTGTACACAACTCTATCTATTAAGAGATTATATCTATGTAACCGACCATTAGAGTGGTAATCATTGTCTACGGACAAGAGCACCTGTAGGAGGTCGATATCTTGCAGGCTTTGTTAATGCCTGAAAATTAGCTATCCCTACTTGTGGGCAAGAGTGCCCACAGGAGGCTTGAAATCCTGAGTTTGGATGTGCCTTGAAAGCAGTTGGGACTCTAGCGAGCGAGTGCCTGGGGTGTTGCTGAATACCAGTAGAAACAGTTAGGTTTGGCAAGCCTGCAAATTAGTTGGGGCTCTTGTGTAAGGGTGCTTGTGGTGAGCTGAACACCTAGTCAAAAATAGCCATTGTATTATTCCCAGTTGTAGGAGTTAGTGGAAACCCTAGTGATTGCTAGGTACTAGACGTAGAGCTAATTGGAGATCAGCGCCGAACCAGTATAAAAACTCATGTGTCTTTTGTGTGTTTGCTGTTTCTTCACACTCTACTTCTGTAGCAGTCAAGTTTTCTTAAAAAAATCTATATCAGTGTTGTTTTATCATATCTACTTGAATTCTTAGCTCATCTTACTGCGATTATTTTTTAATAATCTATGCACCCCCTCTAGGTTAAACAACAATATTTGCGCAACAACGTTGAACTTAGTTTGAATGTAGATTGGGCCGAATGGACCGGGGATGAGCAGAATGGCCCACAAAGCATTGTCACGGATGGGTCAAAAGTCAGCCCAATCCGTTGTCGAGACCCAATCTGGTGGCCCGACTAACTAGCCGGTGACTTTAGTCTCACGTTGGGAACTAAACTTCACATGAGAAGAGACTCTCTATAAGAGATGAAGACTATCCAACTAGGTAATTCCATCCCACAAAAAACACGACCGGTTGCTATTCGAGTGGGACGACGTATTCGGCCTCTCCCGATCAAATACGAAATCCCGAATTGAGGATGAAATTGGAAAGAAATGACGCGTGCCCTGTTCGGTTATCAAACAAGACATTAATGCCAGTTCTTGTCTTCTTTTGGAGCTCATACTGACTCTACTACCGTAGGGCCTTTCCCTCGAGTGACGCTTGCGGTCTCATAGGACTCGATCTTGGATCACCCTCTCTCTCCTCCTAGACTTTGGATGCTCCACTGTCGTTCCCCAGCTTACTATCAAAACTCAAGCAACATTACAGTCAAAAATTCGGTTCAAAAGTAGATATGTTTGCAGTAGTAAATTAAGGTATTTTTATCCACCTAATCCACTTAATCAAATTTGAATTGAACTCACCGCGAAATGTTGCGAATTAGTTCGAGACTCGAATTTGGCCGGAACGAACTCAATTTGGAGAGTTGAACCAGCAGCCTCAACCTAACCAAAACCCGTGTCACTTGCAAACTACGATCACCAAGTCATGGTTCCATATAACACAAAGGTAAAGTTCCAAATTTCCGGACTCTGCAACGTGCATGCGTGACGCGCGGCCTTAAGTGCCCGAGGCCACCTTCCTTGGATACCTGTTGCACCGATGGTGATGGAGCAAAGCGCAATGAAAAACCTTCATTTTTTTTAAAAGTAATCTCTTGTGCAAGTTATTCATTTCTATCGCTATATCTTCGATCGGATAATTTAAAAAAAATGAAAAAAAATAGATGGTTTTATGGGTCAATTTTGATTGGCTGTTTTTTGTGAAAAAATCATTTATTTTCTATATTTTTTTCTAACCGTCTGATCTAAGATCGAATAATAATACACGGATAGAGAACTTACACGAAGGGCTACCTAAAGAATTTTTTTTTTTTTTTAGCAAATTGATGCACCATTGTGGAACTCAAGGAGTAATACTAACTGAACACCCGAGAGTATTTGCATATCCTTAGTGTGCAGTGAAATTTATTTTATTTTCTATTTTTTAAAATATGTAAATTTCAGTTTTTACTCGAGCTATGTATCTACATAATATGATAATCTAAAAAATTGAAAAACAATCACGAACAAATATTTTAATGAGTCAGAACTAGTTGGCACACTATCTTAAACCATTTTAGATAATGATGTGACAAAACCTATGTATTTTACTAAAAAATAATTTTTATAAAAAATCATGCACACAGTGTTGCTCGTAGTAAAGAGGTCGAAGCTGCCAGAACCCCCCGACGAATCCGGACGGAGTTTTCGGTGGATTCCCGCATGCGGAAGGGGAAGGCTTCCGCCTGCTGGCTGCTCCCTCCCGCCCTCTTCCTGATCTTCCTTCTCCTTTCACCTCCCAGCGGGTAAGAAGAAACTACCGGAGACGGATTCCTCCGCTCCTCTGTTCTCTACAGATCTCTTTTCTCTGGCCTGGCTCCATCCAGAAGTAGGGTTTTTGTTGGCCAGGGTTTCACGGCCAGATCAATGATTTCCGTGAACGAGACTGAAGTTTCCCAACTGAATGGTGCTTCCAATTTGTCGCGCCTTCTGCGTTTCCGTAGCTCTAGGCCCAGTTGTTTTGAGGAGAGGACGTTGGACTTTGGAAGCCGTCCGAGTAGTTAATGATTTTCTAAACGTTGAAGAGATGGTGGAAGCTTTTCTTCGGTTTCATTAGGTTTTAGGTTCTTGCAGTATTCATCGGAGCTTCATGTCAGTGATCTCTTGCTTGGTTTGTGTGCTTGGTCTATAATTTCTTATAATTCTCGCACAATGCTCCTGCAATCTGTTTTAAAAGACGCGGTGCTTACTTCTGAAATCTATTACAGAAAATGTGTTGTTTAAGTTATAAACATTTCTTCAATCTGTGAACAGATCACTATCTCTTTCCCTTATTCAAATTCTTGCATTCATCTACAGCTGCCTAATGTTCTTCTTCCCTGATCGCAGAATTTACTCTCCATTGTACATCTTTGCTTAAAAGGGGAATCTTATCTCTGTTTGCTAGACTGCCGTTTTATTTACACACTGTGTCTTTGTTAACCTTTTTTTTTTCTTTTTCATGTTATCTCTTATTTTTTTGGTAGGTTGTTATCTCTGTTTTATTTATTTTTTCAATCAACATATCCTCCTGAGAAAGGAACTTTTGTTTTTTTGGAGAATTGATTTTTTGTTCCTTACAACAAGAATATCACTACCTTCAGGTCAGTTGCTTTGATCCCGAACTATCAATCATTGCTCATGAATCGTGAATGTCATGCTCGCCATTTACCATCCTCAACTATAATATCTCCTTTTAGATTTCTTTTTTTCCTTGGATTGTCATATAACTGACTTGCAATATGTAACCTCTCTGTTTACTAGATCCGCTAGACATGATGATGTGACAAAGGAAACGACATTGGCCATGATAAAGCCGGATGGATTGTTCGGCAACCATAGTGACAAGATTAAAGACATTATTCTGGAGTCTGGATTCAATATCCTGAAAGATATAATGATTCAGCTTGATGAGAGTAATGTGACACTCTTTTATGCTGAGCATTCTGCAAAAAGCTTCTTTCCAAAACTCATTGAATACATGACCAGGTACCTTTATTTCAGATGAAGATGGTTGAATGGTCTCGAATATGGATAGTTGACACATTGGAAAATCAGAATAAGAAGGCTCAATTTTATCATCATGTCAATGTAGTAACAGATCAACTGATCTCTTCATAACTGAAAATATTTCCACTATCTTTGAATTCCATTTGAAAATTGTTCAAGATTTTTCTCACTTGATATGCAATAGTGCTCTTTTTTATGGCTGTAAAAAAACAACTAGATGAACATCCCCAAATTACTTGCCATGATGTATACATCGTGTACTTATGTTTTCATATCCATGCCCCAAAATGATACTAAAAATGTCAATGGTTTTTTATTTATTCATAATGTTAGGATTTTTTATTACATTTACTGATTGGGAACCAAATTGCAAGAACCATGTCTCTAGTGTCAAATGGGAAGGATGAAAGGCCAACTATGGTGAGATGTCTAGCATCCGAAGATGCAGATAAATGTCCAGATAGGTAACAAACCGATATGTGCATAAGAGAGAAGAGGAAAGAACACAGCCACCTGGGATTTGGAGGATGCCATTTCCATAAGGATACTTCATTTTTTAAATTTTATCGGATACCTAGTATGGTGGTCAGCTTGTTTGAAGAAAGGTCTCAAAATGTCCATATCTGTTCTATCAAACAGTATTTGTTTTGTTCGATAGATTTTTCTTGTGCATTGGTTGTTTCATGATTTATCTATATTGCATGCATAACCTATAGCTCATTGCATTAGTGTCTTGTTATTTTCAGAACAAAATAGTATGGTTTCAAAGTTCTAACCAGTAAAATGTTATTGCTGAAGCCAAGCGCTTGAGGTAGATAGGATGACCTTAATCTTTTTATATGATTGTGGCTTGGAATAGTGCCCTTTATCACAAAGTGAAAAATGACTTCATTGTATTTCAGTTCCTAGTTGACTGACACATTTCATATCTGGTGGATGGAAATGACATTAACTTGCACTTTGCAATGTTTTGATTTATAGCCAGGGCCAATTTTCATCATGCAAGAGAACTAAAATATAAAAGGGAAAATCTGAAAAGATCTAGTATAATTTTATCAATGATGCAACAATATGGGCTTCGCATCTACCAACTTTCTTGGATGTATCATGTATGAAAGGCATTACTTGTGTTCAGGATTTTTGTCAGGGTTGGAATCATGCACCATTCAGGGAAGTATGCAGTCAGGTTTATGTCCGTTAACTGAACTTTCTTTTTTGTGGAAGATTATTTCCCAAACTAATGTACGCAATCAAACAGAGACATGCAGCCATCTCCAGATAACTGGGGTGTTTGTTTAATGGTTATGTTATTACTGGTCAAGTATCTTAACAGCTTCACATTCTGTTTTTCCCCTGTTTTGATTCCCTATCATGTGTTACCTTAACATAGCTGTCTGATAGAAATAATCAATTTAATTGCATTATGGACGGGTGCCATTTAGTTGTTCTGCAGTTGCCTGTTCTTCAGTTGGATAGTTATCTGTTTATTTCTCTCTATCTTGGTAATTGAACTATGTTATTTCTCTCACATGTACCTAACACTTGCAGTGGGCCAGTTCTTGTGATGGTTCTTGAAAAGTCAAATGCCATTTCTGAATGGCGTGCTCTAATTGGACCAACTGATCCAACTGAAGCAAAAATTTCTCACCCTAATAGGTCAGTATAACTTGCTTTAATTTATATTTTAGTTCCATCACTAGAGGCTAATGGAACATCTGCAATCATAAAGTTAAATATCTCGGAACATATAAAAGGAACATGAATCTTCAGTATTCTTTGTTTTTTCATCAACCTTCCTTTGTCCCATATCTTATTTTAAATACCGAAACATCTTGTAATCATTCTGAAGTAGAGAAGGTTATGTTCATCAAACATTTCTCAACTGGACTCATTACTGCTAGGAGCTTGATTTTTCATATTTATCTAGCACAAGACAATTATGATTTGAACAAACTAAAGCATAATTCCTTTCCTTGGCCATCCATTTGTTTATCAATGTGTAGCATGTCTTCACAGTCCCCTTCCCTCTTTAAGCTTACCAAGCTTTGCATGGATGTTAAAGTTAATTCATAAATATATAATTTGATCTTATGTCCTTGATTTGAATAATTCTGAAATATTTGTTACTGACTATGTCTGGAGATGGCTATTCCAATAATCTTTCGCTCTGTGTGTTCTGCCTGCAGAAGGGTAAAAACTCCAAGCCCTTACCCTTTTTGTGGTTTGATAGAGGGTTTAGGAAAATCCAGTTTACAGGAGGGTTAATCCCGGGCTAACCCGGGAATTTGAAACCGAGGTGGGTTTGAGTTAACCCCCTCCCATTTAATGCACTCTCCCCGCTCTCTCTATCGCTCTCTCTCTCTCCTCTTTCTTTAGGTCTAGCAGTGAATGATTAAAACTGTATCATCTTTAAACTTTTGTTAGTAATATTAATGATAGTTTTTATCAATTTTTTTATTATTGTAATAGTATATTTATTTTATAAAATATATTAAAAAACCTTAAAAATTAAAAAGAATAAAAAAATCTGAAATGAACAGTAACTTTTAAAGATGTTTTTGACTTTTAAATTTTAATTAGTGAGATTAATGATGTTATTTATCAAAAAAAAAATATTTTCATTGTATATGCATTTTATAGAATATATTAAAAATATTTAAAGAATTAATTTAAAATAAAAATTGGCATATGAAGAGTAATCTCAACCTGTAATTTATGACGTTTTTGACTTTTATATTTTAATTAGTGAGATTAATGATGTTATTTATCAAAAAAAATATTTTCATGGTATATTCATTTTATACAATATATTTAAAATTTTTAAATAAAATAAAAATTAAGCTGAACATTAACCTCAACCCGTAATTAGTGATGTTTTTGTCTTTTTTAAATTTTAATTAGTGAGATTAAAGATGTTATTTATCAAAAAGTTATTTTCATAGTATATTCATTTTATAGAATATATTAAAACTATTTAAAACTTAAATTAAAATAAAAATATGAACAATAACCGCAACCCGTAATTAATGACATTTTTATGTTTTAAATTATAATTAGTGAGATTAATGATGTTATTTATCAAAAATATTTTTATTTTTTACGATATATTCAATTTATAGTATATATTAAAATTATTTTAAACATTAAAATGAAATAAAAACTTTAAAGTGAACACATGCGCATGGATAAAAAATTTAAAAATGAGGGGCAAATGTGACATTTGAGCTGTCAGTATTACCGGGTTAATCCACTACTTATTAAATCGCACTAGATTAAAAGTAGGTTAACTCCCCTCCTTACTTTCGGGTTAACTCCCCTCCTATCAAGGTAAAAATGAGTTAACCCCGGGCTAACTTAAGGGGGTTGAGTTAACCCACTCTTGGCCTAACTCCCTACCAAAGTGAGGCCAACTGTCTCTCTGAGAATAGCCATCTCCAACTTCATTTTGAATCATTGTACCTCCACTATCTTAATGGTTATCCTTTTCTTATATCTTTATTGGAAAATTGGTGAGAACTGTACTAGCATTCTCTTGTCACTTATCACTATGCCCAAATTGAAGTTTGTAAGATTTAAAGTTAATAAGGAAAAGAGAATGATAATGGAAAATGGCGCCCACTGCTTGCCATAGTGGTCTCACCACCTCTCCCCTTTGGGGGTGGTCCCGGGTTCGATCCCGGGCTGCCCCCTCCCTGTAAAAAAAAAGTACAAAAAAAACCCACTGAAAAAAAACAATGGGAAATGGTGAAGAGGGTAGATTTATAATGTATAGATCGAGTAGTCCTTCATACGATTTTGAAAATGCATTAGGGTCATCATCAAAGAATACTTTTCCATCTTACACAACACTTCCTAAAGGCTCAGCAGCCTCAGCCAAACCTTTGTTTTCTGTTTTCAGCATCAGAGCAATGTGCGGTACAGATATTGAGAGGAATTGTGTTCATGGTTCAGATTCATCTTGGTCTGCTTCAAAGGAGATCTCATTTTTCTTTGGAGAAATGACGCTATCTGGTTTCTCTGGTTAGTATCTTTGTCTCATATATATATATATATATATATATATATATATTACACTTGCATTCATGTGTTTCTTTTACTTAGACCATGTAGTAGGCACATTGCCCCATGCCTTTTATGTCATCATGATGCAAGATGAAATCCTTTTTTTAGTAAGTTGTGAGTTGAAAGCGTCGTTTGCTTTGTTTATTTCATGATTAAATGTCATGGCTTGACATAGATGCATATGGGGTGGAATGGCGGATAAATGTTGCATGTGCATATGTAAAACGAATTGGTCAAATTGAAATGAATGTTTTGCTTCAAGTTTATGCATGAGAAGGGCCGCTCTTGCATGTTTGCTCAAGTTTGGGTCTAAAAGAGATCAAAGTCCACTTGGGTGTTTCCGCTTGTTCAGAGGATAGACTCATGCAAACTTGCCTTTTTCCATGCAACATTGTGCATGACATAGCCAGAATTTAAAGAACAGACTTGATGAATGCTTCCTTTTTCATTTGAATGATCAGTTCAATTTGATGTCTACTCCGAGTACTACAATAGCATCTTATATTTGATGAAGAAATATATGGAGTTAATGTATATCAAACATGCAGTGTATATGGTAACGGTCTGAATTATTTTGTTATATTAGCCAAGTACAGAGATTCAACAAGATCTTGTCTAATTATCACTTCATGGATTGGATACAGATCTTAGAATTTTTGCTCAAGATTCAGAGAATGTTTAGATAGACTTGTTTTTCCTTAAGCGTATTACAAAATGCAATAGCAAACACAAGATGACGAAGCAGATCAAAAATATGCTTTTGTAGTTTCATAGTCTGTTCTATAGTGACAACAGGATCAGAAGTTATGATGTGAGAAAATCTAATGTGATTAGTGCTTTCCCTTTGTTAGTAACAGATTGTCAATAAGATTGTTTCTGCTTTGGGATTGAATCATTCATTTGATTGAATCAAAGACTCGGGTGCAGTAATTGCAATACATCAAGTGTCACTGGAATGAGTTTGGATTAATTAAATTTAACTAAAGTTGTTGCTAGTATAAGGAGTATATCTACATATGCTTTCATGTTATTCTGCTTCCTCAGATAATTTGAAACATGATGAGCTTTAGAAGATCAACGTCGCCCACAGAATACTGGATAAAACAATGTGGTTCCTCTCTCATCAGCACCTTACGGACTATGTCCAGCGTGGAGGACAAAAAACATGATGTCATTTACCGTACTGGTTCTAGTAAATTGATTAAAAAAAACGTGCCTCTATTTCCATGAAATTGTGAGTTATATGAGTACGAGTTTGTTAAATTGCTGGACTTTGTTCATGCACTTGTGCTATTTTGCTTGTCATCTATTTCTCTATGTTTCGGCCTCAGTCTCTTGAAGGGATGCTGGTTTTACGTCTGTTGCATCTGACATGCAAAACGAGCATCCCTTCAAGAGAAACTGTTGGGTTTTTTTTATTAACATGAATTTATGTGGAGAAACAGGATGGCATAAATATAGAAGAATCGATCAGTTAAACTCTGTATGCGCATGGGACAATGTAGATGGCAGCTTCCCAATATTTGTAAAGTCTAAACTTAAAAGATGAATGAAGATTTCAAGAAAATTTATCAAAATGCATAAACTAAAAAATTAACTTTAATATCACTCTGCATAAATATGCAAAATATGTCATCTGACTTGTAAGTGTTCATTTGACCCCTTGTCAGTTGGGCATGTGATGGGGACACCCCTAGCTAGTTCTTGTTTTCTGGCCAACAGAGAATAACGTCAGCAGTCTTATGGTCGAAAACAGCAATGACACTGTTGGGGTTTTCTTGATAAAAGATTTCAATGTTGGGGGGCGTTAGTCCAGATAATATTATGCGCGTTGATACAATATTTCTTCATGATAGGATGACAACATATCCACTTTCTCCTTGCAAGTAGAATTGTCTTATTTGCTTTCATTTTTACATCTTGAAAGCAGGAGCGAATTATCTGTGACACTCCTATATACATTCTAATCTGCACTGTTTTACAAAATATTTTTAAAAAATGTAAATAGACTTTCTCGTCCTCTTTTTAACTAGTGCAGAATGAAGTTTATATGCAGGAGTGCACAGGTGATTTACGGACAGGCAGATGTGTCGAGCAGTTGGAGTTCCTCTTGAGATAGGCGGAATTGATGGTGGAGAGAGTTCCACAGGGAAGCGGAACGTTCAGAGCCGCGTGTCTCCTACACAAGGTCAGAGAAGTTCTCGACAGGTGGTGAGGTGTCTCGATAAAACTCTCACTTGAGTCAACATTAGGCGGAAGGTTTGATAGCCAAAGATAGATAGGAGAGGAGCGAGATGAGTGAATGTTGGGGTTACATTCCCTTGCCTTCAACTCCCTCATGGAGGCCGTGGTAACTTACCTTTGTAGTAGTCATTGAGTCAAGGTGCATTAGATGCCTATCGTATCGTTAGGACGAGTGTGCTTGTGGGTGTCAGACTGCCACCTACGCCATGGCGCAGAGTTTGTCAGGACATGTGAGGGTAGGTGGCTGCAGAGCATTGGGTGTCTGGCGTCGGGTGATGCACTGGGTTGGTGAAAGAACGTGCGACGTGTGTCGGGCAGTGTGCAGAGATGGCGATAGAATGAGGTGTTGAGCCACCTGGCATTCGATCGTATGCACAGGCTGACGTTGAAATTTGAAAAAAGGGGGGGGGCTCGAAGCTACGGGAATGCACCATATACCCGTGTTTGGTGGGTTGTACAAAGAGTCCACGTCATTTGCCCCCCAGCTCTCAGTTGGAAGCACGACATATGACTTGTATCGAGAGCGGCTTGCCAGTGGGTGGTGATGGTTACGAGTTCTGAGGGATATGAATCCGTTCGCATCTTCTCTTATCATGATTTTTCACCCTTGATTTGATGTGCCAATTTCCTAGTTAGAGGTTATATAATGGAGGGTCAGGGGTCGCTCGACCTTTCCATTGACACCTTGAATTGAGGGCACTTGTCTGAGAGGGGAGGCTATGCAGAAGATTTGGCGGGCACGAGGTATGTTTGCTCATTGAGGGTCTGTGAAGGTCACACCGACCGTTCATCGTCATGAGGTTGTCGGAGCCTCAAGTTCGGTGAGTAGCATGTCTTCGGGTTCATCTTCCACTTCTCCCATGGTCAATGACGGAATGGGATGGAAGATAATCCTTCGTCGGTGTAGAGTCATCGAGGAGGAAGATGAAGTAGAGCCATGTGAGCGTCTTAATGGCCCATTTTGGAGCCATGGAGGACATCGTTTCAGAGCTTACTTGGAGGTAGGTAGATAAGTTGGTCGAGTCATACGATTTTTCGAGGTACGATTATGTGGTGGCCCCTAAGGGTGGGGTTTAGTCTCCCGGCTCCCCTTTTGTCGTAGAATTATGACAGACGTATAATAAAGCCCCTTCCCAATTCACGCCAAGCTCGTGGCACTTGGTTTTTGCTTTCCTGTTCGTTTGTTTGATGACTGAGGTGGAACTGAGTGGTCTACTTGTCCGTTATTTACTGATTTTGTGTAGGAGCGATCGTCGCCGATGCTAGCATGTGACCTACGTGGGTAAGCATCGCACTCTTTACCCTCCGGCTGATCTCCATGTCAGTTGCAAACCAAGGAACAGAGGCTCAGTGAGAATGCATGGCATGGCACAATGGAAAAAAGCTCTGGATATTTGGCTTCACTGCAGAACTCTCTCTCTCTGCACCATCAAGTCCACCTGTCTCAAGATTACTCCAACTGTCCGACGCTCAGCATCCCCGCCTCAACACAAAAAAACATGTTGACACTTAACCTCAACACTCGACTCGTCGTCGGAGAACTTCACATCCTACTGTCTAAGTTCTCTTGCTCAATCTCTTATTACTACAAATTCAAGTGTACATGACACAGATGAATTTCAGGGTCTTTTTGTCTCATCATGTTTCTTTTTGTTATTGGTCATGCACATTCTATTCCCAACCTCTGCAATGTTGCCAAGAATACATCTTGCAGTTGTCTTTGGGTTCTACGGACACATGGTAGAGTTACCTTCTTGGTGTCTCAAAGTAATGCCGTTTTCTGGGGCATTAAAGGATGGACGATGTAAGATGGATGGTTGGTTCTCCCAACTTTCCCCCGGATAGGAGTTCTTCGAACCGTTAGACTCGATTACATAAGTTCGGCCTGCCATCTGGCGGACATTCTCTTCCACTCATCTATTGACGATCGATTCTGCCCACTGCCCTTGTCACCTTACGTTATTTTTTTAGGGTCAGTTTATTAATCGGATTGTCGGTCTGCAGTCTAACTTGATGAGAGAGAAATAGGTGGGGGGTTCACACTCTCTCTCACACACCTCCGTTAATCGAGTCCGGGTGACGTGTTCGACCTCTCGAGGTTGAACATGACATCCACGTTTGATTAACAAAAAGGCCCTTAAAAATGTCAGCGATGGGATTCGATTCGGGCGATGCATATTTTTTTTTTACTTAAATATATGCGTCTGAAGATGCCATTGAGCATAAATCACCCATTCTCTTGTACATCCATGCTCGAAGAAAGAGACATGGATACCGGTTACACCAATGGCTGTTAAATAGCTGCCTGAATCATCTACCCGTACTATTATAATGCGCCAACGATACCGCGTCAGACGTTAGTCATCTCACTGGCTACTACGAAGAGCTTGCCATGTCTGCCACCGTTGCGATATGCGATGGTTAACACGATGGCTCCCGTGTACGATGGTCTCGGCTTCAACATGGACGCGAAGTGATCCTTCTGAGTTGACCGGATTCCGATTTCGAACTTTTTTTTTAAGGGAAAAAGGGTTCCTTCGACGGAGGAATGTTTCAGAAAAGTTTGATGATATGAGTCGCATGCACGGGGATTCAGTTTTCCTTCCGTGAGGACTATGATTGTAAATATACATCGATGCTAGTAATTAAGCAAAAAAAGAAATATCACAAGAAAAAGGTTTAAACAGTCTTTAAGTAATTCGTCACTTGCCTTCCGACGGATATCATGCGGGAAATGAGACGCGGAGAATCTTGTTATTATCTATGAATGGTAATGTTTAGTGCACACCCAAATTATTTTTCACTCAAGGTGTGTATCAAACAAAAAGTTTAACTCAATTTTTTTTGAAAATTTTTATGATGTGAAAGCCAAGTCACTTTAACTTATGATATTAGACACACAAATAAATTTAATAAATAATATTAAACCTAATTTTTATTGCATCGATATTTTTTATTTTAATTTTTTTTTTGAACCATCGGATGAAATTACATTTTACACCACAAATTAAGATGACTTGAGTTTCACGTACTAAAAAAAATTAAAAAAATTTACTTGATACACACCCGAGATGTGTAACTAAACGTAGGTGTGCACTAAACATTATTCTATCTACGAATACATATAGTGAGCCCAAGTCATTGCTAGGTGGATTAATTTACTCGTAAGAATAATCCTCCACGAAGGAGTCCCCTGACACATGTAGATGATGAAATTTTGATGAGACTACGGACGTCAGTCTAATACAGCCAGACCACAGTATCACATTATTCACGGTTACAGGCAAACGCATCAGATGCGCAACCTTAAATGTAACATCCGATAGAAGAAACGTAAAGTGGCACCATTTGCTATGGTTTTTCTTCATCGGACGGGGAAGATGGTTCATTGATGTCGTCAACGAAGAAGTCTTCTGCAAGACAACAACACGGAAATCAGGAACGTTTATGTGCCATGCTCCTGGAAAATAATATCTACCTAGATCTAGATGACATGGTCCTGGGGGTTGCATCAGAAGGAACCTAAACCTCGCTTCCCATTTCTCGTCCCCTCCAATCCAAATCACCCATGGGAACCGAAACATCCTGATGTTATTTACCATATATTTTATAGTTGCACGCCACGGACTTGGATAAAGCAAAATGCATTTTCCCTTCGTTGATATACCGTGAGGTATGTACTTCGTAACAACTGCATATGAACGAAGGGAAAGGCAGTGAGGAAGGATTTGTACTTCATGATGGCAACAAGCCAGCCTGAACTGTAGTTTTCCTCAGGAGAGCGAATCGCAGCCAGCCTGAAAAGGAGATTGTGTGACAACAAAAGCCCCAGCCCAGAGAAACACGTGCCTTCCATGTTGCAGCTGACACGTTTTCAGACACAGGTCAATTGCGGGGAAACCCAAGGCCTGAACTGATCTCCCTCCCAAGGACAGTACGCCGTCTCCTCCAACATCATCCATGCTACAGGGGTCTGGCAAGACATTTCTAGATGAATTTAGCTTTCTTGTCTAAAATAAACAATATCACAAGTTCCTTGGGATGAACCTAAGAACTAGACGCTGACATCAGGTACAAATGATTATGGACGGAGGCAACCTAACCCGCTAACCCCTCCCTCACCCGCCCCTCCAAGAAGCCCAATTAGTTATGTTATCGTGATTTAGGCAAAAAGATGTTACATGAGAAAGCATGCTCAAGGACGAGATGGATGTAAAAAGACTAAAATGAACAAGGTCCAGATTACCCATGTCATCCTGATCTGGATCGAGCATAATATCAGCATCAGGCAAGAAAGGGGAGCCAGTATAATTTCCAAGGGCTCCTAGATCTGCAAAATATCCCAATGTAAAAACTCAGACCTATAAAAGTGCAAATGACATGATCTTGAATAGTGATGCAATGACCAGGGAACAAAGATAGAAATTATTAAATGTTTAAAACAAGCTCTAAGCTTCAAAAGCACATAGTTTAGTCTGTGACTATCAAGTAGTCCAGTAGAAAATTTATGTAGTGTGAACTATGGTTGCACTACTTAGCAAAAACCCCTAGTATGTTCTCAGCAAGCACAAAGCAAAAGTCATTCAACATGATGGTTTCTATATAAAACAAAAACTTATTGTGGAAACCCCCAAAAATCATAACCAAGGACGGCAGATTTAAAACTTCTAAGGAACACCTGAATGAATTAATATAAAGAGAAAGCAAAAGCACCTTCCAAGTTTGTGAATTCTGCTGCTAGATCAGGGAAGCTGAAATTCCAGGTAAGTTGCCCCCCAGACCTAAGGGCATCTTTCGAGGATCCTGCTCCGCCATCTATTCCCAACTGGAGCCCTCCTGTTGTCCCCACATCAGATGTAAATGCAGCATCAAGCATTGTTGAATCCATACCAACTCCTGAGATGTCTGATGGTGTAAAGGGGAAATGACCGTTGGATGTCACTGATGTAGGGCTCACAGCCATCTCAGACATGGAAGACATGGCACTGCATGATGGTGGAGCAGCAGGAATAATATCAGTTATTTTGCCATCCGTTATATGCACTACAAATAAGAGCAATGCCCACAGCAAAACCATTTTCTGGGAGGAAAGGGAGAGAAAAATGCATATGAAGAGCAGAATGCCAGATACATTAATTTAGTTAACATCACTAAACATCAATGAGATTTCTATAAAAAGAAGGAAAGAAGATCCTGGTAAATGTGTACGCTTTAAATTTGCATTCTCTGAAACACCAAGCTCCTCTTTGAAGTTCAACTCTACGATTCCCCATTAACAACTAAAATCTGATGCAACCTGAGAAGGACCAAAGTTTCTTTATCTCCTGCAACCCCCAAGGCTGGAACGACTAGGGTTCAAACAATCTTCTGTGTGTGTACAGTCTTTCACTAATTCGAAGGGAATAAATCAAGATGTGTAGGGGGAGAACAAGGAGGTCGATGAGGATCTGTTATGTATGTCAATTACAAGTTTTCACGCAAGAGGGTTCAGCAAGCTTCTTGGTTTAATTTTTAAATAAGCTGGAACAGCTTTTCATCATAGGATGGGGTTAGAATCCAAGAGTTCTCAGGCGTGCTTCAGGTTCAGTCTTAACCAGAAGTCAGACACCTTGATATGCTGTTCCTATTTATAGGCATGATGTTGCTTAATTTCTCAACACCAAATAAGTTGTGAGAACATTTGCTCTTATCATTGCCCATTAGGTGGGCCTTCCAAAACTAAGTTGTCAGAATATTTTCTCGCCTCATAGACCATCAGGGAGTATCTTGCTATTCTTGTTGAGTGTTCTTTGGATACAAGTGTGAGTATATTACCAAGAATGATATTTGATATGTATTTGGACCTTCGGCATCCTACAATCAAGGTAACAAGTGAAATGGTGACAGTGGAGCCGGGCCCTGGAAACCATAGACCATCAGGGAGTATCTTGCTTTTCTTGTCGAGTGTTCTTTGGATACACGTGTGAGTATCTTACCAAGAATGATATTTGATATGTATTTGGATCTTAGGCATCCTACAATCAAGGTAACAAGTGAAATGGTGACAGTGGAGCCGGGCCCTGGAAACCATAGACCACGCCCCAAATGGAACGAACATAATTTTTTCCCCCAGAAAGGATTGGTGGAGACTTACTCATTCCCAGAGTTCACCCGCATTGGATGAAAATTACCCGGTGCTGGAACTCCATTGACTACATGACAACTGGAAAGCCCCATGGTTTCAAAATTAGGCTGACCTGTGGCTGGCATTGCAGGCTGTTGCATAACTGGATATCCCATAGGTACATTGTTAACTGCACAGCAAACACATGATGTTAAAATTGTTAACTGGACATCATAGGAAAGGAAATTTTGATTGACCAAATGTGAGTGACGTATTGATGGTGATTCTCATTTTTTCTTATTAATGAAAGTACAAAAATCACAATAAAACTAACACCCATTAACTAAGCAATAGGCTGATGATCATTTTAATAGGATACCATAAGTTCAGGATGAAAAAAAGAAAAATCTAATACATTAATAAAGATTCTCCTCTTGAAGTTCCTGTGTCACAAAGACCACCCACATACAACATTTGACATAATGATTAGACAACAAAAGAATAAATGTCATAGGATTTCAAAAATAGAAAATCACACCTTTTGAATTAATTCTCATAAAACAGATGAGCAACAATAAAAATGGATTGAACATTATAAACATTATAATAAGTGCAGGAAACCGGAAAAAAAGACATGATCTTCACATAACAAGTAAAACTTTCTATAATACTTCCAGAGTAAAATGTTTTACTGACAATCTTCCTTCATTGTGTAGCAAGGTGGCCATTTCAAAAGAGCTACCAAGGCCACGAAGAGAATGAAAATTTGCTGTGACAGAAATTACCAGGCATTGATGGAATGCCATTCTGTATGGGCACCAACGGAACTTGAGGTGTTGTAGGGTGCTTCATTAGATGATATTGGCGCTCAAGCAAATTATTGAACAAGAGGATCTGTCTTTTCAGCTTCAATCTTGTGTAATATGCCCTGAAAAAATCAGCATTTTCTTCCTCGAGTTTTTGCCAAACTGAATCAAAGGAAAAAAGAGGGAGAGATACATAAGACCAATGGCTGCATTCAAGAGCATCGAAATGCAAATGCAGGATAATTAATAACATATTTTCTAACACTTATTAAGAAGAAACCTATTAAATAAGAGCAAATGAGGTCTGGTTTTGCCAAGCTTTACATTGCTCAGTAGCAGAAAATTTCAAAATGCAATTTTGTTTTTCTTATTTCCAGATAACATTGAGAAAGTGACACAGGACTGTTCCAACAATCAAACAATTGATAAAATTAAAAATCACAGTTTTTTGAAATATATAACACATGACAAGTGTACATCACTATAATATTTACCATTCCTAAAACAGTTCAGCTCCTCCCAACCAGTTTGTGCAATGGTAGGCTATTATGAGTTTGTATATATGGTCATCCTTAATTTGCACATTTTTTGAAAGCGTCCTTAATTTACACATTATGCTAGCAGCTATGAAAAAACTAAATTTCACTGAACCATTTAACAACTGAACAAATTTATGATGAAATTTTAGAAGAACGAGTTTGTCCACCTAGAGAAGTAAATCCAGGCTCTATTTTAGCTCGACTTTTCAGAATTGCCACTACTTCGCTCCTGTTCATATACAAAAGTAGGCACCGCTCGATCAGATTTTGAACCTGCAGCAAACATTTGTTTCCGGAGAAATAAAAGTTAGAAAAGAACGTGGAAAATGGCTTATATAAGTAACTTGCATTGCGAGTCATAACACTTGGTTGCAGAAACATCCATAAACCATGTGAACTGATGTGGATCTAAAACCAAATAATATTAATATGACTGAGGCCACTTCAGAGAACAAGTATAATAAAATTGCTTGAAATACAAAATGAATTTTCTTACAAGTTCAATATCTTCACGAGAAACCTTCTTCCTGTTCCCGTTGCCTGATGTGGATGTTCCAGCTGAATCAGGTGTTGTAGCATCAGATCCTGAATTACTTTGTGGCTTATGGGACACCTGTAATGGAGCTTTAGCTTCACCTGTGCCCTGAGGATCCTATAAGAGTATTTTTCAAAAGTTTGTATCCACTGTGCAGAAGAAAATGCTACAAAATTATTCTGAAACAAATTGAGTGACAAAGAAAATGAAGGTACAAAGTTCTGTTGAGTCACAATCACTTAATGCAATATAAGAATCTCAAACTAAAAAAAGTGCCTCCTTGATATAAATCTGAACATATGATGGACTTTTATAAATAAAGGATTTGAGTAAAAAATTAAATTTGTTATTTAGTTGAGCATCACATCACATCATCTTGATAATCAAGCTGAACAGTGTAATGACTATTTACTGGTATGGAAGCTACAAACACCAAGTTGCACAGCAGACTACTTCTACAACTCTGCCTGCTTTTTTCAGCTGTTGGAGTTTCTTCTGGCTCCTACTCACTGCCATTGTGGTCACCACCATCCTCCTCCATCAAGGACATGAGGGTTTTCCAACACCTTTCTTGCCGTCACTGCCACCATCATCAAGAAAGCCTGTACATGGCCACCAGCTAGTGCTTCATCGTGAAAATGTGTGAAGAAGCTGACTTAGAGGGGGGCCCTCAGGACTTGACCGCTGGACGCAATAATTTTCTAATTTAATTCAGAGGAAATAAATATTTTATAGTCCCATTGCGGCACAAGATGATATAAAATCATCGCCGTTCAATCACATATAATTTTCTAATTTATTTCAGGAAAAATAAATTAAATCATGCCTCATGACGGCACGAGATGATAAAAAATCATTGCTGGTCAGCCATACATATCCCGGGGATCCGTCAGACAAAGAAATCTACGAGGTCCCGGTGTGTTTTGTGCACCGTAATTTTGCCAAACACCTCACGGGCAGTATAAAGCCACGAACCCATGTGAAGAACCACAAACAACGCTATCGGGAGTCGTCCATGGTACCTCGAAGTGTGGTTCCAGCAGTGCAAGACATCCAACAGCAAGCTGGCATTGAATAGAGGACAAAAACAAACAAAATCTCCATCGGGAGTCGTCCATGGTACCGCGAAGTGTGGTTCCAGCAATGCAAGACATCCAACAGCAAGCTGGCATTGAATAGAGGAGTCATCCATGGTACCTCGAAGTGTGGTTCTAGCAATGCAAGACATCCAACAGCAAGATGGCATTGAATAGAGGACAAGAACAAACAAAATCTCCATGTGCCGCTGTGTCCTCAAACTCCAGAGCCAGAAAGGAGAAGAAAAGGACAAGTCAAAGGCCTTTTCATATGGGTTTTCCCAAAGCAGCAAAGGGGAGGGAGGCCGGCCTCCTTTCCTCTCTCTGATTCACAAAAGGGAAAGAGGGGGGGAGGACCCCAGTTAGGCCTGGGTCTTAACCGGGGGAACTCCCCCCGGTTGTGCTCAGGGTGGGTAGCTTGTCCCGCTGTGTCCTCAAACTCCAGAGCCAGAAAGGAGAAGAAAAGGACAGGTCAAAGCCCTTTTCATATGGGTTTTCCCAAAGCAACAAAGGGGAGGGAGGCCGGCCTCCTCTTTCCTCTCTCTGATTCGCAAAAGGGAAAGAGGGGGGAGGACCCCCAGTTAGGCCTGGGTCTTAACCGGGGGAACCCCCCCCCCCCCCCCCCCCACACACACACACACACAAGTTCCGCCTCAAGCAGGTAACTGGGGGAGGTCCCCTTGGTTGCACCCTGAGAGCAAGCACAAACTAGGGGAGCACCCCCCCTTCCTCCCTGTACGGCAAACCGGGGGAGGTCCCCCGGTCCTCCCTACGAAGCAAACCGGGGGAGGCCCCCAATCTCCCCTACCACCTCAGACCGGGGGACCCCCCCTCAATTCAAATTGGGGGACCCCCCTCCCCCGAGTTCACTCTCCCTCTCACCTACGCAACCAAGGGAAGTTCCCCTAGGTCCTTTCATCTCCCCCATGCATTAAATACAAATCAAGGTGCCCTCCCGATTCACTCACCTATGAAAGGAAGAGTTGGGGGCTCATTTGAGAGAACACAAAGAATCTAAGATCCACGAGAGCTCTAACACCGCCCAAGGTAATTCTAAGGGAAATTCCCCTTTCAAGAACTCCAAGAACATTTAAAGACTTGGGATAAAGCTCGGTTAGCCCAAGCCCCAAGAAATTGCTAGATTTGGTATGCTTGATCTTGTAAAAGCCCATTCGAGGGTATGATTTGGTTTTTACATTTATACCCCTATTTTGGGAAAAAATTATGTACTTATGTCAAAATTCTGTAAAAAGACAGAAATTCAGAAAAGTTATGAAAGCCCATGAGAAATTTATGTTCACGTGAAAAATTGCATGAAAGTCCTTGTAAGTGGCAAAAAGTCTGAAAATTACAATACCATGCATTATCAAAAAATTGCATAAGTGTGAAAATTACAAAAAAGCAGAAAAGTCAAGAAGATTGAGGGAATTGTGCAGAAATCCCCACAAAGTCTGAAAATTGCTGAAATACCCTACAACCTTATGAAATCACATAAATATTCACAAAATCCAAGAAAATCCTGAAAATTCAGAGATTGAACCAAAATGTGCAAGCATGCAGAAATGTGCTCCAAATTGGGGAAGAACCCTTGTCTTGTTCAAAAGTTCAAAAAATTGCAAGTTTACCTTGGATCTTTTCAAAATTGCATAAGTATTTAGGAAAACTACAAGAAATTCTAAAAGTTATAGAAATGGCATAAGAATGGTCTAGTCATTATGAAATTGGGATTTTACCCCATCACAAGAAAAAATTGTAAACAAACCCTATTTTAAGAAAAAATTGCAAATAAACCCCAACTTATGAAATACATGTCCAAGAGTCCATAAAGAATATCATCTATTGCAATTATACCCCTGCCTTAGGGTATGGAGGTTCCTTTTGGACTTAATCCCTTATATCACAACGGATGTTGTAAGGGTTAAAAGGACATCTTTGGCAGTTAATAAAAGGTGTTCAGACTTGTTCCGATATAAATAAACACTAACTACGGTTGATGGGGAAAAGTCTAGTATACGAATCCTAAATCATCTGTTAAATATAAAGTGTGGAAATAATTATGCACATGCTAATCAAATAGCTAACAAATGAACATCTTTGTTCAATAAATGAAAACAGAATTTTTTCTATTATTTTTTTCGTGCGAAACAAACTGACACGTCTAGTGAGACTTTTCCTACCTTTCATCTATGTGTCAAAGAATTGCTCCACCTTTACAAAGGTTGTGATACCCTCTACTTGTTTCCATTTCTCAGGAGAGAGAGGGTGGGAGCCAATCAACTCCAAGTCAACAAACAAACAATCAGTAGCAATCCATCAATGATGGCAGTCACCTACGTCCCGATAGTCATTGTCAACCATGCCAGATATAGATATCTGGCAACACTGATCGTCTTTGGAGACTTCCCTCCGGTCGTCAGATCGCCTTACTTCTTGGGGGTAGTCCCCGTGGTGGAGGAGACATTGGCCGCACCCATGGTCGCTAGGGGCATCAAACCCCGCTCACCACAAGGCCGAGTCTTCTCGGTCAACAACATCTCCTTCAACTCTGCTCCTGCCAAAGGGAAGCAATGCCGTAGCCACAAAGGCAGAAGCTAGCAACGGCGATTTCTAATTCCAACAAAATTATTCTTGTCGGCAACTTACATATCCGGCTCGATGGAGGCAAGCCGATAATACCACGGGACACTCATGTCCCGACTATCTCAACTTCCAACCGTTTCGCACTCTTTCACCGAGTGCGAGAAGATAAAAGGGACTTCAAAAAGAAATCAAAGTCCAAGAATGGGGGCACCCCAATTGAAAAATGCTCCCATAAAATGAAGCAGATCTAGGTCACCAAGGAGGAGGCCCGCGCAAAGAGAGCCAGGGCAAGTAAACCTGCTCAAATGTTAGACCAACACCAAGTCGAGGCTCCGACATCCCACGATGTCAAACGTCCACATCCTCGGGGACAAAAGAGGAAAGGAGTTTATAGAAAACCCAATTTTACTTCTCAAACCTCGGAACCAATCTGAGTGCAAGAAATGAATGGCGTTGAGGTCCCTACAGTGTGTGTCTCGGTCTTTGATAGACTGGGGACACCTACCCGTTCCGGGGTCCAATTGCCAAAGAAGTGGAGGGGGGTTCAAATGTCGGAGGCTAGAGATGACATAAATGTGTTCACCTACTATGTCTCCGAGAAGGAACCAATGGAGGATGCTGATGATCCCGATAATCCAGTTGATATGGCTGGCATAAATAATTTAAACCCGGTGGTGGATGCAGTATATATTAACACTAGGAAATGCCACTAGAAGAAATCTCCATGCCCAATTCAACGGCCAAGTGGGGACCTCTAGCCAGGGTCAAAATCAAGGCCAAAATCAGAGGCAGACCCAAGAACAGGTTCAGGTGCAAAACCAAGGTGAGAATCTGCCCCAAGAAGAAATAGATGGTGACGAGGTTATAAGTGTTCATGGAGGAGGCAATGTGCCCATAAAAGGATATGTCAATCCGGTCTTTGAATCGCCCTCAAAAGCCACTTTTCAAGCAATGTCCAACGATGCCAAATTTGAAACTATGCAATGTTGGCATATGAAATGACTAATCTCATGCTCGAAATGAAAGGGTAGATGAATGTGAATGCTTAACATCCCGCGACAGCGGCATAATCAAAATGCTCAGAGAGAGCAATGACCAGCCAATCCTCTTATGGTCAATCGACAAACGGTTGTACCGAATAATTTTGTTGCCGAGGTAAGGTTCGAGTTATCTCGCGCCCTGCTCAATGGCCAGTCTTTCCGAACTCCAGCGGCTAAAGACAACATCGCCCAACGGCGATAGAGAAGATTGTTGAAGATAAGTTTGCCAAGTACGGTGAGGGTATCGCTACGGTTGACTTATACAGTTGTTGAACACGGAATAAATTTAAAGAAATATTTATTTATTGAACATGAATACATATTTATTAACTATTTAAATAGCATGCGCATTATTAATTCCGTGGATTGGGTTTATCAGACGATTTAGGGTTCAGATACGAGACATTTCCCCATCAACCACAGTCGGTGTTTATTTACATCGACATAAAATCTGAATACCCTTGATTAACTGTCAAAAAACACCTTTAGCCTCTACAATATCTGTTGCGATATTGTGAGTTTTGTCTAATGGATATGATGCTGACAATCGGCCATCAGAGATACTCTTGGAAGAAATTCAAAGACGTTCATTCATTGAACACATAGTTTGGATTACAATTGGTCTTTTGAGACCTTTACATTTGGTCCTAATTATAATCGGGTCTTTGGATTTACATCAGATCGCCATTTGATCACTGAGTAGGCTTCTACTTACACTTGAATTTTTGGATTGTTTCCGTAGACGATCAAACTGTTGGATTTGCTCCTAACCTCCAACGTACCGTTGAATATGCTTTTGTCCTCAATCGAACGACTGGATTTACTCCCAGCCATGATCGGACCGTTGAATTTGTCTCTAATCAAGATCTGACTGTTGAATTTGAGTTTCATCATGATTGGACCCTTCTTGGGCACATCTGTGATTTCTGACCCTTTTGGGTGCTTCCACAGTTTCTAACTCTTCCCGAGTATTTCTAAGGTTTTAACCCTTTTAGGTATTTATATAATTTTGACCCTTTCTGGATATTTCTGCACTTTTCTGGTTCTCCTAAACTTATTTGTCATTTCTTGACTTTCTAGGATATATCTACACTTTCTCATTTGTCTTGAACATCGCTGTCATTTCTTGACTGTTCGGGATTCTTCTGTCATTTGTTAACTTCCCATGGCATTTTCGTCATTTCTTGACATTCTGGGATATTCTTGTCATTTACTGACATTCCAGGGTAGCCCAGTCATTTCTTGACTTTATAAGACATTCCTGTCATTTCTTGACATTCTGGAATATTTCTATCATTTCTTGACTTTTTAGGGCACAGTCGTAGTTTCCCGACTTTTCTAGGCTTCTCTGTCATTTCTTGACTTCTCAGGTATTTCTGTAATTTTTCTGACTTCTCTAGATATTTATGTCATTTGTAGACTTTCCCAGACATTTATGTCATCTCTTAACATTTCTGGGTGTTTCTGTCATTTGTTGACTTCTCAGGGTATATTTGTAATTTTTCCAGATGTCCTGGATATTCCTATCATTTCTTGACTATCCAGGACTTATTTGCGATTTCTAGATTTCCCTGAACTTATCTGCCATTTTTTGGCTTTCTAGAGTTTATTTGCAATTTCCTAACCCTTTGTGAGTATCTCTGCAATTTCTAGATTTCCCTGGACATATCTGCCATACTTTTCAGAGTTTATTTGCAATTTTCCCACCAACAGAAGTATTCCCATAATTTTCCTGAGTATCGGGTTCTTGGGTTTGACAGTTTCTGCTCAGCTTTAAGCATAATTCAAGAAAGTGCACACCGCTTCAGCGAAGAGGCATGGTCACACTCCACTAAGTCGTACAAGAGACGTGACCCTAGATAAGAGTATTTTGGAAACTTCAGGACAGAACAAGAGTCTTGTGTAATTTCTACAAAGTTCAGGATTTTTATGCAATTTCTGGATGGGCCAAATGTTGTTTGCAATTTCTGGGGAGCTCAAGGGGATTTTGATAATTTCTGAACAGTTCAAGCAAATTTTATTACCCACCCATTATTTGAGTGCTTAGGCTGGATTACTCTTTCTTGAGTTTTCACAGAGATGAGCACCGCCGAACTCCATGGCTCCTTTGATATTTACATTCTGCGGCAAAGCTTGATCAGGATATGTTCACCCAGCTTGTCGACGCGCAAAGGGCTTTATCTTTCATTCCCACTAGAGGCAGAGCAGGGCTAGATTTCGATCATTGCTCTCACCTTTTCCGGCCATTTCTTGTAGCAGAGCATGACTATTATGTTAGCAAGTTATCGACTCATGAGGAGATTTCACCCTATGCTAATATTGAATGGGTGCATTGTACTCGCTCCAATGTGTTGGTGTTTTGTCGGGCCGGCACGGCCTTCCTTGAGCCTTATTACCAGCACTAATTTGCTCAAAACTTCGGGTACGATCAAGAGATTTCTCGTAACTCCGAATTCCCCATGACTTCCAAACAATACAAGTGCAAAGATGTGCACTTGGTTTCAGCTGTATGGTGGGACTTCTTTTGCAGAAAGGAAAAAGATCTGTCCTATTCTTGCACAAGCCAGCCCCGGTCGCTTCGATGTCTTTTATGCCAAGTGGTGGTTCAAAAACAATAGTATTTTCAGACAGCCCACGATTGTTTTGAGGGAGGCAGAAGAGCAACGTCTACGGAAGGAGGAGCTATCTCCTTTATTTCTTAGTCTGCATTTTGTCCGTGATCATTTATCTAGGGAAAGAATTTCAGCTATATAGAAGCGAGAGAAGGGATCCGTCCTAGCCGACCGAACCCCATATAGTGGGAATATCAAACCTCTGAAAGGGCCCGTCACGAATGCCTCTACAACTCCCTCTTCTTCTCGATGAGGCTCCGCCCCCTATCTCTTCGCGAGCTTATTCATGGTGGGAACATTTTCGTACAGATTGCGGCTTGAAGAAGAAAGGTTATTTGACAAGCCATTTGCCCGAGGGGACTTTGACCAATCCTGCCATTCAAGGGTGGAGAGCCCACATTATAAATGCTATTGGCTCTGCTGGTCCAGTGTTGGACCCCAAAAAAGTTCACAATTAATTTCTGATTATCACAAAAATTTCAGAAATTAAGAAACTTAAAAATGATGCTCAATCTTTTGATTGGCATGGTATGAAGTCATATGCACCCGCCCGTGGAAGATCAAGTCTTTGAAAACTACAAAGTCTTTTTTAAGGGCATTTGGATAAGCCCCGCATATGAATCACAAGCCCATGAGGCCTTTCAAATTGAAAACCCACGATAAGTCAAGCCATTGGCTCTATTATTGACGAGTGGACATTTTAACAAACACTACATGGGCTACACAAAATTACACGCCCGTGCGATCAAGTTTTACAAGAGAAGAGAAGAAAATATTTTTAGGGGGGGCGTGTGGGCGTTCCCATGGTAATTCAAATAAAAGTCACACAACCTGAAGTCAATCCGGCAGAGGGTCTGCGTCTGGGGAATTGTTAAACAGACAAAATGACCTCCACGTGGGTCTCCCTACACAAAAAATCGGAAAAAGGCAAAAAGAAGTCAAGTGGGGGTCCCTTTTTATAGAGTTGACGAAGAGGGGGGGGGGACCTCTCTCCCTCTTTCTCTCTTCTCCCGGTGTGGGGAACCCCCCCCCCCCCCCCCGCGGCCACTTGCGCCACCGGGGGATGACCCCCCCCGCCTCTGCCTGCAACCGGGGGAGGCCCCCCGGCCACTGGGAGGACCTCCCCCGCCTCCGCCTGCAACCAGGGGGGACCCCCCGCCGCATCTGCCACCGAGGGAGACCCCAGGGCCGTCTGCGCCACCGGAGGAGGCCCCCCGACCACAGCTGCCACACGGGGAGGCCCCCCGGCCGCGGCCGCCACCGGGGGGACCTCCCCCCGCCTCCGCTGCCACCGGGGGAGCTCCCCCCCGGGCCGTCCGCAACCAGGGGAGGCCCCCTGCCACCTGCGCCACTGGGGGACCTCCCCCCGCCTCTGCTGCCACCGGGGGAGGCCCCCTGGTCTCCTCCCGTCTGCTGCGCACCGGGGGGGACTTCCCCCTGCCTGCTGCGCCATCGGGGGAAGCCCCCCGGCCCCTCTCCGTCTGCTTGATGCTACGCCATCGGGGGAGAAAGAAGAGAAGAAGAAAAGGCGGGGGAAGAGGAAAAGGCATGGGAGTTACCTCTCCAAAGCTCCGGGGGAACTCCTCCAAGGTTCACTCTGGCTCCTATAAAAACCCAACCCTTCTCACTGCCAGAGGAGGATTTTTTCTGACTGGAGAGAGAACTTTTTCCTTCGAGAGGGAGAGAACTTTTTCCTTCCAGAGGAGAGCTTGCTGCAACACAGGAGAAGAAGAGAAAGTTTGAAGAAAAGAAAGTTTGAAAAGGAGGAAAGGTGAGAGAGAAGGGCGCCCTCCTCTTTATGAAGTTATTTTTGAAGCCTTTACAAAAAGCCCCTTAAATTAGGGTTATTTGTAAACATACCCCCATATGCGGGGAAATTTATGTTATTCAAAGCAAGGGTGAAAGAATTCTACAACTTCAACATTTCTCTTTGATATATGTATCTGAATGAATCAAAAGGGGTCTACATAAATTACAAAAGTACCCCTTGACTTCCAAAAAGTTGTGGAAATACCCTTTTTGTTGAAAAATTGCATAAATACCGCTCGTTGTTCGGAAATTACAAAGAAATGCATCCCTTGTGCAGAAAATTCCATAAATAAACATCAATGGTGTATGAAAATTACAGAAGTGCCCCTAGGGGCAGAAAATTACAAATATACCCCGGTAGCGGAAAAAATACAAATATACCACCGGAAAGGGGAAAATTGCAAATATATCCTCACAAGGGGGAAAATTACAAATAGACCCCCGGAAAGCAGAAAATTGCAAATATACCCTCACAAAGGGGGAAATTACAAATAAACCCTCGAAAGAGGGGAAATTACAAACATGCCCTCAAATGGGGAAATTGCGAATTTACCCTCGAGAGGGGAAAAACTGAAAATGCATCCCCTAAAAAGGGAAGATTGTAAACACTAAAATATTGAGAACGTCACTCGCCTTAAAGCATGAAAACTCCTCAGGGGTAGACTCCAGATATTAGGGCCGATATTGTAGTCAAAATCCTTGGCATCTAATCAAAGGTGTTCGGACTCGTCCGATGTAAATTAACACCGACTCCGGTCGGTGGAGAAAAATCCTGTACACAAACCTTAAATCGTCTGATAAATCCCAAAAAGCGCGGAATTAATAAAACATGACAAAAAGAAAAAAATACGCGTGTATTTTCCGCGTGCAAACATCCAGTGAAGTACATTTCCCACATATAGGAGGCACGTACATTCAGGGACATCCAGGAAGCTGTAAGGAAAGTTGCTCGTGTGCTTGGGGTGAAGCCAGAGGTCATAGTGTTGAAGTCGCCCAAGCCATTAGACTCTTCTGGTAAAGCATCATGTATATCATCTCTTTTTCCTTGGCCCACATGTATATATATGTACATTTGTTTAAAGGGCCGCCCTTGCCTTCCTTTTTTTTGTTTTGCAGACCCTTCTGGGAATCAAGGTGATAACGCCTCTCTTGTAGAAGACTCCCCAGATGGTGTGCCCAATGCGCCTGCGGCCCCTTCTTCAAAAAGGCCGAGGGATGAAGATTGTGAGGGAGATGGCCGACCCACTTCTTGCCCACGAACCGGGACAACAACGCCTAGCGAGGGTGAAGCATCAAATGAGGTATCAATTTACTCCCGGTGTGAAGTTTATCTTTAGTCCCTTATTGGTGTTTTAACTCCCTTGGCTTCATTCTAGGTCCTCCAGGTGCCGGGGCATTGATAACTTTTTCTCCACCCTCGAGAGGTGTGCCTCCACAACCCAGATGTATGATGGTGAATTGGATCTTAATGAGCTGACTCATCTTACTGACAACTATACGTAAGTTACTAGTGCTTCTCCTCTACCCGATACGAATGGGATTTTATGAACCAGATGTTGGGTATGTTCATGCCCTTGTTCCTTCCTAGAATTTGAAGGACTTTCCTTACTTTTTAATAGCAATTGCCCTTGTGTTGCAAGAGGATAAGGGGAAAAGGCACCGACACCATGTGCAGACAAAGGGGACGGTCTGGTTCCAGTGAGGAGACTCTAAGTTCCTCACCTGAGAGTGAGAGCTCTGATTCTTCCTCTAAGGAGGAAAGCTCACCCGAGAATGGAGAGATAAGAGCCATTTCAGGTAAATAAACAGTTGGTTTATCACCTTTGCCTGTCTATTTTCTTTTTCATTGTTTATTTTTTTATTGCTATGGATTGTGCAACTGAGGACCTATCCGCCTCCATGAGTATGTTTTCCAAACTCATCAAATCGGGCTCAAGTGGAGAGCTTCCCGATTATCATGATGACCTGAGAGTTAGGATTGATGGCATGGCTGACAATAATGCCACAGTTGAGGATGGCCATGCAGATGGGGGGGAGCATCAAACATCGACATCCCACATTTTGCGCCAAGATTTCTAGGTTGCACTACCAGCTTGGTAGACCCTGGAATCGACGTTCCTCCCCGTGAGTATCTTGGCCTAGGCTTATCGACCTATTTTCTCTCTCTTTTTTTTTTGCTTTGAATTGCTCGTCCTTATCGCATGTGCTTGAACACAATTGGCAAGTAGCTTGCAACGTAACAGGCTCTTGTGACTCCCGAAGCTTCTGATCAAGGCGTGCCTACACAAGCCTCCCCGGTGGGACCAGAGAATGCCGATGCAGTTGATAGTGAGTCTTTGTCCCAGACGCCCCTTCCATTGGTGACTTCTCATGCCGGGTAACTCTCCGAATGGCTGCATATTTTAATGCCTAGCACATTGGATTTTTTTTCTTGGGTTGGACATAACCCCAACTGTTACATATATTATCTTCCTTTTCAGCTCCTCCCTCTATGGGGTTATCAGAGCTGATGGTGGAGGCTCCTACAGCCACATAGCCCCAGGGAGTTGCCGGGACATCTTTTGAAGCAGGAGCCGCCCTTCTTGAGGCATCTTTTCCCATAGAGTCGACTCTCCCTGTTGCTTCCACAGAGGGGACTATCGTAGGATCATGTATTTTTCACTCTGGTATGCATCGTTATCATGATTGTTTTAGTGAATACACTCCATTAAATTATATGTGCCCTCTTTCATTTGCAGAGGGTGTCGTCGCAAAGACTCAGCTGGTGGAAGATCCTTAGCTTTTGTCTTCAAAGCTTCTTGTTGCTACTGACAATGCCTCTAGTTCACATGGGGAGGCTACTCCGAGGACGGAACCTGAACTCAACTCTACCTGAGGTGTAACCTTGGGAAGGTTGAGTTAGAGCTCCATATTTTTTTCCTTTACAAGTATAGTTGTCCTCACTTTTTTTGCTTTCAATTTATTTTTTTTTGGCATTTGCAGCCCCAGCTAGCGAGACCATGAAGGAGGCTCCAGCCTTTCCTGCCCTGGACGTCAAATGGCCTGACATTCCACAACTGGCAAGGCCACTAGTAGGTCCCGATGTAGCTGCCATGATGATTCAAGATCTGCAACCTTTGCTTCAACAGGACACTCGCCCTTCAGTTGAAGACTTGAGAAACATTGTTGAGAGCTACACCCGAGGATACCACGGATTGGGACTCCCCAAAGAGGATTGGATGTCTGCCTTGGCAGCTCTTTGAAAAGTCTTTGCTCACCTTCACGCTGTCTAGGAGTGGAAAGCAAAAACTTTGGTGGTGATTCAACAAAAAAAAGAGAAGTTTTCCGAGCTGGGGATAGCCCTGACTGAGAAAGGCATCCAAGTTGAGGCAGCCCGCACTCGGCCAAGGAGAATTAACTCGGGCAACAACGTTGAAGCAGGAAGCGCAAGCCTTGATAGAGAAGGTCCAACACCTACTAGCAGCTTCCAAGACGCACGAGGAAGCGCGGCATCAGGCACAGACCGAGACTGAGACTCTTCCTCGAGACTTTGCGGTGATCCAAGAGAATATTATCTCGAGGCAGGCTCGCGTCGTCGAATTGGAGAAGACGGAGCCTCGACTATCTTGAGTTTGCACATAATAGCTAGGAAATTTTTGTGGGACGCTTTTGCATATGTTTGTCTACATCCCTTGCACGTAGCTATTAGCTTCTTTTGATTTGTTCAACATCCATCGATCTGAGAGTTATCTTGGGAGCTTGTCTCAAGCTCCATCTTCATTGATGAACGAAAAAAAGAATTGATAGTTTTAGCTAGCTTGTTGCATCCATAACTTTCATCTGCCTCTCTCTCTCTCTTTTAACTAGCTCCACCGCCCTTGCGAGTTTTCGTCGAAGCTGACCCCCTTTAACTTTTTTTGGTATGTCCTTGCGACGCAAACGATACTTGTCTGCACCAGAAAACAATGGATGGAACCCTCGCGAGCTATCAGATCGTGCTTATCTTGCAGCTTATCTAGTTTATTGGCTTGCTACCTTTGTGATACCTCATGGAGAAGAGGAACTCATTCGGCCTGAGCTAATATATCCAACATGTCTTCTTGCCGATGGCCATCAACTTGCTATTATGCCAGCTGCATTCGCGAATATGTATCATAGCTTGGAAAACATGATTGCCCATAGCTCTCCGTGGGACAGAGGAGTTGTGATGGCTACACATTATTTTAGTGCCTGGACTGGCTTACTTTTCCATAGGCTATGCCAGTACATTGACTTTGAGAATGCTACAGCTCCTTTAATCTTCTTATTCAGGAACCGCTTGAATCAAAATTCCTTGGAGTAACCGATTGGTGCCCGAAAGACACTTTTTTTTTCTTCCTACACAGGGGCGAGTTGGCTTGCACTTTGCTCATAGCTCTTATGATTTTAGGTCATATAGTGTCGACAATCCAAGAGGGGCTACTATCACTTGCCTCATCATGCTAGCCCTAACCGGTCATTTTATGAAGATTGACTCTCTTGCATCAGGCCCAACATGCTTGTCTTCCGCAGGGAGCGATCAATATTTCTAGAGCCGTATTACCCCTTCAGGTTTGCGTGGAACTTTGATTATGATCAATCAATTCCGTCAAAGGCTGACTTTCCTTTGGAGGCTCGCTTGTATCGCAACCATGACGCCCACCTTGTTGCTGCTAGCTGGTGGGATTACTTTTTTAGAGGGGAGCCAGAGCCAGGGTGTTCTTTGCCTGACTAGACTGGCGTTGGTCAGATTGATATGTATTATGCCCGCTGGTGGTTTAACCACAACAATGTCTTCAGGCAGCCCCTACAAAAGTGAAGCAGGCTGAAGAAGTACGATTGAAGAGGAGAGATTTACCTCCTGTTGCTGTAGATGGTTCCTTTCTTCGCATCCACTTCTCTCAACTGGCTAGCGTAGTTAGAGATTTCCGTGCCTCATGGGAAGCTAAGCATGGACTGCTTATAGTGGATAGAGCTTAATATAAGGGGGTAATGAAGCCTCTGAGACCCTTATCTGCTGCCTCTTCAAAGAAAATCACAGCTTTAAAGTAGACTGCCCCAAAAGCCTATTCGTGGTGGGAACACTTCCTGTTTGATTGTGGCTATCCCCAGGGTGCTCCCCAGACCACTCAGCTGCATCCCGTGAGCTTCACTAATGAACTTTGTGGGCAATGGGAAAAACATATAGGGCGAGTTTGATAATGGGTTAGGTTAGGGGCGGGTGGCCCACCCGACCCCTAACCCTAACTGGGGTGGATTAACTCATTCCACCTATTTCTTAGGAATGAGTTAATCCACTTTAATCCTATCCGACTCCGGTTAAGAAAAAAAATATCAAACAAGAAATAACCCACCCGATCCCGGTTAACCTACCCTACCCGGGCTTAACTGGTTGTCAAACAGAGCCATAATGAATGCCATTAGATGTGGGGGTCCCTTGGAATACCTTTCTTTAATTGAAAATGGGACCACTCTAGAAGATATTTGGGACGCCGTAGAGAGGGTGAGCAAGGCCATTGGCATTAAGTTTGAGCAGCTGACATTGCCGCCACCTTTTTCTTTTGCTCCCAATGGTATGTAACCACCAAGTTCTTTCTTTTTAGTCCTGGGATCACTTGCTTATCGAATTCCATCATTTGTTATGAGCACTTATGTGATCCTTTTACTTATATTCATCTCCTTTTCTTTCCTACAGTGAGCTTCGTGGCTGAGGATGCCATTTCAAGGGATTCCAAGAAGAGGAAAACTCCTACCCCTTCAAAGAGGCAGACAGCCCCAGGCAATGAAGCCCGTGCTACTAAGGCCTCTTGGCGACATGGTAGCATTTTCTGCTTAATGTGAATTTGTTGGATGGAACTTTGACCTTGGTGTGCATAACCTATTCTCTCTTCTTTTTCTTTCTTTCAGATTCTCTGGGTTCCAGTTCTCCCCTATGTTGGAACTTCGAAAGGGGAGGTCCCACCAGAAGGTGGGGCAGTTGGAGAAGCAGACGATTCCCGAGATTTGGATACAATGAATGATTATTATAATCCTTTAACAGGGGACTCACCAACCTTTTCATGCGGGGAGCGCACAAACGGTACTTTATTCAGCATTCCCCACTTTTACTCATATCTTTCTTTTATCAGGGGCCTTAACTTCTCACTTGCGCCACCTTCAGGACTTAATCCAGAAGATGCAGGAGCAGGTATACCTTCTAAGTGTCAGTTAGCTCCAGGCATGGATGGTGATTTAGACCGACTAGGTAAGTGCCTTCCCATACTTGTTTACATATTTATTTTCTTCCATATGTTAGAGTATCTAATGTCCTACCTTTCCTTTCAGGCTCTGGCGGTACGGAGTTGACTGACTCCATGGTGGAGTTTAGAGCCCTTCTAGACCTTGAGGGGAATGATGACCTGCTGGAATATTTGGACCCTTCACATAGAGGGACCGTGGCCAGTTGTGCTGAGTCCTTTTTTATCTAACATTTGTGCCGGAGAAGGACAGCAGCCACTCGAGGAAGTGACCTTAGCGGCTGACCCAATCTTCAGGGCTGGGGAATTACCCCCCTTCAGTAGTTTGGTGGGGGCCCAAGTTACTCTGAGTACTAGTAAGTATTTCTGGTCCTAGAATCTTCGATTGTCAATATTAACTCATTCTCATTCCTTTTCTTGACTTTGCTTGATGTTACCTCACCCTGTGTAGGTCTAGATCCTCCTGCAACGAGATTTCTTGATGTCCCGAGGGAACATGAGGGGATACCTTCTGCAAGAGAGGTAGATGTTGAAGCTGGAGAGATAGACATAGAGACAGATGCCGCCGCCCCTGCTTTAATCACTATGGAGGGAGCTCCTTATCCTTCAAGTGCTGGCCTCGAATGTGGATGTGATCTTTCTTCCTTTTTTTTTTTACTTGTGCACAACTTGGATAATATTTTTTTTCCTTGTGCTAGCATCCTTACCGGAGGGTATCTTTTTGTCATTGTTAGGTTGTCTACAAGAGCTATTGAGCTGACCCCACCTACTGAGGGAGATATTTGCCAGCCTTCCTCAAAGATGGTTGAGCATTCCGTTATGCAAGTTTGTGATTCAACAGATTTACCCCGGGATGAGGCGCCTGGAGAGACTTCTCAACCCTTGATAGCTGTCGAGCTGGAGGATGTGGGGACTTCTTCCCCAATCACACAATCGACATCCTCAGGTTCCCCTGAAAAAGAATGCAGCGGATTGGGAGGTAATCCTGCCCTTCTTAATTCCTTAAGTTGTCATGTAGCTTACGAGTGTGAATTGACCTTCATGGCACTTGCTTCCATTTAATTTTAGGAGGGGCCGAGGAAGCTTTGCCACGGGTGGCTGGCTCGCTGACCAAAGAGGCGAGGAGTACATCCTACGACGAGCAATCAATTGTCTCATCTTCTTGTGATAAGGGAGGACTTATAGCCTCAGGTAGCTCCTTTCTCACTTAATTGATCCCTTTTATCATTTTTGCTTATGGCTGACTTGCAACGTCTTCTTCTAGGTTAAGCTGGCATGACTAAGGCTCTTGCTTCTTCGATGCCAATTAGCTCTGACTCTGGAGGTGATAATTTAGAGGCGGTGGTTGCTTCCTCAGGTATAAAGAAGAGATGCTTCTTTCCTCTTGGAGGATTTCATTTTTGCATCGTGGAAGCCAAACTCACAGTTTACAATTTTCCCCTCCCCCCCTTTGTTATCTTTGCAGTTTTACCAGAGATTGCCTTGTCAGGGAGAGTGGAGCTAGAGGTTGCTCCAGTCAATACCGATGATTTTTTGGAGCATGGGGTTGAGTGACCGGACGGCCCTCAATGTGCACCACTTGCAGGGAGAGATGCAGTGTTCGAGGCCATTGTTGGCGTTGTTCGGGTTACGGTGCAGCAGGAGACACCTCCATCCATCAAAGCTGTGCGGGATTCCCTTACGAGGAACACGCTGGCCTGTTACTTGATGGGGAGGCCGAGGGAGCCTGGGATGACTGCGGTTGATGATATCTAGAATGAAGTCGACTGCCTGCATAAGTCTTCGGCATGGGAGGCCTATTGCCTGGAAATTCAGCAGCTCAAAGAAGAAATTTCTGTCTTGTCTGGCGAGGCCGAGGAGCTAGACTCCAAGATTGAGGAGGTCCGGGGCCGAGTTCCTTTGTGGTGGCAGAAGCTGAGAACAGAAAGAAGGCTACTGTGCTTCAAGGAACACTCCAATCCTTGTTGAACAAAATTGAAGAGTAGCCGGCCGCCGCGGAGTCAAGTGCCAAAGGAGAGCAGCAAGCACAGGCTGAGGAGAGTTCTCTTATGGAGCGGCGCTTGGGGTCCGAGATGCCATTGCCACCAAGCAATGTCGAATCGAGGACTTGATGAAGAGGAAGCCTTGCCATCTATGAGATTGTTCTTTGTACATTATCGTTCTCTTTTCTTCTTTCTTCAGCGTTCGTTACCTAGAGGGTTGTCTCGGGCTCCAATTTTGTGGATGAATGATAGTAACTGTTCATGAGTTGATGGAACTGGAAGGCTTATTATTGTTCTTGAATACTGATGTCCGCTCTAATGCTTCAACTTTCTCTTCTTCTTCCCCTATTTTTTTTCTTCTTTTTTTTTCACCTTACTAGTCTTAGTGCCCTTTCGGATTTTCACCAAAACTAGCTCCCTTTGGTTTTTTCTGGCACGCCCTTTCGGATTTTCAATGCCGAGGGGTTGCCTATTTTGCCTGAGATGCCGTTTCGGGTTTTCACCTTAGCCGGGTTATGACATTTTTGCCCTCATGCAACCGGTAAAATCGGCTACCAAAGTCTGTCGGGACACCTCTATTTTAAGTCCCACTTTTTATTTTTTTATTTTGTTTGGATGAATAAATGCGGGTGGTCACACCTTGAAACTGTGTGGCATCGGGTCTATTGATCAACTGACCTTTGGTGATTTGAGAGCAAGGGATAGAACTTGGGATTTAGAATTTGGAGTGGGGTCAGGATCTTGGAGCTTGACCGACCTACCGGGGTTTGAGGGTCAAGATATGGGATCCGAAATTTGAAATTTGGAACTTGGCTGACCTCTTGCGGTTTGGGAGCCAAGGATTGGGATTTAGGATTTGGGGTTGGCTTCTCATGGTTTAGCTAGCCAAATTTGGATTGTAGATTTGGGGCTGACCACTCGTGGTTTAATAAGCCAAATTTGGAACTTCGGATTTGGGACTTGGGGCTAACCACTTGTGGTTTAAGTGTCGGTACTTGGAGCTTGGATTTAGAATTTGGGGATGACCACTTGTGGTTTAATAAGCCAGAATTTGATTGGATTTAAGATTTGGGGCTGACCACTTATAGTTAATAAGCCAGAATTTGGAACTTGGATTTAAGATTTGAGACTAACCACTTGTGGTTTAATAAACCAGAATTTGGATCTTTGAATTTTGGATTTGTCGTGGTGGGCAAGAACGACAAATGTTGGGAGTAGCCGCACCGAGCTTTCTATCCTCCCCCCCCCTTTGTCTTTTTTCTTTTTACCACCATCCGCAGTGCCCTCCTAGGTCTTCCCCCAGACTGGTCCCCTTTTTCTTTTTAACCCTAACCGGGCAAGGAAACATCTAGCAATGATCGTTGTACAAACTCATGCTCGGGGGCATGATACAGCTTTAAACATTTACCATTGAATGGAGGGAAGGGGTTCTTTCCTTTGTAGTCAACGATCCTATATGCACCTCCTTCATAGACCCTCGTGATGACGGAAGGCCCGCGCCAGTTGGGTTGTAGTTTGTCACTGGACTTGCTTGCCATGGCTTCTCTTTCTTTGACCATAACGAGGTCACCTCTTTTGACCGCCCTTTGTTTTACAAGCTTATCATAGGCTCATGTCATTCGGGCTTGATATGCCTAAAGATATTTGTAGGCTTCCAACCTTTTGCCTTCTAGGTTAGACAACTCTTCAAGTCTTCTTTTTATTTCGTCCTGCTCCTAGGTTTGCAGGCCGAAGTGGATGGCTATCCGGTAGGAAGACATTTCAATTTCAATTGGCACCACGAGTTCTGCCCCATATATCAGAGAGAAGAGGGAGCAGCTAGTGGGAGTCTTGTAGACTGTTCGGTAAGCCCAGAGAACTTTGTGTATCTTTTCGCCCCAATCTTTTTTGTGGCTACCCACTTTTTTAGCTAGGAACTTACACATAGTCTTGTTGAATGCTTCGGCCAATCCGTTGGCTTGGGGATTGTATACTGTTGACGTCTTCTAGTTAATGTGAAACTTTGCCGCCAACTAGTAGATGGTTCTATTTTCGAATGGAGTGCCGTTATCAGGCATAATCCGACTAGAGGTGCCGAATCTGTATATGATGTGATGCTTGACAAATCGTGCGACAGCCTCTCCTGTGAACTCCCGAAGAGGGATGGCTTCGGCCCATATGCAGAAGTAGTCTGTTGCGACTAGAATGAACTTGTAGCCTTTTTTGGACGATGGGAAGGGTCCCATGATGTCCATCTCTCATTCTGCAAAGGGCCATGTAGGGGCCATGGGGTGTACTGAGTTAGCAGGCCTTCTTGGCACTGGGCCAAAGGGTTGGCATTGATGGCATGTGCAGGCATACTGGTTGCAGTCCGTATACATAGTGGGTCAATATAAGCCTTTAAGTTTTATATTGGTCTTCATTTTGTCCCCTGCTTGATGGACGCCGCAGAGCCCTGAGTGGACCTCGCACATAATCACTTTGGCCTCCTTTGGTGAGAGACAATGTAGGAGAACAGACTTGTCTTTTTCATGGACAAGTCTGTATAATTGATCTCCTATCAGCTGATATGATGTTGCCCTTTCGCAGCAACTGGACCCTTTGAGGTCGATTCAGAGGGAGGCAACCACTTTTTATGTCGACAATTGGCTGACACCAATCTTGTTCCTCTTCCTCGATAGGATCACCTTCTTCAATTGTGTTCACCTCAGAAATTGTGGGGTCAGCTTCTTCGCCTAAGACACTTGGCATGAGCCTTCTGTGTCTGATAGTTATGCCTAATTCTCCTTCAGGTGGAAGCTTTATGGCAGAAGTCAACTTGGCCAAGGCATCTGTTTGAGAATTTTTGTTTATGGGGACATGACCTATTTCAAATAGGTAGATTTTTTTTTAAGCCTGATCACAATGACATGGTAAGGAATTAATTCCTGCTTGCAGACATCATAGTCGCCTATGACTTGCCGTATAACGAGTTGCGAGTCTCCATAAATTTTGATACATTTGATGTCCATTTCCAGAGCTAATTGGAGCCCGACAATTAATGCTTTGTATTCTGCTTCATTGTTTGTTAGCGATTTTATGAGCGTATAGGAGTTATGTAGGATTCCTTCTTGAGGAGTCACAAAGATTATACCTACCCCTGATGTGAGACTCGTAGTACCGTCAGGCGCCTTGACTGTTCGGGAAGCGCCATTTAAATAGAGCTCCTGGCATGGCATGTCAATTACGAGGGCATCCTACTCCTTTTGTAGTGCGGCCTCCTCAATTTGATCTTTTGTTCCTGGTTGGGGCAAGAGGGTTTCTTCGACGGAGAGTCTAATGTTGAGTGAAGAGTCGGTCGGGACTGAGTGTGCCGTCAGAAACTTCGCCATCCCTTGTCCTTTGATTACTTTTTGCGGGACAAAGGTTATGTCAAACTCTATGAGTAACCCCATTTTCCTAGTCTTCCTGACAATAGAAGCTATTTGAGGAGGAACTTGAGTAGGTCATACTTTGAAATTAACTTCACCAGGTAGGACATGAGATAATGCCTCAACTTCTTCACAGCGAATACCAACACCAAGCATATTTTCTCCATTGGGGAATAGCGGTGTTCAGGACCAACCAACTTCCTACTGAGGTAGTATAGTAGCTGCTCTTCACCCTCTTCATTTATTTGCGCCAACAGACCTCCCAGAGGAGCATCCATAGCAGCAATGTGAAGTATCAGCAGCTTTCCTTTGACCGGTGCTCCCAACACCGGGGGAGTAAGGTGGTACTCTTTGATTCGTTCAAATGCATTCTGGCACTCTTGATCCCATATGAACGGCGCGCCCTTTATCATCAATTTTCCAAAAGGTGCGCATCGCCTTAAGAGGTTGGATATAAAACGCTTGATATAGGCTAGCCTCCCCTGGAGAGATCTCAACTCAGTTATACTTCTAGGATGTGACAACTCCCAAATTGCCTTCATTTTATCAGGGTCTATTTCTATTCCTTGGTATTTGACGATGAAGCATAGAAATTTGCTACTTGAAACGTCAAAAGCACACTTCATCAGGTTCATTTTAAGTTGAAATTGCCGAAGTCTTTTGAAAACCCGACGCAAGTCAGCCAGGTGATTTTCCCGCCTTCGGGTTTTGACAACAAGGTCATCAACATAACACTCGACCAAGTCGTGGAGCATTTCATCAAAAAATTTGGTCATTACCCTTTGGTATGTGGCACCGATGTTCTTCAAGCTGAAGGGCATCCTTTTGTAATTGAATATCCCTTTAGGGGGTCGAAAGGCCATGTGCTCCTTGTCTTTGATGGCCATACGAATTTGGTTGTCACCTGACGATCCATCCATGAATGATAAAACTTCGTGCCCGGTGGTCATGTCGACCATGGTTTCAGTGATTGGGACAAGAAAGTCGTCCTTCGAACAGGCCTTATTTAAATCCCTATAGTCTATGTAGACTCGGACTCGTCTATTTTCTTTTTGACGGAGACTATATTGGCGAGCCAAATTTGATAAATGCAGGGGTCCATGAAGTCCACTTCCAGGAGCTTGTCAACTTCAGCATTTGAGCTCGAGCTCATGGCGCATGCGCCTTTGAACTTGTTTGACCAGCTTGGCCAGGGGGAGTATTACTAATTCATGCTCCGCCACGGAAGGTTCCAGTCGAGACATTTCTTTGTAGGTCAAGGCAAAGCAATCTTTATACTTCAATATGAGTTATTTGTATGCTTGCCGTTCTTCCTCATTAAGGAGGGCACTGATGAAAATTGGTCGGGACTCGTCCACGTCCCCGAGGTTGAGTTCGACTAATTCATCCACAGTAGCCTACCCGACATCGTCAAATTCTCGCGGAGCTAGCTGCATATCGAAGAAATTCTCTTCGTCGTCAGACCCGATGATGTGAACATCATAGTAGTCCAAGTTGTTGACAATGGACATGGAAAGCTGCTCGTCTTGATTTTCGAGTGCCACTTCTCTCTGCTGTTCATTTGTGGGGTCACCAGGTTCCTCGTCAGAGTCTGACTTACTAGAGGAGAGAGACAACCCTACGGTGTTGACAAAATAGTAGGCTTTAAAGTCCACTTCTCGGTCATGGACGAACCCTCTTGCATCTCTTTTAGAGAAGGGAGGCTGTCCCCAAAGCGCTTCCTTTGCCACGAAGTCAGGCAATGCAGATGCGGCTAAAGCAAGGATTTGTTTAGCCGAGGACTTTAACTGATCCCACTGATGAGGTTGCAGGGGAGACACCCGATAATTCTTAATTTGGATGACTCCCGACTATATTAGGCTTTCAACTTTGTCCTTAAAGACAAAGTAGTCTTCTATGGAGTGGCCCGGCATTCGGTGGTACTGACAATAACTGGTCCCTTGGACTTTGCCTTCCTTGGCCGACTTCCGAGGCTCTGGCAATGTTATAAACTCCCGCGCCATACAAAATTCAAACAATAACTCGGTATGCACTCTGATGAAGGAATGTGGTGTCTCCATCCGCTGTGCCAGCATTATAATAGGAGACTTTCCCTTGGCATCTTTATAGACCATGCTCGGGCCAACTCCTCCGTGGAAACGAATATCCCTAGGGGAGGAGCCCACGTCACTTGCCCTTTTCTTGATGGCACGAAGGACCTTAGTGGGCCTGGCTTCACCGGCCGGCGCTTCAGCCATAATTGTTGAAGGATTGACATTTACTGGATATCCCAATTTGGTTTGGTAGTTTGATGAAGATGCGAGATGCCCAAGCAGGACATCCCGCTCTCACAATAATTCTTGTACAAGAGATTCCAGTGCTTGGTTCTCCCGCTTTAAACCCTCCAAAGTGGTGGTTAGTTCTTCCTGTTCATTTGTAGGGCCACTAGTGATGATAGGCATGGGGTCATCTGTCTCCCCAAGGTTGAGCCCAGCTAATTTGTTTATAGTCGCTTGCCCGACATCTTCAAGTTCTCGCGAGGCTGGCTGTAGCATAATGAAATCCTCTTCATCATCAGAGCTGGCAACGCGGACATCATAATGCTCCGAGTTGTTACTGATAGACGACTGAACTTGATCATTGTGGCTTTCAGATGCCAATTTCTCTTGAGATTGACTTGTGGAGGGGCTGGCCTTCTCACCAGGATTTGAACTGCTGGCGAAGGGTGACAACCTTATGGTGTTGACAGCATAGTAGACTTTGAAATCTACCTCTGGGTCGTAACCAAGCCCTCTTTTATCTTTCTTGAAGAAGTGAGGCTACCCCCTAACTTGTGAGGGGTACCACAATTGTCAAAAATAATCACGCCAGGAAGTTTCCTACATTTGGGAAATGTTTTGCTTCTGGCACATCTCTTTTATATGTTTAGAGACGTCCATTTCTTGGGCGAGTTCAGGGGCATTCTTGGACACCTCATTCCAGCCAAAGTCACTGTCAAGAGGACCTTGAGGTACTAGGTGTCCCTCGTAGAAGATAATGGACTTAACGGCCTTAATGCTTTTCTTGTTTCTTTTTATTTGATATGTGATGATAAACGTCTTTAATTACTCAACTTTGTGCTCCTCCCTTTGAAATGGTAGTTGCATGCACGCAGAAGGTAGGGAGATGCTTTTGTCAACTACCCGACTGATGAGGTTGGCTTCTAAATTAATCTCCTACCTTTCTAGCCGAGCTGGCTTGGCATTGGCAGTGCTGGCTTGTATGTTCAGCTGGTGCAACTTGGCGAGATCCTCACCTACCACGAAGAGCTCATCTTCTTCTTCTTCCGCAGTAACCTTTTGCTTCCCTTTGTCCTTCACCTTGATGGGAAGCTCAATAGTGGGTTCCCCGAAATATAATTGAGCATCCGTTAGGTTGCATTGATTTGGACGGAACAGAGCCCGGTCAGCAAAGACCGCGTGCTGTTCTCCACCTTTCGTGTACTTGATGTATTGGCGAAGGGTTGAAGGGATAACCTAATTTTCATGCAACCAGGGTCTCCCGAGCAAGGCTTTGTATAACGTGTTAGCGTCGATAATGTAGAACGTGGCCTTAGTGACCAAATTGTCCATAGTGAATTCCACTTCTACTTTTCCCAATGTGTCTTCTGAATTCTGATTGAATCCGAGATTTTAACGTCATTGGCCCTTTGCAAATAAGGCACGAGAAACAAAGACTTGAAAGTTTTAAGGGACATTATATTAACAGCCGCCCCAAGATCTACTAGAATCCAGTTCAATTCGTGGCCGTTGATCTTCCCCTGCATGTACAGAGGTCGATTATGACAAGGGGAAGACAACAACACGTCTTTATCCGTAAAGGTGACAGTTGCTGCAAGAGCCTCACATGCCTGAGCCTGAAGTTCAGCCGTCTGAGCTTCATAAACTTCTGACCCTTGGAGTATTTTTACGAGTGCTTCTCTCAGTTCTTCACTCTAAGCAAGGGCTTCCCAAATAGTAACATTGATTGGAAACCACTTCATACGCTGGATGATCTTGCGATCGGCCCACGCATGAGCTTGATCCAGCGAAGAGATCATCTCCGAGAGAGACTTAATTTGATGGTCGGGCTTCTTGCTTGGCTACACTTTCCCTTGATCACTTGGTTCTTCTTGAATTAATGGAGCCAAAGAATCTTCCTCTGGAGGAGGCGGCTCAACATTGTCCTTGTCGGAGAGACCTGCTTGAGCTGACTCAATAGGTTTTTCTTGCGGGACCGGCTTAACTAGTTCTTCTTCCTCATCTGGCGGATCGAAGAAGAAGGTATCAGCTACAACTTGAATATGAGTTGGATCAACATGTTTTTTCTGTGGGGCTGGCTTTACTGGCTCATCTTCCTCATCTGACGGGTTCCTCGTCCACGACCCCGTCCTTTACCGCGACCGCGGTTTCAGAGCTCTGTGTTACGGCGGCGGTATGTCGCCATAGTGATCCTATCCCCAATCGCAAGGGCAATGGCACTATCTACGCTTGATGTTTGTAAACTTTCTGATGAAGGGATTGGCACCATATAGCACGAGAGTTCTTCAGCATTTCTTGTAACTTCTCTATGGTGAGTTCTTCATCTTTGTAAGAGATGGAAAGCTCCTCTGGGATGGGGAAGCTTCTCGCCCTCTTGTGCTCGCTGATACATTTGGCGGAGCCAATTCTTGAGTCAAGTCTTTCGCTCTAATTCTTCCCACGAGATATATTTATCGAGAGGAACAACTTTAGTGGGGGTGGAAGGAACATATTTCTCGAGCTCATCAATTAATTTTTGCAGTTTTTGCAGAGGAGTTGGCTTCTTATGGGCTTCCATTGCAGCTACCTATTCGGCTTGTCGTTTCAATCTTCTCTTCAAATTCTTCCTTCTATTCTTCTCATGCTTTTTAGCTCGCGCTAATTCAGTGGGAGAAGGAACATCAATTTCGCAGGCGGCTGGGAGATGCCCCTAGCAATGGAGCCGTTGAACCTGTCTTTTCTTTTAGGGGGTTTGGGGTGACCATACTTCTTGGGGGCCATATTGACCCAACCACCCTCTTCTTCATGCACCCGGAATATGGCATTAATTACTTGATTGACTATTCCGGGTGGCAATTCTTGGAACTCGGCCATATAAAGGCCAAAGTCTTGAGATGTTGATGCCATGGGGGACTTTTGCTTGCCAACTTTTGTGTTAGTCCGAGACTTAGCTCGGGGAGCTGAGGCTTGGTTTTATCCATTTGACTTGAGCCAGAAATTAACTCGGGATTCTTTTGTTGAGGATTGCTCTTCTGGCTTCGCTCCGCATGTAACTTGAGGCTTTCTTCATGGATCTTGCCTCCTTGGCTTTGCCTAGAGTTTAACTTGAGATCGCTTGGCTGGGTCTGACTCTTTCGGTTTTGCCCGACGTTTGCCTTGAAGTTCTCTTGCTGAGGCTTGCCCTTTGGGGTTTGGACAGAAGCTCCCTCCTCCTAGATTAATTTTCGGGGTTGCTTCTACGCGCTCCTCCTCAACTATGCTTGGCTTGGGGCTTTGTTTGAGGAGAGACCCCTTACCTCTTTTTGGAAAGGTAACGGAGTTTAAGCACCTGGAGGAAATGCTAGGTCCACCCTGACAATCAAGTGAGTTTGTGGACTTCTCTTGGGGGCCATTTTCGGTTGAGGGGGCTTGACTAAGCGATCCTTTGGTCATTTCTTTGACTTCTCTTATTAATGAACCTATCGTTCCTTGTCAAAGGAGATTTTGAATTTCTTTCTGGGCCGTCTGGTCCTCTTTGCTTCCACATGAGGCAAGTGAGCCTTGGCCCGAGTCCTCAGAATTTGGTTTAGGGTGACGTCGCTGAGGATCGCGCACCAAAATCTCTTTTCCACCCAAAAGGATCTCAAGTAGCCGTCGGGTTTTTTCTTTTGGGAAGAACAAAGACTCGAAGTCCTACCACAGTAGCCACTCAGGGCATCATGTTGTGAGTTGACCCGAGCTGGGGACTAGCCTCCTGTGTTTTCGGCTCGGAGGATGTGTGAGAAGTCGATGCATGTATGACGTTGATAGAGAACGTCAGCGAGACCCTACCCCGGGGCACCGAAGACTCAATTTGAGGTGTTATCCCTTGCTGGTCACAAGAGACCGAATCTTCTTTTTACATCATTTATGCCGGACGACTTTGATTTAACATTTGTTCGGCAACTTCTCGGAGGTTTCTCCTTGTTATGTTACCCCCGTAAACATCGATCTCCCCTCTTTGGATGAGAATATTGATGCAATCTTGAATTTCTTTGCATTTCCTTGTCAGGTGAGATACCCTAGCGTGGTATTCGCAATAATGAGAATATTTTTTCTCGGCCTCTATGTAAATTGCCAATAGGTCGTGCACCATAATTCGGCCCTCTTTAAGTAGAAGGTTGAATATCTTCTTAGTATTCTCCTTCGGAAAGGAGCAGTGATGGGAGGGCCTTCAGCCTGGATACTACACAGCAGGTTTGGTTTGGCTGAGGCCAACTTCTCCTGCCTCCGGCACAAGGAATGTGAAGGCTGCCGCCAGATGACTCCATTTGATTGAATGATGGATTACATTGGCCGACCGAGTCGGCCGATCCCAAGTATGGGGCTATGGGGGATCCACTAAAGAACTTTTCATTGTGATGAGCTGGTTTTAGATCATTTTCTCCATCTCATCCTTGAAAACATAACAGTTTTCAATGATATGACCCAATATGCGGTGATATACGCAATAATTGGGGTGAACCGAATTGTTTACGTCTTTCGACTTCTTGGAATCCGGCAGAGATATTAATTTATTCTTAGGCAAAGATTGAAGAGTCTCTTAGTATGCTCCTTTTTAAAGGAATAAGGAGTTTTCATTCGCTCTCACAATCTTGTAGATGCCTTCCCTTTAGACTTCTTGCCAGAATTACTTGCAGTCGCTACTTCACCAGAACCATTTGTGGGAGAGAAGTCGATGGCATTTGCCTCCTTCCCTATGGCATTACGCTCCTTGGGTGCCTTGCCCTTAAAGGACGTAAATGTTGGATTGTCAGCAAAGAACATTTCTATCTCCGCAACGACTGAATTTAACTGGTCAAATCCTTTGATATTTGCCCCCAGGAGCTTTCACTGACCTCTATCGACAAGCCTCTTCGACATATTGTTATTGCATCTTCCTAGGAGGGGAGGGTTGTCACATCTTATGCTAAAGTCCCTCTAGCGCTTGATGAAATTGTGTGTAGTCTCTCCTCTTTTTTGTTTAAGTGAGCAAAGCTCTGTGAGGGAGACTTTCCTCTCGGCTGCCTAGAAGCGATCAATAAACTTCTTCTGGAGATCGACCCAGTCGACCACGGAGTTGGGCTTCAGCCTTGAGTACCATTGAAAGGCACTGCCGATGAGGGAGGTCACAAAATAGCGGAGGACATATGACTCCTCAAGTGCCAAATCACCCATGGCCGTTATGTAGTAGGGCAAGTGTTCATGTGGGGACCCTTGCCCATTGATCTTCTACAGCTTTGGTGCCTTAAAGTAGTCTGACGGAAGCTTCTTAAATTGGTGGTGCACTGGGTATGGCACATTGTATAAATCCACAGTGGCGATACCCTCGCCAGGCTGGGCGAACTTGTCCTCAACTATTTTCTCTATCATGCATCATTGGGCGATGACACATTCAACTGCCAGTGTACGAGAAGACTGGACATTGGGCGGAGCACGAAGTGGCTCAGTCTCTGCTTCAACTGCTACATTGTAGGGTACAACAATTGGTCGGTTGACCATGGCGGGATTACCCAGCCATTGATCTCGTCAAGTATTTTGGTTATACCTCGGTGTTGGAGGCCTTTGAGCATTTGCACTCATCTGCCGCTTCAGCTCGAGCATGAGATTGGTCATCTCTATGTGCCAATGCTGCATGGTTTCAAACTTAGCATCGTCAGACATTACTTGAAATGCGGCTCTCGTAGGTGGCTCGAAGATCGGGTTAGCGTATCCACCCATGGGCTGAGCTCCCCCTTCTCCATGGATGCTAATGACTTCATCTAGATCAATTTCTTCTTGGGGCAAATTCTCCTCTTAATTCTGAACTTGCTCCTGGGCTTGACCCTGACTAGAAGTCCCTGTCTAGCCACTAAACTGGGCTTGAAGGCTTCTTCGGGTGGCGTTCCTGATGTTAAGGTACACTGCATGCATCGCAGGATTTTCAACGGGGTCATTTGGGTTGGTTGGGATGCCAACAGCCGCCATCGGCTCCCAGCAAGAGACATAGTAGGTATAAACCTTCATGCTATCCCCGACTTCAGACATTTGAACCACCCTTTTCTTCCTTGGTGGTTGGACCCTTGAACGGGCTGGTGCCCCCAACCTATCAAAGACTGAGATACGTGTTGTCGAGGCCTCAGCACGGGTAATTTGTTCTGCTCGGACTGGCTCCGAGACTTAGTAAAATTCGGCATGTGATGCACCCCCTTTCTCTTCTGTCCTCGGGGGCACGAGGGCTTGACATCCCAGGACGACGAAGAAGGATCTTGTTGACAGTCAGGAGCTTGGTCAGGCTTAGCCGCCCTGGCTTGCTTGATGGCGCGGGCCTCTTACTTAGTGACCCATATTTGCTTCATCTTCTGAGGGGGTTCTTTGCCTATGTTGCCCCTATTCCTAGTCTTGGACTTCTTCTTGAAGACCGGCTTATCTTCGCACACCTTGTGGAGGAGCGCGAAACGATTAGAAGTCGGGATGGTCGGGACGTGGTTGTCCCACTGAAGTATTGGCTCGCCGTCATCGAGCCGAATGCGCAAACTGTCGACAAGGACTGTCTTGTCGGAGAGAGAAATTGCCACCGCAGGCTTCCTATTTTGGCAGGCTCGACGCCTCCCCCATTTAGCAGGGGTAGGATTGTACGAAATTATGTTAACCGAGAAAACTTGGCCTTGTGGAGGGTGGGACTTGATGCCCCCAGTTGCAACAGTTTCGTCTGTAGCGGCCGAACTTCTTGTGTGGCGGGGACGACTCCCAGGAAGAAGGGGGAACCCACAACTAGCAGAAAGTTCCCAAAGACGATTGGGGATGCCAGATAACAAAATCTGACATGGATGGCGACCACAAGAGGACCGCATGTGACTGCCGCCATTAAGAAGTTTGTTTATGGAAACATTTGACTTCGCAAAGTTAGAGTCGAAGTCCTTGGCTCCCTTCCTGCTGCGGGGGAACAAAGAGACAATTACAATCCCCAAAAAGGGACAAAAATCTTCAGCAGAAAATTAAAGGCGCAAAAAACCCCACTGGGCGTGCTAGTCTGTTTCACACGTGAAAGAATGTGGACACGCTGATGATGAATTAAAAATTTGTGGGTTTCGAGTATCATCAGCACGTTTACTCACATTTATTTGTTTCGCATTTTTTATTATTTATCAGACGATTTAGGGTTCGTGTGCTGGACTTTTCCCCACTGACCGTAGTCGGTGTTTATTTATATCAGTATAAGCCCGAACACCTTTGATTAATTGTCAAAGATTGTCTCTACCTCTGCGATATTGATTGCAATATTAGGTATTTGCCTTAGAATAAACCCTCTCGCCCTAGGGCGGGGCATATTTGTAATTATTTCTTTTGATAGGGACTTATCTATAATTTTCTCTTTATAGGGGATACACTTGTAATTTTCCCCAGATCCAGGGTTTACATGCAATTTTCCCTCTAATTAGGGTTTTCGTGCAAATTTCCCTTGAATTAGGGTTTTTGGCAAATTACCCTTGGATTAGGGTTTCTATGCAATTTGCCCTAAGCTTATGGCTTTCAAGTCATCCCCCCTTGAATTAGGGTTTTTATGTGATCGATAAGCCCTTTTGGGAATTTTGCGTGCTCGCCCGGATATTTACATAATTTTGCAAACTTGAGGGTGTAATCGCAAATTTCAGAATTTTGGGGACCCGAGCACAATATATCATAAACTTAGACAATATTTGACAAGAATTATGTCATTTCTATAGGACACTCGCATTTCTCAATTGATCATAACTTTTTAGGGACATTTACATAATTTCACAAAGTTCGTGGGTGAAAGCGTAATTTTGCGCATGCTAGGGCCTCCATATGATCTTGAGCATAAAAAAATTAGTTTTGATACTTGCATGATCAGAATTGACTTATTCCATAGCTTCGATTCATTTGAATTCACAAGATACACCATAAACTCACATAGGGGTATTTTGGTAAAGTCCCCCCTTTAAGTGAGTGTTTTTACACAAAGTAGGGTTTAAAAATACAAGAATAACTCCAAAAGAGGGCTGCCGCCTGCTGTGGGCGCTGGGTCTTATTCTCCAAGCTCCAAGTCTTCCTCAAGTCTTCAAACTCTCTCCTTCGAAAGGTCTCCCTTTTCTTCTCGACTTTGAACTCCTATTTAGAGGAGTTGGAGGAGTCTACACAGGTAAGAACTCCCGATTCTCTTGTCCTTTGGCCTTCTTTTTCCTATTTTTAGTGGATGGATTGAACACAAACACAAAAGAAAGGGTGGCGGAGGTGTGCTCCACCGGGTCTGCAAGCCCGACCCCTTTTTCTTCTTCTTCTGCTCTTCTTCTTTTTTTTCCTTTGTTTTTCTCGTCCGCCATCTAACAGGGAGGAAAAGGGGGAGCCGATGGGCCCCCTGCCTTGGCCACGCAGCCCGGAGGTGCCACCTCCGAGTGTTGCAAGCCCCGGAGGTGGGCCCTCCAGTCTGCAAGACCCGGAGGGGTTAGCTCCGGGTCTGCAACACCCAAAGGTGACTCCTCCGGATTTTACAAACCTAGAGGGAGCCCCTCTGAGTTCTTGCTGCCATGCCAAAAAAGGGAAAAAGGGAGAGAAGGTGGTCCCCCCTGGTCTCCCCATTCATCATCATCATCAGAGCCTTATCCAAATTATTTGGGGTCGGCTACATGAATCTTGTTCTGCCAAAGATTTCTATCAAGTGCTATATTCATATTTGAACCCAAGAAGCTAATGTCCGTCCTAATAACATCGCACCATCTCATTTTAAGTCTTCCTCGAACTCTTTTACTAGCATCCACTAAGATTCGATCACATCTTTTAACCGGCGCTGAGTTAGGGCGACGAAACACATGTCCAAACCACCTGAGTCTATTTTCTCTCATTTTACTATCAATTGGGGCTATCCCTAAGTCCTTACGGATGCGCTCATTCCTAATCTTATCTTTCTTAGTCTTACCACACATCCATCTCAACATCCTCATCTCTGCTACACACATTTTGTGAATGTGCTCCTTTAGTACTATCCAACACTCGGTACCATATAACAAAGCAGGTCTCACAGCCGTTCTATAAAACCTCCCTTTGAGTTTCACAGGCATATGACGATCACAAAGGACTCCTGATGCGCTTCTCCATCTTAACCAGCCTGCCTTAATCCTATGTGTAACATCGTCATAAATCTCCCCATTCTCTTGTATTATAGACCCTAAGTATCGAAAGCTACTACTCTTCGGAATGTTATGTCCATCAATTAGAACCATGTCTTCATGTACCACTCTTCCATTACTAAAATTACAATGCATAAACTCTGACTTGCTCCTACTAATTTTAAAACCTCTAGACTCCAAGGCAAGTCTCCAACGCTCTAACTTAGCATTTAAAACATCAATATTCTCATCAATTAAAACAATATCATCTGCAAATAACATACACCAAGGGATATCATCATGTAATTGTTTTGTTACTTCATCCATAACTAAGGCAAAGAGATATGGACTTAGTGCAGAGCCTTGATGCAGACCTATAGAAACTGGAAATTCACCTGTCTCTCCAACAATAGTTCGAACACTAGTAATAGCACCGTCGTACATATCCTTAATCAAATCAACATATCCTTGAGAGATTCCTTTCTTTCTTAATATCCACCAAATCAATTCTCTCGGTACTCGATCATACGCCTTCTCTAAATCAAGAAAAATCATATACAAATCTTTTCTCATCTCTCTATACTTCTCCATTAGCTGCCGTAATAAGAAAATAACTTCTGTAGTAGATCTATTCGACATAAAACCAAACTGATTTTCCGATACAGTAGTCATACATCGGAGGCGTTTTTCAATTACTCTTTCCCAAAGTTTCATAGTATGACTCATAAGCTTAATTCCACGATAATTATTGCAACTTTGAATATCTCCTTTATTTTTATAGAAAGGAACTACAACATTTTTTCTCCAAACTTCTGGCATTCTCTGTTCCTTTAAAATTTTATTAAAAAATTTAGTTAGCCATTGAATACCAATATCTCCTAGACCTTTCCATACTTCAATAGGTATACCATCTGGTCCTAAGACCTTTCCCACTTTCATTTTCCTCAGAGCATCCTCCACTTCTGACATCTTAATACGCCTGAAATATTGATATTTATCCAATATTGTGGACTCTTGGGTACCTTCTAAAGAGAAATCCTTGACGCAATCTCCATTAAGTAACTTCTGAAAATAACTATGCCACCTCTCTTGGGGTTGTCCTTTTCCAGCAAACTTCTTTGGAATTTTTATGCTCACTTGGAGGCGGCGGCACGTGGCTTTTGTTTGGCTTTTCTTGGCTTCCTTGGACCCTGTCCTGCTGTCTTAGGCGTCGACAGTGGAGAAATAACTTCGTGACACGTTGACAAAAGCTTCTCGGATGTCGGGACCGCTGTCATTTGTCTTTCACTGGTACATTACTTTAACACCGCCTGCCAGGTGTTCGATGAAATGATTGCATGTTAAAACACAGTTTTTGTATGAAAAATTTGCCCGACAGGATGCCGAGGGTGCTTCAATTTAATCCTCCTATAACGACTACAATTTTAAATCGCTTTACGCCATCATTTGGTGGAGTTAATTTAGTTAACTTCCAAAATTACTTAGAATAATATGTTGATAATTGTGGGGTTCAACAGGGGGGTATATATATGCCAGGAAAAAAAGAAATGAAAAGATGAAATAAATGTGTTTTTGTTCTTTGGTCAAGGAGGAAGGAGGTGGTGGTTGTCTATTTTGGGGATGCTTTTGGGTGCTGTCAGGGGTGGGTGTCGGTGTTGATTGGGGGTGGGCCTAATGTACAGATAACGTTTTTGCTGCTTAGGGGGTGAGAGTTTAGGGCCTTCGGGAAAGTTTTTGGGGATGTAAGGGGGTGTCGTGGGCCGCGGGGTAGGGTTGAGTACACGTGACTGTTTATCTTTTTGTTTTGCTCCCGGGGCAGAGGGTTGTCTACTGACTTTTGTATTTGGGAGATTTGTGGGAGCTCTCCCCCCCCCACCATACTTGTAAATTCTCTTTTTTCTTTTATATTTGGTGGTACTATCCACTTTCAAAAAAAAAGTTTGGAAGAGAGAGGAAGGGAGAGAGATTTTGAGGATTTGGTTACAAATAGGAAAAATAATTGGAGAGATGATGGCAATGGAAGGAAAAGGAATCCACAAAAGAATCACATTTCTTGAATCTTCAACTAACAACATATCTATTTTAGTACATGAGCACAAGAACCCTCTTTCTTCTTGCAGCATGAATATATGCTTCGTCTAAAACCAGCATCCACCAAGGGTGCACTGGTCATAAAGTTTTGAAAATATGCTATGGATGCACTGTTAGTTGGATGAATACAGAACTTTTCATAACTACATAGGACTTTATTGAAATCACCTGCCAAGAAAATAGTTTTGTTTACAGTTAAAAATGTAGCTATATATAGAATAACATTTTATGTGTATAAAGGCATATGTATCCAAATCATTACCTGCGAAGTCTTCATTTTCATTGATCAAATCCTTTTCAGTGATAAGCATACAACAGTCTTCTCCTACAGACACATTATCAAACATCATTAATTTGTAGATGAAGCATTGCTAGACAAAGAAAACGGCATGTTGCTCATGTTATCATAAACAGTAAAATGCAACAGAGAAAATCTGTAGAGACTCAAAGTTTTTTTTTTTTTGAAGTGGATGGTACTACAATTGTATTAAATGGACAAAAGAAAGGATGTATGGGTATTAGCAATGTGTGCCCAAAAGAGCACTGTCCAAAAACACTTAGACAATGTGGCACTCACTAGTCCCCCAACAAGACAAAAATATTAGAGTTTTGTGAGTCCACGTTACAAAGATGGCAGGTCCACTCTCTCACCCACCCACGATCAAAAGAGACAACCCTATCCATGACTCTTGCTTCACAAATGAAAGAACCTCAAAGTTGCCATTCTAACAAACACCTTAAAGCAACTTTCCCAAAAAAACAAAAAAAACATCTTAAAGCGAAGAACATTAAGACAAACAAGCAATTATAGTATCAGTACTTTTTAAGCAATACAGAACCAAAGAGAACCTCCAATAAAAGTACCAAAACTTGAGAACATGTTAGGTGCAATGTGGGATCTAGAGGGGGGGTGAATAGATCCCCTACAAAAACTTACGCCCAATTAAAACTTCAACCCAATTCAAATACAACAGAAGCTAACACTATAGACTGAACAGTCCACTTATGATCAAGTCTAAGCACAATGATAAACGAAGACACTGCACAGCAAAGCTCAAACTGCAATATGTTTCAACCCAATGACAGTTTGCAAATTTCGTTTATGACTGACCCACTCAGTAGCAATCAAAATAGTTTAAGACATCAACTACTTAGAGCATAGATCATCTAGCAATTCACACAGAACTTGACTCGAGCACTTAGCATATGATCGAAATACAAAGTGAAAAACAATTAACACACTAACCTGCGAAAGGGGTAGAGGATAAGGATGTACGCACAAATCAAACCACAGTAGACCAGGATTTTTAGGTGGTTCGGTCTGCTACCCACAGACCAACGTCCACCCCTCACTCAAACCCGAGTGAGGCTTCCCTTGCAACAAGCAAGAACGCAGACTCAGTCTACAACAAACGCTGTCAAACAGCTTGATCCGGAGGAACAATCTCCTCCCTTCTTCTGATAGACTCAGAAAGAAACGTGAGCAACACCCAGTTGCCCACAACCAGAGGACCAATCCTCTCTTCCTCTGAAACACACAGGGAACCCGGAGAAACACTTCTCCCTTCCTCTGAAAACACAGAGGGAACCTGAACCCTGAACAGAGTGTCGGAAGAACAATTTAGAAAATAGAAAAACGAACAAACAAAAAACAAAAGGAAAAATCAAACAGAATGTAGCTCCAAGGGAGCAAAGCAGTTCTGGATTTGATCCACGAATTGATGAACACTTCAGATCTTCAGGATGCTCTGGCTGGACTCTATCTCTCACAAACTGGCTGCTTCTCTCAATCTTATCTCTCAGATTTTCTCTCTAATTTTCTCTCCCAGATCTTCCTCTCTCGCAGCACTCTTTTCTTCTTCTTCTTCTTTCTCTCTTTCTCTTTCTTGCTCATGCAGTGGCTCTCCCCTTCTTCTCAGATAGACTCTTTTTCTCTTCGAAGGCAGCAGCAGTCGCAGCAGCAAGGGTTGATGGGTTCTTATAGCAGAGCCTCCGGAATGTATTCGATGAAAAGATTAACCTACTGAAATTCCATTGGTCCACTTGGCAGGGCAGACTATTCTCTTCTAGAAGCGAGTCTGCCATCCTAGGATCACGTGCCAATCATTGGAGGATGAGGCACGTGACTTCTTTAAGTCTTCCATGCGCCCAGCCATTTATCACCCTTGGTAGAATATTTTTCAGCCTTAAGGAGCCATTTGTCGGACATATCGGCCATTTGTCACCCTTTATAGCTGTTGCCTTAGATCCTCTGCCTTTGAGCTTGAGCCGTCGCGCTAAGTTATTTGTCACCCTTAGTGACTTATTTGTCACCCTGAGGGAAGTATTATTCACCCTTGACTCTTCATTTGTCACAGCTAAGGCTCTGGTTCTCTCTGTTAAGTCTTTTGCTCCCAACACGAAGTATTCTTTACTCTTGTTGACTATTCTTCATCGTTGTTGACTTTTTGTCAACTCTGATTCCCATCTTTCACCTTTGTGAGACATTCTTCACAGAACTTTCACATTTGTCTTCCTTATGAAGGTTTTTCACCGTTGATGCTCAAGTGCCACAGCTGCTTGTTCTCCTTCACTTCTGTTATTCATATGTCATCGGCATCACCTATTATTCACCCTTGACAATCTATTTGTCAGCCATAATATCCATTTGTCACCACTAACCTTTCATTTGTCAGCCTTGTCTTCTGTATAAGCTTCAAAGCTTTCCAAGCTTGGCTGCGTCGACGCAGTTAAGACGTTGCGTCGACTCCACTTCAGTGTGACAGCTTCTCAGCCCTTTGTTTCCCATGCCAAGCTATTTGTCACTTTTACAGACCTATTTGTCAGCCTTAACTCACATTTGTTGCCCGTAGAGACCATTTGTCACCCTTGTTCACATCTGTTGACGGGTGGCTTTGGAGTCGACTTGAAGGCCCAATGGAGTCGACTCTCCTTCACAAGATTTTCTTCATAGCAAGCGTCCCACCTATTTGTCACCACTAAGGGTCTATTTGTCACCCTTAAGCTTCATTTGTCACCAGTAGGCTCTTATTTGTCAACGATAGACGCCATTCTTCTTCTTCTTTGTCTTAGCCAGCAGTTAACTTCTTATGTGCCATTTGCTCACCAGATCTTGTTACTATGACTTGTTTTTCATCCTAGGAGACACTTGTTGGTCTTGAGACTTCCTAGCAATGTAGACTTCCATTCAAGAAGAGGTCAATGCCATTATGTTTTGACCAAGAAATAGCACTTGCAGTCAACTGTGACATAACATTTTAGTTGACCGAAATAAGCAAGTCGGTCGACCAATCCTGACTTTAAGCTCGATCTTGTACTGCTGGCTTCTGCTGTTGAATTTGCTTCTGAACTTGAAGGATTGCTTGCATGTTGCTGTTGAATCTGATGTTCTTGAGCTTAATCTCCATCACTGCCTGTCTACCCAAGTCGACTTGTGGAGTGCTAAAGTCGACTTCACTTTGTAGAAGATGTGTTGCTGTCCAACCTGTTTTTTCTAGCATTCAAACACATACTTCTACGCATGATAAGATCATGATGAGATCAAAATTGTCAAGGTCATATCATTATCAAGATATAAAATACATGCATCAAGATATAAAATCCATGCACAAAAACGATGCACCAAATCACCAAAACACTTACTCATAGATGAGTCATAGTGGTTGATATCATCAAAACCACAGGGACACAACAATCTCCCCTTTTTTGATAATGGCAATATTATGAGTCATTATAACCAATTTATTACACAAAATGCATACTGACTCATATCAAACTATTCAAACTATTCTCCCCCTTTGACATTATCAAAATAAAAAATAGTTTGATATAGACAGTGGAAATATTCTCCCCCTTTGACATGGAATAAAATGCTTGGCCATGAAACATGCATAGCTATTCTCTCCCAACTATTCTCCCCCTTGACGTGAGAAAAATTTCTCTCCCTTGATGAATGAACACATCTGCCAGACTAATTAAACTATTTCCCCCTTTTGACAAAAACAGAATGATTTGAATGGAAGTGTAAAAGCTGGACTTCAGAAACACAGTCAATGAGGATATCAGCAAGAGCTCAAGGAGGATCTGATCTCAAACAAAGACAATTCAAGTCATGAGAAAAGCATGTCATGAATTAATGAGAAAACAGTAAGGACACTCTATTATCAAACTGAATAGACAGTGAAACAATGGATGTGACATGAGTAACAGCAAATGATTTCCAGTAGGGATAAAAATGGATCATTCAAGAAGTTTCAATCAGATACTAATCTCATAAATCAGAAAGTAATGAATTTTCAGATTCTTCCAATATAAAAGCCTTATGAAATGATCCTTATTTGACAACATGGTTTAAATCTGATGCTTTCAGAGTTTGTCAATAAAATTTTCTATGTCTATATCTGAGTTCAAATTTTAATAGAAATGAACCAATTTCCCATATTGAAATCTTGTTTAACCTCCCTTCATCTTACTCATTCAAATTTCAATGACTCCTTTAGGAGTTACAAAAATTAGTATTGAGGTTAAACACTCATGATAACATCTGATTTTGTCCTGGGTTTCAGCAATTTCCCTTTTCAATTTGCTACCAATTTCAGATTTTTTCTTTTGTTCATCAATAATTTTTCTTTTAAGAACAATTAAGTCCAGTACATACTTTGTATCAAGAGGACACACATTGTTTAGATGCCAGTATCCCTAAGAACTCAGTATGACTGATTATCATGCCTCAAATTGAACAGAGGTAGCTTGTCACTTCATGACATATCTCATCTCATTTCATTGATGAGTGAGACATATTTCTTAGTAAGCTAGTCATTGCTCTGTCTAGTTTTTTAATGATTTTTCAGCAGAGATAACTATGGCACTTCATGACACAGTCTTCTTTTCTTCATGGAAAAGAGACATGGTTTCTCAGTGACCAATGTCATTGCTCTGACAATTTTTACCCTGAGAATTTTTCAGATCATCCAGATGTTTAAAAACAATACTCAATACATGTATCTCAATTAAAGATAGCCATGATTTTATAATTTTTAGAATTCAGCAGATCATTCAAGACATAATATGAAGAGGCTGGTTAAAGTCTATTAAAGTTAACACATATATTTTCAAGATATTTATGTCTAAACTCAAGGACTACATTAAACTTAAACCAGCTGAATGTATTGGACATTCATAATCCTGTATAATAGAAGATTCCTTATTAAAATTGTTTTCAGATTTATGATCAAGGTACACAAATTGAAATCTTCCTAGAATTCATGTAGCTCAAGGATATGATAGAATCAGTCAATTTAAGCAACAAACATGAAGGTGACTTTCAAGTGTAATCATTCAAATTGGCAGTCAACAAGAAAGTTATTAAGGTGCAGCCAAGATAAGTAGCAAAAGTAACAGAGATTTTCAATAGAAAATGCAGCAATGAGCATACAGCAGATATGTGAGTACCTTGAAGACAGTTAGCTCGAGTTATGACGAAGGTGTTCAAAATTCAGTGACAAGTTCAAGAATGTAGCAATGAATTCATGCATGTAGCAGACATGAAAGAGTTTTAGAGTGACTTTCTCAAAATGAACTAAGACAGCCTGAAAAATCTTTGGCAGATATCAATGATGCTGGATTTTCAGAAGAAACCAGATAGGATCAATTTTCATGAAAATTATGATCAGACATTGCAAGGCAATTTATAAATTTTCATGTGAAGCTCCCCCTCAATAAATACAGGAGCTAATAGACAAGGAATTCTAGAAACGAGGGAATGTGAGCACAAGCACTTTCAGATATGCCAGGACATGGAATGAGAATGAAGATCACAAATAGACAGACAACAAATGAAGCTTTTAGATTCTTCACAGGTAAGTCGACTTGGGCTTAGCAAGAAGTCGACTTGGGAGACTTTCACAGTACAGCTAGTGACCAAATAACTATATGCATGAGATCGAGGAAATGTATTCATTGACTAAACAGTGAAATGCATAGAATCCCCCTATCTAAATGCATTGAGACGACATGAAGACCATGCAGGGGGTTATTGAATTATGCTCATGAGTGTCTAGAATGATCTATATGCAGTTTTGACCCATGGTACTAGGCGGAGAACTTAGGTCTTAAGACCACCTCTCGCATAGTGTAGGTTTCCAGACAGAAATGATCTGCCCTTCTCCCACCATACCATTTTATATACCATAGAGTCATGCAAGAGAATGTAAAATATGCAAATGTAAAGATATATACAGCATATTTTCAAATGCATTCATGACATCAATTACGTGCAGTTTAACTCAGAAGAACCAAACAGATTTTTCAAGAGTGTGTATGACACTGCATGAAGACATGAGATCTTGAAAACATATGTAGCTCAAATTTTCAATTCACAACCTGAATTTTCATTGAATGTCAAATTCTTCTAACTAGAATTCTAACTGAGCTACACAAGCAGTCCCCTGGTACCTGGCGGAGTTACAACACTCGCGCTTAGTGAGGGTTTTCAGATAGACATAATCTACCCTTCCACCACCACCATTTTATATACCACAGGATTTAAGCATGATAAAATACATGAAATCCTAGTTTACTGATAATGCATGAAATTCAATTAAACGGATGAAGCAAGATATGCAAATTTAAAAAAAGAAATTTACTCAAAACTTCAACTAAAGGATTACAAAACAGAAATGGGGTTTTACCAACTACATGTGCCTTGAATTATTGAACCCCTTTTATTTTTATTCTTCCAAGGCACACCTGCAAAACAGATTCTCATTTCACATACAAAGATACCCAAGACTTCTTGGGTCCTCCAAGGTTAACGGCACCTCTGGTAGGTGCTCTCCATAACTTCCAAGCATTTAACTCATCAGACTATAACAAATAGCATTCATGCATTGTATGCCCAAGATGACCACAATAATGACAAGAATTAGAAGACTTTGTGTCTTTCTTGTGCATATGAGCATGAGCATGGAATTTCTGTGAATAAGTAGGCATGTTAGCATTTGAGATTTTCTTTCCTTTTTCATGCCAACAGTCATTGACTGTGTGGCCATACTTTCCACAGTAATAACATGAAAATGAATTTCTTCTATCAATAGCCAGCCAACATTCATTAGCCCTATGGCCTGGCTTCCCATATTTAAACCATACAATGTGCTGGCCTTTTGAAACAAATTTATTTTCATTAAAAACATGCTGGTTCATAGAAGAGTTAACATGTTCAGCATGAGAGTGAAATTTTCTTTTAGCAAACCAACATTGTGCGGCAACATGTCCCATTTTGTCACAGTGAAAGCATTTAACATTCTTTTTCTGATTAGTAGAAAACTTATGAGTATGAAAATTCCTATCATGCATTTCACCAATATTCAAATCATCACCTTTCATCAATTTACAAACATGCATAAAGTGACCATGCTTACCACAATAGAAACATGAATGATTGGCTTCGTGAGCATAGTTATTAGCATTTAAATTCTTGACATGTACATTGTTGAATTTTTGTTTCTGAAATTTGTTTTTCTGTTTCTGAATTTTTTGAACAACTGGCTGACTTGGAGAGATAGCAGAAGTGCTAGCTACATTTGAGCTTCGCACAAAGGTGAAGTATAACTGATTTCTGATTTTAGAATTATAACCTATCCCCTCACTAAGAATACTCACCTCATCTTCCAAGGGTATTTTCACCTTTTCTTTTCCTTTGACAGAATTAGATGTGAACTTTTCCAACTCTTTCAGTTTGTTTTCCAAGGAAGCTATGAGTATTTCAGAATTAGCTTTTTCCTTTCCACAGGCAGCCAGCTTCTCTTTCAAGGTTTCATTGACTTTTTTATGATTTTCAATTTCTTTCTCAAGAGTAGGCAGTTTTTCAGTATTGTCAGAAAACACACATTTTTATTTTTCAAGAGATATTAATCTTTCTAACATAGCATTATTCAGTTGCTTCAATTTCTCATTTTCTTCCACCAGTTCTTCATAAAGAATTAATTTATTTTTCAACTCTTTCTCTGTTCGTTCCAGTTCAGAGATTCTGGCTTGAAGGTCTTTGTTTTCATCTCTTAAAGAACCAATTAGTTCTCTATGCATTTGAACATCAAACTCACAAGCTTTATTCCATTCTTCTAATTGTGAGCATTTACTACAAGGAGAGTTAGAATTGTTCTGCCCAATCTTCTTTTTCAATTTTTTATTTTCAGATTTTATTTTCCTGTATTTTTCAGACAATTCTTCATAGAGAGCAAACAATTCATCAAACGTAAGTTCTCAGATTCAGCGCTTACCTGAGACGATGAATCGTCCTTTTGATCACAGCTGTGATCACTTTAGTTTGCCATCAGGCATGTGTGCATAGATGTCCATCAAATTATCCAAAATGACTTTAGCCGTGCTGCATGCAGAAACACAGGGAAATATGTTAACATCAACAGCCGCTTTCATTAACTGTAGAGCTCTAAAATTATCAATGTTCATAGATCTATGATCTTCAGTCCTCTTAGATTTATCTTTAGGCAATTTGTGTGGACCATGTGAAATTAACTACCACAAGTCAGGATCAATCGTCCTAACAAACTTACGCATGTTGCTAAGCCAGGAATCAAAATTGGAACCATCGAACGTAGGTGGATGAGCCATGGAAATAAAATGAGATCAATAAACCGAAACAATTAATGCACCAAAATAGCAAGATCTACTCTGCAGACCGTTGGATCTAATCAACTAGAGACCTGCTCTGATATCAATTGTTAGGTGCAATGTGGGATCTAGAGGGGGGGTGAATAGATCCCCTACAAAAACTTACGCCCAATTAAAACTTCAACCCAATTCAAATACAACGGAAGCTAACACTATAGACTCAACAATCCACTTATGATCAAGTCTAAGCACAATGATAAACGAAGACACTTCACAGCAAAGCTCAAACTGCAATATGTTTCAACCCAATGACAGTTTGCAAATTTCGTTTATGACTGACCCACTCAGTAGCAATCAAAACAGTTTAAGACATCAACTACTTAGAGCATAGATCATCTAGCAATTCACACAGAACTTGACTCGAGCACTTAGCATATGATCGAAATACAAAGTAAAAAAACAATTAACACACTAACCTGCGAAGGGGGTAGAGGATAAGGATGTACGCACAAATCAAACCACAGTAGACCAGGATTTTTAGATGGTTCAGTCAGCTACCCACAAACTTACGTCCACCCCACACTCAAACCCGAGTGAGGCTTCCCTAGCAACAAGCAAGAACGCAGACTCAGTCTGCAACAAACACTGTCAAACAGCTTGATCCGGAGGAACACTCTCCTCCCTTCTTCTGATAGACTCAGAAGGAAACGTGAGCAACACCCAGTTGCCCACAACCAGAGGACCAATCCTCTCTTCCTCTGAAGCACAGAGGGAACCCGGAGAAACACTTCTCCCTTCCTCTGAAAACACAGAGGGAACCTGAACCCTGAACAAAGTGTCGGAAGAACAATTTAGGAAATAGAAAAATGAACAAACAAAAGACAAAAGGAAAAATCAAACAGAATGTAGCTCCAAGGGAGCAAAGCAGTTCTGGATTTGATCCACGAACTGATGAACACTTCAGATCTTCAGAATGCTCTGGCTGCACTCTATATCTCACAAACTGGCTGCTTCTCTCTTCTTCTTTTTCTCTCAATCTTCTCTCTCAGATTTTCTCTCTAATTTTCTCTCTCAGATCTTCCTCTCTCGCAGCACTCTTTTCTTCTTCTTCTTCTTTCTCTCTTTCTCTTTCTTGCTCACGCAGTGGCTCTCCCCTTCTTCTCAGATAGACTCTTTTTCTCTTCGAAGGCAGCAGCAAGGGTTGATGGGTTCTTATAGCAGAGTCTCCGGAATGCATTGGATGAGAAGATTAACCTACTGAAATTCCATTGGTCCACTTGGCGGGGCAGGATATTATCTTCTGGAAGCGAGCCTGCCATCCTAGGATCACGTGCCAATCATTGGAGGATGAGGCACGTGACTTCTTTAAGTCTTCCATGCGCCCAGCCATTTATCACCCTTGGTAGAGTATTTTTCAGCCTTAAGGAGCCATTTGTCGGGCATATCGGCTATTTGTCACCCTTAATAGCCGTAGCCTTAGATCCTCTGCCTTTGAGCTTGAGCCGTCGCGCTAAGTTATTTGTCACCCTTAGTGACTTATTTGTCACCCTTAGGGAAATATTATTCACCCTTGACTCTTCATTTGTCACGGCTAAGGCTCTGGTTGTCTCGGTTAAGTCTTTTGTTCCCAGCACGAAGTATTCTTCACTCTTGTTGACTGTTCTTCATCGTTGTTGACTTTTTGTCAACTCTGATTCCCATCTTTCACCTTTGTGAGGCATTCTTCACAGAACTTTCACATTTGTCTTCCTTATGAAGGTTTTTCACCGTTGATGCTCAAGTGCCACAGCTGCTTGTTCTTCTTCACTTCAGCTATCCATATGTCATCGGCATCACCTATTATTCACCCTTGACAATCTATATCTCAGCCATAATATCCATTTGCAACCACTAACCTTTCATTTGTCAGCCTTGTCTTCTGTATAAGCTTCAAAGCTTTCCAAGCTTGGCTGCGTCGACGCAGTTAAGACGTTGCATCGACTCCACTTTAGTGTGACCGCTTCTCAGCCCTTTGTTTCCCATGCCAAGCTATTTGTCACTTTTACAGACCTATTTGTCAGCCTTAACTCACATTTGTTGCCCGTAGAGACCATTTGTCACCCTTGTTCACATCTGCTGGCGGGGTGGCTTTGAAGTCGACTTGAAGGCCTAATGGAGTCGACTCTCCTTCACAAGATTTTCTTCATAGCAAGCATCCCACCTATTTGTCACCACTAAGGGTCTATTTGTCACCAGTAGGCTCTTATTTGTCAACGATAGACGCCATTCTTCTTCTTCTTTGTTTTAGCCAGCAGGTAACTTCTTCTGTGCCATTTGCTCACCAGATCTTGTTACTATGACTTGTTTTTCATCCTAGGAGACACTTGTTGGTCTTGAGACTTCCTAGCAATGTAGACTTCCATTCAAGAAGAGGTCAATGCCATTATGTTTTGACCAAGAAATAGCACTTGCAGTCAACTGTGACATAACATTTCGGTTGACCGAAATAAGCAAGTCGGTCGACCAATCCTGACTTTAAGCTCGATCTTGTACTGCTAGCTTCTGCTGTTGAATTTGCTTCTGAACTTGAAGGATTGCTTGCATGTTGCTGTTGAATCTGATATTCTTGAGCTTAATCTCCATCACTGCCTGTCTACCCAAGTCGACTTGTGGAGTGCTAAAGTCGACTTCACTTTGTACAAGATGTGTTGCTGTCCAACCTGTTCTTTTCAACATTCAAACACATACTTCTACACATGATAAGATCATGATGAGATCAAAATTGTCAAGGTCATATCATTATCAAGATATAAAATCCATGCACAAAAAACAATGCACCAAAGCACTGACTCATAGATAAGTCATAGTGGTTGACATCATCAAAACCACAGGGACACAACAGAACATTATGAAAATTCTGAGTTATAATCTGACATCTACGTCACAGATTCTCACTTCATTCAATTTCATGCCATTAAGACGCACTGACAATCAGGTATCTCAATTGAGGAATCCTCATTCTTTTCATTGGCTGATAGAAAACTTCTTGAAGTGCTATCAGTAATTCAGTCCTTTGCAACTTCTTATTGTTTGACCATGCAAACAATTGCTTTTGGTGTGATTTTTGTGCATAGGAAAAGTGCTTACTTTCTTGGGGTGAAAGGACAACATACAATCAAATAGAATAAAAGGAATCCCCTGGAAGACTGCATTTTGGGGATCATTTTATTCTTTTGAGGATGAACTGCAGATCGGTTTCTGTAAATATCGGAAAAGCAAGCTCCTTCATACAACTGGTTCAATCCCATGTTGGTACTTGGTAGGTTCACTGGGCAGATTTATTTCAGATTTCTGTTCCCATGTTTTTTTTAAAAAAAGAAATATCAGAATCGACTGATACTCATAATCAAATCCAAAAAAAATGTTTTCGCTTGTTCATCTTTTTGGAATTCCTTTTTGATCATGGCACCCATAAACTTTTATCTAGGATGTTGCCTAGAAGGCTAAAACCTAGAAACCAAACAGGGACCCCTAACATTTGAGTGGGTTTCTATATCTCCTTTTAACAGGGCTTCAATGAAATATACTATGTTTATAAGAATCAGCTGGATGACAACAAAACTGGAATTTAATAAACAAACACCCAGCATGATTGTGAGCATCTGCATCGTAGAGATCAGAATGACAAAAGGGAAAAAGGTCCAGATTCATCAAATAGTTTCGCAGAAAATTCATTTGCAGTTTTCTAGCAATTAAAAGGTGTGAAACCTTGAAAAGTGCTCTATTTATAACGAGAACTTCAAAAGGAGTATAAACAATGGCATGAACACATGGACAACGTCACTAATGTATATTGAGAACCTCAAAATAAGCAATGCCATTTAACCAATAAAAGTTACAGAAGTCATGTGAAAGAGAAACCATAAAAATCTTGACAGGAATGGACCATCCAGGACAAGATAACATCAGGACCATGCCATTATCAACAAGTTCATACTATTTGATGAACCATTTAGTAGAAATTAGCATCAGCAAACAAAAAGTCATCCATTAGCAGGCAGCAAAGTCAAGCAAACAAAAAAAAGGGAATCCTCCCAATTAAAAGCATGCCAGGTGGCGTTAATCTCATCATAACAAGTATTACATATGCAACTCCCTGGGGTCTTAAGAAAACAACCATCATCATCATCATCATTATCAGAGCCTTATCTCAATTATTTGGGGTCGACTACATGAATCATGTTCGGTCAAAGATTTCTATCAAATGTTGTATTCATATTTAAACCCAAGAAACTAATGTCCTTCCGAATAACATCGCACCATCTCATTCTAGGCCTTCCCCGAGCTCTTTTATTAGCATCTACTAAGATTTGGTCACATCTGTTAACCGACGCTGAGTTAGGACGGCGAAGCACATGTCCAAATCAGCTGAGTCTATTTTCTCTCATTTTACTATCAATTGGGGTTATCCCCAAATACTTATGGATGTGCTCATTCCTTTTCTTGTCTTTCTTAATTTTGCCACACATCCATCTCAGCATCCTCATCTCTGCTACACACATTTTGTGAATGTATTCTTTTCGTACTTCCCAACACTCGGTACCATATAACAAAGTAGGTGTGAGACACGGAAAAAATCTAAATCGACTTTTTATCGTAGATAAAGATATAGATTTTGTTCTTTTTGAAAAGAAACATCCCCCTCTAAGTATAGAAGGTGATTCCGTGTGTGCGCATAGTATCAGACGATTTGGGTTCGAGTGCTGGACCTCTCCCCACTGACCGTAGTCAGTGTTGATTTACATCGGCCTAATGTCCGAACACCTTTATTTGACTATCAAAGAAATCCCCAAAGTCTTTTACAAGGTTCTGGCGTTGAGAGCAAACTCTCTTGAAGGGCTCATGATGTCCACTCAATCACCACCAACCAACAGAAACGACTGAATTAGGGCTAGGTCTGAGCAAAACCCTAAGATTTAGGAATGGAAGGGCAAATATGCGGAAGCCATAGGCATTTTTGAAGTAGAGAGAAGTTTTCTGGACCCCGAGGGTATTTTGGTAATTTTACCAACCCAGGGGTATTTTGGTAATTTCTGGGCTGGAGTGGAAGTAAAACTGGATCCCTAACTCCCCAAGGCGTTGAGGCTCTTTCTGGAGGGTTTTGGGAAGCTACTAGGCCATTTCTAGGTTACAGAGGTATTTTGGTAATTTTACCATATCCTATACCTAGGTTTAAGGTGATACCCGAATGCGAGACTGAGCTGACGACACTCCTTGACCAAAAGGATGACAGAGGATTTCATAGAAAGTCTGTCTCTGTCAATTTGGCTGAAGGAAGGGTGTAATGCCCCGGATTCTTCGGATCCTTTTCGTGGGCCCCGGATCTGCGTTTCTGGTATATCTGGCTCTGTTTTGTCTGAAATTTCGTTTCGGACATCTTTCGTGTTCGGATCGGTGCGATCCGGAGTCGTTTCGGAGGCCCGGAGGCGTTCCGCGGCTTTTTCCGCGTGTGTTTTTCCGATTCCCGGCGTGGGTTTCGGCTTTCCCTTCGGAACCTCGTTGCGGGTGAACCGGGCCGTTCACCAGGGCGCGAGTGGTACCGTTGCGATCGGTGCGTTCCGAGGATCGCGAGGGTGTGATTTTCTATTTTTCTGGATTTTTCCGATTTTCCGGATTTCCCTATAAATAGCTTTTCTCTCTCTCTCCCCTCTCATTTCTCATTTCTCTCCCTCTCTCTTCTCACGCTCTCTCCTCTCTCCCTCTCTCTCCGGCGGCCGACGGGGCGGAGTACGGGCGAGGCGGGGACGGCGCGGGCGAGGCGCGGGCGAGGATGGATGAGGATCGAGGCGGAGGCGGGCGCGATCCCTCGGTGGATTCCGAGATGGCGTCGTTCGCGTTCCGGGCGGTTTTCGGCGTGGATTAGTCGCTTCGGCGCACGGTTTCTTCGGTGGAGGTAGGGTGACGGAACACCACTGCGTTCTGCTCGTTTCCCCTGCCATTGCACGTCGTTCGGCGCGGAAACAGCTGTGTTTGGGTCCGTTCTAGCGAAACTGTGGTTTTGTGGGTTTCGTAGGGTCGGTCGGGAAACGGCGACGGTTTCCAGATCGGTTACTGTCAACGGATTCCTTGGGGCGAGAGCGTTCTTTTCCCCCTGATTTCGTCTCGATTGGTGGTCCCGTTGGACCGGTAGAGCTCCGAGAAGCTCGGTAACCCTTTTTGGGTAACTTCGGTAGAATCGCTCGTTTCTCGCGATTCGTGCGTCGTTTTGACTCCGGTCGGAGTCCACGTGATTGCCAGGGTGGTTGTGGTTGTATCCCCTTCGTTTCGGCACGAACGGGGCGTGGAAAGGCTACGATCGGGAGACCCCCTGGGTTTACCCGCCGTGATGGTTGGGCGGTCGAACCGGGCCCGTCCATCGCGAGGGCGGTTGCCTTTGGCCCGTTCATTTTCTCTTGGTTTTGGGGTTGTGCGGTCGCACGATAGACCGCACATTTGATGTGCGGCCAGGTGAGAACCGCATGTCTCCCCCATGGACGGTTGGTATCCAGCCGTCTGTCCTTCCGTGAGCTTGTGCGGCCAGGAGCTGACCGCATATCCCAGTTGACCCTTGGTCAACAGTTTTGTGTCGGTTGGGTTGTGCGGTTTGGTCAAAACCGTTTTGACCGGCACTGGAGTAGGTCGGTTACGTTGTGCGGACGATCCTTGGCCGCACATCCCCTTGGGCGGTCCAGCCCTAACCGTCCATCCTCCATTTGGGGTTAGTCCGATTAGAGCCTTGTGCGGCTCCTGCCTGACCGCATGTCTTTTGAGCGGCTGTTCCCTAGCCGCACATCCCTTGAGCGGCCCAGGGTGAACCGCACATGTGCCAGTCTAACCCGGTGTTTCCGTTTTGACTGATTCGAGTCCCGGGTGTGTGGTTCTCGAACCACGTGCCGACCGGTGGCCTGACGGATGTTGTGCACGTCGTCGGGGCCAGGTGTCGTGGTACGTTGGAGTCCCGGATGTAGAGTTCTCGACTCGTGTCACCGTGCGTTGACGTGTGTCATCGGTTTCTCCGAAAAGCGATCCCCGAGTGGGTCCTGTGTGAGGCCTTGGGCTGCGAGCCCAGTTGTCCAGTCTGGGGCTGGAGGCTTCCCTCTTTTCCTTGAGTTGGGCCACAGCTTGGTGGTGTGCAAGTTGCCTTGGGAATCGTGCTTCTGTGCTTTCCGCGTGGGCCGTGTGTGTGGCCTTAGTCCTGTGAGTTCCCTTCCCAAGGGAATGGTTTCGGCGGCTCGTGAGCTGCCTCGGTATTCGTGCTACAGTGGTTTTAGACCTAGAGCTTGGACTAGATTGACGGCCTTGTGCTGTTGCGTGCAACGGTCTTGACTCCGAGTCTTGTGACTCAAGGACCGTTGGGTGTAGGGCGTCTAGAGGACTGTCCAGAGCCCAGCGACTTAGCGTCACTTGGGTTTTCTCGACTCTCGCGCAGGGTGTGTGCGCGGCTGTGGACTGTGAGTCCCGTTTCTTCTCCGACTGTGGTCATCGTGCGACGGTGCTAGTACGTGGGATGGTCCCCGTACTTTGTCGGATGCGGACGTTGTTTTCCGTTGACTTGAGAGTCTACTCCTTCAGTGACCCTCCACTAGTCGTAGCCTACTAGTACGCGTGTGCTAGTCGCACCAGGGAGTGGTGTACGGGCTTACCCTTAGAGGCGGTTAGTGGACCGGTTGCCGTCGGGCCCCACGTCTTGCAGCCAGAGTCCGGCTGAGGGGAAAACCGGTCAGAGGACCAGACCAGGGACGCGCGGTCTGTGTGTGCACACGTGGTTGGGGGCGGTTGGACCCACGTCGACGGGCGTGACCCCAGCTAGTCACTTGTTTGTGGTTACTTGTACGGTGTTCGCGCCTCGGGTAGGACCTACCACGTCAGGCGGTTCACCTGCGGTGCGGTGTAAGACGTCAGGGGACGCTACCGGCTGTGCTTCTAGTGGGTGGTACTCCTGTCGAGTACGGAGTGACAGACTATCAGTTTCCGTGATTTCGACCTTCGGGTTTTCGGTCGTGTTGACCGTTGAGTTCGGTTGTTTCGCCGTGGCGCGTGTGTTGGTTTTCGCGCCAAGGGTCTAATGCTAGTGGCTTTACCGAGGTTGGGTCTTGTTGTGCGGTACCCGCGATCGGATGGTCGGGGTTGCACCTTGGACAGCGTGTCCAGGTCGGCTGTGTCCGAGGGACAGGCCTCTACGGCGTGGTTGCCGTGTGTTCTTGCTTCGGTAGGTGGTACTAGTGTGGTTCGGTAGCTTCGTCTGCGTGACCGAGGTGTACCTTCCGGTGCAGTAGGAGTAGCTGTAGTGCCGAGTTCTTGACCGGCCACCGGTTTGCTGTTCCTGCTGTAGTTGTAGCTCTCCTTTCCGCTACCGCCGTTGTTTCCGGTTGGGGTTCCGCGGGATCCCTGCTGAGTCTCTGTTTTGGAGACTCATTCCCTGCTTTTCAGGTGTGGCGGTTCTTCCTCGTGGTTCGAGGGTGCGGAGCGGAGGTTCTCTGTTGCCAGCTTGCCGGGCCGAGTGTTCACTTGGCACGTGGTACGTTTTACTGCTTTAGACTGTACTTTCGGTTGGACTGGACTCTGTTGTAGCTGTTGCTGTTCTTTCTTTCAGCTTGTTGTTGTTGGTTGTCCTGCTTTATTTCCTATTTCTTTGTGCCTCCACACTCCTTTTAGCCCTTCCGAGCCCTCCTGGCTCGTGGGCGGCGGTGCGAGTCTCGGGTTATCGGGCCTTCCCGGTAATCGGATTCTCGGGTCGTTACAGCTGGTATCAGAGCGGTGGTTGTGGACGTACATAGGAATTCGAGATATTGCAGTGATCAGAGTCCATAAGGTCCAGTACAGTCGGCAGTTGGCTTAGGGTTTTGTGTTCGCTTCCCGCCTTGTTTCTCGCTTGGGTGCGCTGTGCGGCGCTGTGAGGTGGTTGCTGCCCGCGGCTTTCGTGCCAACATGGGGTCTAAGGATCGAGGTCGAGAGCCTTCTCCCTCATCGGTGGTGGCCCTGGTTGTGCTGCGTTGGGCAGAGGTTGCTAGCAGGTGTGAGTTCGCGGTGCTGCGTTCGAGGAACCTGCAGCGTGGTCAGGTGGCTGGTGCGGACTGTTCTTGGTTAAGTGGCCGTGAGCGTGCTCTGAGGGAGCTGCTGTCGGTTTTTGGTCACTCCAGCTTGAGGTTTGTCCAGCTCCTGAGGTGTTTTGATCGAGAAGTGTGCTCGGGTGAGCGGAGGATCTTCTCGGTGGGTTGCTGTTTCGTCGAGCCTGATGTTTTGCCGTGCTCTGTTGCGTCAGAAATGACGTGTCGATCCCAATTGTTCTGCTGATTTCGAGGCAGAATTTGGCAGAGATGTCCCGTTAAGTCTTTGCTCCTGTGCTTCTGTCAGTGGATGGGTTGTGTTCGCCCTGGAGTTGGCTTGAGATGTGAAGGCTCCACGGCGAGTTTCGGGACTCGAGGGTGAGCATCGGCGGTTGTCGGTTATGGCTCGTGTGGCGGCTCTTGGCATGCCGTGTTGCAGTTCGAGGAATTGCAGCGGTGGTGCATCGAGAGATGCTGTGATGGTGGTCCGACGTGACACTCGTCGAGTGTGTCGGAGGCGCTGACCTGATGGAAGCGATGGTTTTCCTTGGTGCTGGATGGTGCTGTTTCCAGCGTGCGCGAGGTTCGAGGTCAGGTCGAGCGTGGAGTTCTTCCGTTGGTCGAAAGTGCGCTGGTTTCTCCTTTGGTTGGAGAGATTGCGTTCGGCTAAGGATCGTTGTCTTGCATTGTGTGTTCGGATTGGTTAGCCTTGTGTGCCATGAAATCCGTGCGAGACGTGCTCCTTATCTTGGCAAGGCGGTTGCCTGTGAGAAGTTGTGCCCGTTCCCTTGTCGTGTAAGGGTGCTGGCGCTGTTCCGAAAGGACGAGCGCTGGTTGGGCGGCGTTTGCTTTCTCGGCTGTGTGCGCGGATCTGAGTACGCAGCGGAAGCGTGGTGGGCTTGTGACCCATTGGTTCAGGATCGTAGCATTGGTTGCTACGGGCGGATTCCTGAGTTCGCGTTCAACATCGGAGGATGGGTTCCTCGGTGTGAAACGTGATTTTGCCGTGCCGTTGCTCGAGGTATTATGGTTCTTGGCACTGGCAGGATGGAGTGTTGGGGAATGTGCTGGCTAGTGCGCCGCATGAGTACCATGTTCCTGTGTTGGAAGCCGTGTCAGGCGTTGGTGTTGGACCTGGATGGGGTTGTTGAGGATGTCGCCTGACGATGGTCGAGGATGTGTTGGTCAGAGTCGGCGGCTTGGTGCCCGACTTGTGTTCCCAGTCGTGTCCTCGGATAAGATCGTTTTTGGAGAAGTGATCTCTGGCAGGCTGTGGGCTTCCGTTGGTTCTACGGTCTTGTCGGATTGTGACGGTGAGATGTTTATTGCTTAGGGACCCACGAGCGCTGTCCAGGTGGTGTCCCGTGGCTCTGTGGTAAGGGCGGAATCGGGATTGGCAGGTGTCCACTTGGTTTGATCGAAGGATGTGATGAGACCAGATGGATGAGTGACGCTTGTGGGCGGAGGCCTTCTGTGAGATTAGCGTCGGTTGGTGGTCCTTGATAGGACGTTGGTGTCGCAAGGTTATCCCTGGTTTGGTGATTAGCATGGGGTGGTTCCCTATAAGTCTGAGTCCCGTGAGGTGATGACTGAAGACGCCATGTTCTGTCATTTGGTTTCGTCGTGCTCCCCGAGAGGGTCGAGTTGGCGCGATGATCGAGCTCGGATGCGGAGTCCGAGAGGAGTGTAGCTCGAGATGTGGCATCGGTCTATGTGTGAGTCAGCGGATGGCCTGCTGTGAATTGGATCGTGCCTGTTGGGCCGGTGGAGGTTTCCCGTTGACGTGTATTTGGCGACCAGTGAATGGTCTTTTCAGAGACAGAAGATGCTGGTTGTTGGGGCTCGAGCGTGGCGAGAGCCGTGTGCCAGCGAGACCTTTGGTGGTCGTTTCTGTGATGTGCCTTTCCGGATGGGATCTGGACTTTGTCGAAGTTTGTCTTCTGACGAGAATTGGCACGGTGTTGTGTCCGGCTTTCGGCTTGCCATGTGTGGGGTGTTTCTTGGTGTTGAGCCGATGTGCTGGTTGCGGTCTGTTGAGCTGGCTGCTTGAGCTGGTGGAGGCTCTGTGTTGGTTGCTCCCTTGAGGAGGGTGTGCGACCTGTCAGCTGGTTGTGAAGCTGATGTGTGTTTTGTCTGCTGACCCTGGGGTGGATCAGTAGCTGTTGCTCGTGTCGAGGGTTGTGTTTCCTCGGTGAGCGAGATCGTGGCTGCGGCGCCACGGTGGATTCTCGCGTTGTCTGAGGTGATGCCGGACTGTGTCCTTTGGTATATGCCTGCTCTGTTGGCCTGTGTGCTCGGCGCGAGGAGCGAGGTGTTGCTTGTGATCGTAAGTCTGGCTGTGTCCCTCAGGATCGGTGTTTTCGTGAGAATCGAGGTTTTCTGTGCTGGGGCTCTGACAGCGTGTCAGTGATTCTGTGTTCTTCCCCTGGGACTTCGTGCTTGGTCCTGAATTTCGAGGACGAAATTCCTTTAAGGGGGGAGGGCTGTAATGCCCCGGATTCTTCGGATCCTTTTCGTGGGCCCCGGATCTGCGTTTCTGGTATATCTGGCTCTGTTTTGTCTGAAATTTCGTTTCGGACATCTTTCGTGTTCGGATCGGTGCGATCCGGAGTCGTTTCGGAGGCCCGGAGGCGTTCCGCGGCTTTTTCCGCGTGTGTTTTTCCGATTCCCGGCGTGGGTTTCGGCTTTCCCTTCGGAACCTCGTTGCGGGTGAACCGGGCCGTTCACCAGGGCGCGAGTGGTACCGTTGCGATCGGTGCGTTCCGAGGATCGCGAGGGTGTGATTTTCTATTTTTCTGGATTTTTCCGATTTTCCGGATTTCCCTATAAATAGCTTTTCTCTCTCTCTCCCCTCTCATTTCTCATTTCTCTCCCTCTCTCTTCTCACGCTCTCTCCTCTCTCCCTCTCTCTCCGGCGGCCGACGGGGCGGAGTACGGGCGAGGCGGGGACGGCGCGGGCGAGGCGCGGGCGAGGATGGATGAGGATCGAGGCGGAGGCGGGCGCGATCCCTCGGTGGATTCCGAGATGGCGTCGTTCGCGTTCCGGGCGGTTTTCGGCGTGGATTAGTCGCTTCGGCGCACGGTTTCTTCGGTGGAGGTAGGGTGACGGAACACCACTGCGTTCTGCTCGTTTCCCCTGCCATTGCACGTCGTTCGGCGCGGAAACAGCTGTGTTTGGGTCCGTTCTAGCGAAACTGTGGTTTTGTGGGTTTCGTAGGGTCGGTCGGGAAACGGCGACGGTTTCCAGATCGGTTACTGTCAACGGATTCCTTGGGGCGAGAGCGTTCTTTTCCCCCTGATTTCGTCTCGATTGGTGGTCCCGTTGGACCGGTAGAGCTCCGAGAAGCTCGGTAACCCTTTTTGGGTAACTTCGGTAGAATCGCTCGTTTCTCGCGATTCGTGCGTCGTTTTGACTCCGGTCGGAGTCCACGTGATTGCCAGGGTGGTTGTGGTTGTATCCCCTTCGTTTCGGCACGAACGGGGCGTGGAAAGGCTACGATCGGGAGACCCCCTGGGTTTACCCGCCGTGATGGTTGGGCGGTCGAACCGGGCCCGTCCATCGCGAGGGCGGTTGCCTTTGGCCCGTTCATTTTCTCTTGGTTTTGGGGTTGTGCGGTCGCACGATAGACCGCACATTTGATGTGCGGCCAGGTGAGAACCGCATGTCTCCCCCATGGACGGTTGGTATCCAGCCGTCTGTCCTTCCGTGGGCTTGTGCGGCCAGGAGCTGACCGCATATCCCAGTTGACCCTTGGTCAACAGTTTTGTGTCGGTTGGGTTGTGCGGTTTGGTCAAAACCGTTTTGACCGGCACTGGAGTAGGTCGGTTAGGTTGTGCGGACGATCCTTGGCCGCACATCCCCTTGGGCGGTCCAGCCCTAACCGTCCATCCTCCATTTGGGGTTAGTCCGATTAGAGCCTTGTGCGGCTCCTGCCTGACCGCATGTCTTTTGAGCGGCTGTTCCCTAGCCGCACATCCCTTGAGCGGCCCAGGGTGAACCGCACATGTGCCAGTCTAACCCGGTGTTTCCGTTTTGACTGATTCGAGTCCCGGGTGTGTGGTTCTCGAACCACGTGCCGACCGGTGGCCTGACGGATGTTGTGCACGTCGTCGGGGCCAGGTGTCGTGGTACGTTGGAGTCCCGGATGTAGAGTTCTCGACTCGTGTCACCGTGCGTTGACGTGTGTCATCGGTTTCTCCGAAAAGCGATCCCCGAGTGGGTCCTGTGTGAGGCCTTGGGCTGCGAGCCCAGTTGTCCAGTCTGGGGCTGGAGGCTTCCCTCTTTTCCTTGAGTTGGGCCACAGCTTGGTGGTGTGCAAGTTGCCTTGGGAATCGTGCTTCTGTGCTTTCCGCGTGGGCCGTGTGTGTGGCCTTAGTCCTGTGAGTTCCCTTCCCAAGGGAATGGTTTCGGCGGCTCGTGAGCTGCCTCGGTATTCGTGCTACAGTGGTTTTAGACCTAGAGCTTGGACTAGATTGACGGCCTTGTGCTGTTGCGTGCAACGGTCTTGACTCCGAGTCTTGTGACTCAAGGACCGTTGGGTGTAGGGCGTCTAGAGGACTGTCCAGAGCCCAGCGACTTAGCGTCACTTGGGTTTTCTCGACTCTCGCGCAGGGTGTGTGCGCGGCTGTGGACTGTGAGTCCCGTTTCTTCTCCGACTGTGGTCATCGTGCGACGGTGCTAGTACGTGGGATGGTCCCCGTACTTTGTCGGATGCGGACGTTGTTTTCCGTTGACTTGAGAGTCTACTCCTTCAGTGACCCTCCACTAGTCGTAGCCTACTAGTACGCGTGTGCTAGTCGCACCAGGGAGTGGTGTACGGGCTTACCCTTAGAGGCGGTTTGTGGACCGGTTGCCGTCGGGCCCCACGTCTTGCAGCCAGAGTCCGGCTGAGGGGAAAACCGGTCAGAGGACCAGACCAGGGACGCGCGGTCTGTGTGTGCACACGTGGTTGGGGGCGGTTGGACCCACGTCGACGGGCGTGACCCCAGCTAGTCACTTGTTTGTGGTTACTTGTACGGTGTTCGCGCCTCGGGTAGGACCTACCACGTCAGGCGGTTCACCTGCGGTGCGGTGTAAGACGTCAGGGGACGCTACCGGCTGTGCTTCTAGTGGGTGGTACTCCTGTCGAGTACGGAGTGACAGACTATCAGTTTCCGTGATTTCGACCTTCGGGTTTTCGGTCGTGTTGACCGTTGAGTTCGGTTGTTTCGCCGTGGCGCGTGTGTTGGTTTTCGCGCCAAGGGTCTAATGCTAGTGGCTTTACCGAGGTTGGGTCTTGTTGTGCGGTACCCGCGATCGGATGGTCGGGGTTGCACCTTGGACAGCGTGTCCAGGTCGGCTGTGTCCGAGGGACAGGCCTCTACGGCGTGGTTGCCGTGTGTTCTTGCTTCGGTAGGTGGTACTAGTGTGGTTCGGTAGCTTCGTCTGCGTGACCGAGGTGTACCTTCCGGTGCAGTAGGAGTAGCTGTAGTGCCGAGTTCTTGACCGGCCACCGGTTTGCTGTTCCTGCTGTAGTTGTAGCTCTCCTTTCCGCTACCGCCGTTGTTTCCGGTTGGGGTTCCGCGGGATCCCTGCTGAGTCTCTGTTTTGGAGACTCATTCCCTGCTTTTCAGGTGTGGCGGTTCTTCCTCGTGGTTCGAGGGTGCGGAGCGGAGGTTCTCTGTTGCCAGCTTGCCGGGCCGAGTGTTCACTTGGCACGTGGTACGTTTTACTGCTTTAGACTGTACTTTCGGTTGGACTGGACTCTGTTGTAGCTGTTGCTGTTCTTTCTTTCAGCTTGTTGTTGTTGGTTGTCCTGCTTTATTTCCTATTTCTTTGTGCCTCCACACTCCTTTTAGCCCTTCCGAGCCCTCCTGGCTCGTGGGCGGCGGTGCGAGTCTCGGGTTATCGGGCCTTCCCGGTAATCGGATTCTCGGGTCGTTACAAAGGGTATATATGCAATTTTGGAAAGCCAAGGGTTTTCATGCAATTTTCCCTCGAGGATACACATGAATCATGCTGAGTGCTTTTACAATTCCATATGAGTACAAAGGTTGTCGGCGAATTGTCGACTGTACAAATGTCCGCTTTGGAGAGGGAGATAGGGACGTAGTCCCAGTTACAAAAGATTACAGGGTATAACTGCAAATTACAGGACTTCGGTCTTTTACAGGACTTCGGTCTTTTACAGTCCCGGGAATGATATTTTTGTAATTTCGCCATTATAAGGGCAGAAATACATGACTTAGTCGTCCCGGGACGTAAAGACTTACAAACATGGCCCGCTGAGGGGCATAATTACCAACACGGCCCGCTGAGGGGCATAAACGTAAATATATCCCGTAGGGGCATAAGTACAAGACCCGAGGACTTACCCCACGCGGGCCGAAACAAACGAACAAATGCTTCAAGTGTCTTCCGTAGGTTGTCACTTGTGTCTTCCCTCTCTTTCTTCTCCGTCTGGACCTCCGGGGGTCTATTTATAGAAGTGGGGAACCTCCCCGGGAGTGTTCGACCCCGTACGGGTCCAACGGGATGAAAATGACCCCGGGGAGGTCCCATTTTCAAATTTTCTTAAGTCCGTGCACGGGAATGGGACCTCCCCGGGGTGGGAGGTCCCCGGGACGGTCCGGGACCTCCCCGGGGTCGCGCGCCCCCAGGACGGTCCGGGACCTCCCCGGGGTCGCGCGACCCCCGGAGGACCCTCCCGGGGTGGCGCTCCCCAGGGGGGGACCCACCCGGGGTCGCGAACCCCGGAAGGACCTCCCCGGGGTCGCGAACCCCGGAAGGACCTGCCCGGGGTCGGGCGACCCCGGACGGGTCCGCCCGCCCAAGGGCGGCCCCGCGCGGGTTTGCCCACCTCCGGGCGGACCCGTCCGGGTGAGGGCGACCCCGTACGGGTTCCTCCGACCCCGTACGGGTCTTCCATCTACAAGTTGCCCCCTTTCTGCTCCAACTAAATAAAAGCAGAGGTGTTTTTGCAAAGCAAAATTTGCTTCCAACAAATGCCCCCCACGGAACATTCGTCAAAGCCGGGGCGGAGGCGGACGGTCCGTGCCTTCTGTAGAATTGCACCTTACTGCTTCGTTGCTTTCCAGAAAGCTGAGGGTTGATGCTGGCTTGCCTCGGAGAGGCTTGTTGTCCCGAAGTTGACGTAGGCCTGCTTCTGAGAGACTTGTTGGCCTAGAATTGATGGGGGCTTGCTTCTGAGAGACTTGTTAGCCCGAAGTTGATGGGGACCTGCTTCTGAGAGACTTGTTGGCCCGAGTTGATGTAGGCCTGCTTCTGAGAGGCACATCCATCTGAGTCGTCGTTGATTGACTGTTGAGCTGTGATAGCTAGAGATTGACACTGGCCGACCCTTGGGGGTGCGTTTGGCCAAAAGTCATTATGCCGGCTGACCGCTGAGGTATGTCGCCGAAGATGTGCGGGCTAACATCTGAGGTGTAGCCGAACATGTCGATGTGTCGGCTGACCGCTGAGGTATGTCGCCGAATGTTAAAGCTGGCTAACCGCTGACTTGTGATAGCCAAGGTTGATGTAGACCGGCCCTTGTTGATGTAGTTGATGTAGACCGCGGCCCTTAAGGCATGTTGGTCGGGGTAGATGTCGGCCGTACACAGGCTGAGGCAACTCCTTTCTTTGCTTTAGCTTCAGCTAGTGAGGCTTCAAAGCTGCTTCAGAGTTTTCTAGCCCTTGGGATGGAGTGGCCGAATCGTCTTTAACTTGGTGTAGCATTGCCAGATGCATGCATTTGGTCTCCCTCAGGACGCCTGGATGACTGAGCTTGCGTCTTTATGGGAGGAGCTCGCTCGCCTTCGCGCTATTCAGGAGCGAAGGCGGAGGACTCAGCTGATCATTCAGCAAGAGCAGCAGCAGCTTTGCAAACTTCGGGCGGCCCAGGCTGAGGTGGGCGCCCTGGTCGAGGTCGCTTACGAGCGCGAGCAGGTGGCCTCCCACAGAGAGGAGACACTTTTATGAGGGGTCCAGGGGACCGAGAAAGAGCGCAGTCTTGCGCGTGTTGATGTAGATCCTCTGCCGTAGGCTTGAGGGGCTCCATGAGGAAGCTCTTCAGAGTAAGACTCGCCTTGCCGAGCTGAGGAGGAGCGAGTCTAGTGCTTGAGGGCTTCAGCCACTTCTTATATATAGGGCCCTCGCGCCCCATTTTTGTCTGAGTTATCCCCGAGGGCTTGTCTCGGGCTCCATTAATGATGTTGATGAATAAAGGACAGAGCTTAGCATAGCTATATTTTTTTGCTTCCATCCTCTTGCACATATGTCTCTCTTTTTTTTTTATCACTTTACCAGCCCTACCGCCCTTTCGGGTTTTCGCCAGGACTGGCCCCCTTTAGCTTTTTCCAGTGCGCCCTTTCGGGTTTTCATACTGAGGGGTACCCATTTTTGCCTAAGGCGCCCTTTCGGGTTTTCACCTTAGCCGGGTTAAAGCCTTTTTGCCCTTGATTGCTCCCCTAACGGAAACAACCGAGTCCGCTGGGGCATCAATATTTTTAAACCCGTTTTTTTTTCTCTTTTTTTTTGACCCTATAATGCCAAAAGGCGAGGAGAAGGTGGCACTCCCGTAGGGACGTGTGTGCCGCAGAGGTGGGACAAGTGGGTAGATTTGATTGTCTGGGTGGGACGAATAAATCAAATCGGTGAGCCGAAAGGCGAAACGGGTTGGTAGCCTGAGAGGGCGTACTGAGACCGCACCCGAGAGGATAGAAACGAGCCGAAAGGCATAATGGGTTGGCAGCCCGAGAGAGCATACTGAGGCCGAACCCGGTGAGACCAAAAGGTGTAATGGGTTGACAGCCCGAGAGAGCATGCTGAAGCCAAGCCCAGTATGACAAGATGAGTGAATTCGACTGCCCTAATGGGACGTAATTAGCCAAATCCATACCTGAAGGTTGACCGGATTAGCAACCCTAAAAGGGTGTGCATATGCCAAGCCCGGTTGGAACAACAAAGGAGTTGGTTTAACAGTCCGAGAGGGACATGCGGGTTAAACTTGGAGGCCGATAGGCGGGATGGGTTGGCAGCCCGAAAGAGCATACATAGACCAGACCTAAACGATGACAGGAAGGGATTCGACAGCCCGGGTGGGACGTATAAGTCAAATCCGTGAGCCGATAGGCAAATAGGGTTGGCAGCCTGAGAGGGCATGCTGAGGCCAAGCCCGTGGGGACAAAGGAGTAAACTTGACGATCCCGGTGGGATATATGAGTCAAGTCTAAAGCCAAGAGGCGAGATGGGTTGACAGCCCGAAAGGGGCATGCAGAGGCCAGACCCAGAAGAAGAAAAAGGGTGGACTTGACAGCCCTAGTGGGACGTGAGAGTCAAATCCGAGAGCCGATAGACGAGATAGGTTGGCAGCCCGAGAGAGCATACTGAGGCCATTCCCGGTGGGACAAAGATGGGTTTGACCACCCAAGTGGGACGTGAAAGTCAAACCCGAAAGCCGATAGGCGAGTAGGTGGGTTGGCAGCCCGAGAGGACATGCTGAGGCCAGACCCGGTGGGACATGTGCCAGAAGACACGATGGATTGGTAGCCCGAGAGAGCATACTGAGACCAGATCCCAAGAAGATAAGATGAGCCGAAAGGCATGATGGGTTGGCAGCCCGAGAGGGCGTACTGAGACCAATCCCAAGGAGGTTAGATGAGCCGAAAGGCATGAAGGGTTGGCAGCCCGAGAGAGCATACTGAGTCCAGTCCCAATGGGACAAGAGAGTAAGCGGGTTTAACTGCTCAGAAGAGACACGTGAGCTGAACCCGGAAGCCGATAGGCGGAATGGGCCGGCAGCCCGGAAGAGGTATGCATAGGCCGAGCCCGATGGGACAAAGTATGACACCGTCAGAATGCCAGTGGGACTAGGTGTCATAGGATGACATGTAAGGTGTAGCCCTGACATCAATATGATGTTTTGGTCGAGATGGGGTGGAGTCATTGACTTAGAGTCACCCATAGAATAGACAGAGAGAGGATTTTTTTTTTTTCACATTACTAACCTCACCGTCCTTTCGGGTTTTCGCCGAGGTTGGCCCCCTTTAGCTTTTTTCGGTGCGCCCTTTCGGATTTTCAAACCGAGGGGTTGCCCATTTTTGCCCGAGGCGCCCTTTCGGGTTTTCACCTCGACCGGGTCTGTGGCCTTTTTACCCTCAGCCAACCGTTAAAGGCTGACTGAGTCCACCGGGGTATCAGTATTTTTAACCCCTTTTCTTTTTTTTTGTGTTTTTTTTTGTTTTGAGCCTTCACTGAGGAGAGGTATTGTCCTGTGAGGACTACTGCAGAAACCCTTACGGTGGTGCATGGTAGAGCTTCATATGTTTGCCGTTGAGAGGAGGGAAGGGATTATCTCCCTTGTGGTCAAGGATCGTATAGGCCCCTCCTTCATAGACCTTCTGGATGACATAAGATCCACGCCAATTGGGCTGGAGTTTGCCGCTAGATCTTCCCACGAGAACCTCCTTTTCTTTGACCATGACGAGGTCACCTTTCTTGAACGCCCTTTGCTTGACCAGCTTGTCATAGGCACGTGTCATGCGGGCTTGATACACTTGTAAGTGTTTGTAGGCTTTGAGTCTTTGACCCTCAAGGTTGGACAATTCCTCGAGCCTTCTTTCAATTTCAGATTGGTCTTGGCCTGGCAATCCGGCGTGCACAGCAACGCGGTAAGATGCTAGCTCGATCTCCACAGGGACCACCGCTTCAGCTCCATAGACTAGGGAGAATGGAGAGCAACCCGTGGGGGTTTTGTAGATGGTACGATAGGCCCATAGGGCTTCGTGGACCTTCTCACCCCAATCCCGCTTACGGCCACCTACTATCTTGGACAGCAGCTTGCAGAGGGTTTTGTTGAAAGCCTCGGCCAATCCGTTGGCTTGGGGATTGTAGACTGATGACGTCCTCCAATCGATATGGAACTTGGCCGCCAGAGCATAAACAGTCTTGTTCTTGAACGGCGTGCCATTATCGGATATAATCCGACTAGGGGTGCCGAATCTGTATATAATATAGTGCCGCACAAAACGAGCAACTATCTCCCCTGTAACTTCCCGTAGCGGGACGGCTTCCGCCCATCTGGAGAAGTAATCGGTGGCAGCAAGTATGAACTTGTGCCCCTGGGACGATGGTGGGAATGGTCCCACAATATCCATACCCCACTCTACAAATGGCCAAGTAGGCGCTGTTGGATGGAGCGGGTTAAGTGGCCGCCGAGGGACTGGGCCGAATGCTTGGCATTGATGACATGTACGAGCATATTGATTGCAATCTTCGTACATGGTGGGCCAATAAAACCCTTTAAGCTTGATGTTATTCTTCATCTTGGCTCCTGCCTGGTGAGCTCCACACAATCCGGAGTGGACCTCGTGCATGACAGTCTTGGCCTCCTTGGATGAAAGACAACGGAGGAGAACCGATCGGTCCTTTTCATGGACGAGCCTGAAGAGCAGATCGTCAATCAGCTGGTAGGATGTCGCCCTGCGTAGCAGTTGCACCCTCTGAGCCCGATCAGGAGGGAGCCAGCCGTTCTTTATCTTTATGATCGGCTCACGCCAATCTTCTTCTTCGGGAACAATCTCCTCTTGAATGTTGTCGACCTCATAAACAGTGAGGCCGGATTCTTCGTCGAGCACACTTGGCATGAGCCTCCGGTGTCTGACTGTAATATTCAATTCTCCCTCAGACGGGAGTTTTAGGGCTGCTGCCAACTTTGCAAGAGCATCAGCCTGAGAGTTGCTGCCTCTGGGGACATGGCCTATTTCAAATAGGTAAAAATTTTCTTTGAGCCTCACGACGGCTGCATGATAGGGGACGAGCTCTTTCTTCCGGACATCATAGACGCCCAGTACTTGTCGGATGACGAGCTGAGAATCCCCGTACACTTTGATGCACTTGATGTCCATCTCCAGTGCCAGTTGAAGCCCAATGATTAGCGCTTCATATTCGGCCTCATTATTAGTCAGCGACTTCATGAGAGCGCACGAGTTGTGGAGGATGCCGCCTTGTGGAGATACAAAGACTACCCCCGCGCCTGAGACATAGTCTGTAAGGCCGCCGGCCCTTTTGATTGTCCGAGAGGCACCATCAAAATATAACTCCCAATGTGGGAGATCAAGGGTGAGGACGCCTGGCTCCATCTGTAGCGGGACTTTTTCAGAATGCTCCCCAATGGCTTGAGAGGACACCAACACCTCTTCATCGGGAAGCTCGAAGTTGAGTGGCGAATCTTCCGGCACAGGGTGCGCTGCTAAGAACTCCGCCATTCCTTGTCCCTTGATCGCCTTGCGTGGGACGAAGGTGATGTCAAACTCCATGAGGATAAGTGCCCATTTACCAAGCCTACCAGAGAGAACAGGCTGGCTGAGCAGAAACTTGAGTGGGTCACATTTTGAGATGAGCTCCACCCGATGAGCTAGAAGGTAGTGCCTTAGCTTCTTGACAGCAAACACTAGAGCTAGGCACACCTTTTCCATGGGAGCGTACCGATGCTCAGGCCCGATCAGCTTTCGGCTGAGGTAGTATAGTGGCTGCTCCTTGCCTTCGTCATTGATCTGGGCTAGTAGAGCCCCCAAAGAGGCATCCATGGCAGCAATATATAAGATAAGGGGCTTCCCTCTGACGGGTGCCCCTAAGACAGGAGGAGTCAGCAGATATTCCTTGATTTGCTCAAAGGCCTTCTGGCAGTCCTCGTCCCATATGAAGGGTGCTCCTTTCTTCATCAATTTGCCGAAAGGTAGGCATCTCCCAGAGAGATTAGAAATAAATCGCCTAATATAGGCGAGTCTACCTTGCAGAGATCTGAGCTCTGTCAAGCTCTTGGGCGGGGACAGTCCTCTTATAGCCTTGATTTTGTCAAGGTCGATTTCTATACCTCGATACCTGACGATGAAGCCAAAGAATTTGCCGCTAGAGACGCCGAAGGCGCATTTCATCGGGTTCATCTTGAGCTGATATTGCCGAAGCCTTTCAAAAACTCGACGCAAGTCAGTCAAGTGATCCTCTCGCTTCTTCGTCTTGACGACCAGATCATCAACATAGCATTCGACAAGGTCATGTAGCATCTCGTCAAAGATCTTGATCATTGCCCTTTGATAGGTTGCGCCGGCATTCTTCAGACCGAACGGCATCCTTTTGTAGTTGAAGATCCCCTTAGGAGACCGGAAAGCCGTATGGTCTTTGTCTTTGACGGCCATGCGGATTTGATTATAGCCCGACGACCCGTCCATAAAAGACAAAGCTTCGTGACCAGTGGTCATATCAACCATTGTCTCAGTGATCGGGACAGGGAAGTCGTCTTTTGGACATGCCTTATTCAAATCTCTGAAGTCGATGCAGACTCGGACTTGGCCATTCTTCTTCTTGACAAGGACTATGTTGGCGAGCCACACAGGGTACATGCAAGGCTCTATGAAGTCCACATTGAGCATTTTGTCAACTTCAGCATTGACCTTCAGCTCCAGCTCGTGGCGCATACGCCTTTGAGCTTGCTTGACCGGCTTGACTGTTGAAAGTATTGCCAGCTCATGTTCAGCCACAGAAGGGTCGAGCCCGGGCATTTCTTTGTAAGTCCAGGCGAAACAATCCCTGAACTCTTCTAAAAACTGTCGATACGACTGCCTTTCTTCCCCACTGAGGAGGGCACTTATGAAGGTGGGACGATGGTCATTTTTGCTTCCAAGATTGATTTCAATCAACTCGTCCATAGTTGCTTGACCACCGTCTTCAAGCTCCGGTGGAGCTGGTTGGAGGTCGACGAAGTCTCCCTCATCGTCAGTGTTGGCTTCATAGACATCAAATTCTTCGAAACACTCTTGCTCGTGGCTTGAAGTCGAAGGACTGGCCTCCTCTTGCCGACGGTTAACAGGCTGGGCTGCTCTTTCCTCTGAAGGGTGACCATTGTCGGCTCCTGATGAAGGTGAGGGTGTCAAGGACACATCACCGGACTCCCTTACAGAGGCATCAACCTTGGGCTCAGCTTCTACTTGCCCGTGATGGAGAGGTAGCAGTCCTATGGTGTTGACTGCGAAGTGGACCTCGAAGTCCGTCTCCTGGTCATAGCCAAGGCCCCTTGTATCTTTGCGGGAGAAGGGGGGTTGCCCAAGGACCTGCGGAGGGTTCCACAATTGATGGAAATACGCCGCTCGCGCAGGGTCCAGAGCCTGTGGGATGTGCTGCTTTTTGCACATTTCCCTGATGTATTTCGGCATATCGTCCATCTCCTTGACTGGCTCTGGCACCACATCGGCGGGAGTATCCCAGCCGAAATTATCTTCAGAAGGGCACGGTGGGACTAAATCACCTTTGTAAAAGATGATCGGCTTGTCCCCCTTGCTCTTGTTGCGTCTCCTTCTCCGTTGATAGGAGACTGTGAAGGTCTTCAACTGCTCCACCTCATATTCTTCCCGTTGGGATGAGAGCTGGAGGCACTTCGGCGGTAAGGAGATACTGCCGTCAATGACCCGGCTGATGAGGTTGGCTTCAAAGTCAACATTCCGCCTTTCTGGTTGAGTTGGCTTGGAGGCGGCACTGAGGCTCAGCTTGTGCAGCTTTACCATGTCTTGGTTAACAGTGAAGAGCTGCCCTTCTTCAACTTCAGGGTCCACCTTTTGCTTCCCTTTGTCTTTTATAGGCTCGGGGATTGCTAAGGTAGGCTTCCCAAAATATAGTGAAGCATCGGCCAGATGGCACTCATTAGGGTGGAACGGGGCTTGATCTGCGAAGACCGTATGTTGCTCTCCTTCCTTGGCATATTTAATGCACTGGTGCAGAGTTGAAGGAACGAACCAATTCTCATGAAGCCAGGGTCTTCCAAGCAGCATCTTGTAAGATGTGTCGGAGTTGATGATATAGAATGTCGCTTGGGTGACAAAATCGCCCAAGGCAAGCTTGACTACAACCCGACCAAGCGCTTCCTCGGAACCCTGATTGAATCCCGAGATCTTGACATCAGTCACCTTTTGCAAATAAGGTGCCAAGTATAGAGACTTGAAAGTCTTCAAAGGCATGATGTTGACGACTGCTCCGGCGTCAACCAAAATGCGATTCACGTCATGCCCATTAATCATCCCCTTCATATATAAGGGGCGATTATGACACGGAGAGGACAGCAACATGTCTTTGTCCGTGAAGGAGATGTTGGCTGTGAGTGCTTCATATGCCTGGGCTTGCAACTCTGCAACATGGGCTTCATATGCCTCTGGATCTTGAAGTATCTTGACAAGAGCCTCTCTGAGGTCTTTGCTCCAGGCAATGGCTTCCCAAATAGTGACATTTGTTGGGAACCGCTTCATATGATGAATGATTTTGCGGTCTGCCCGAGCACGGGTCTTATCAAATGGCGGGATGATCTTAGCCAGAGTCTTCGGCGCCTGGCGAGGCTTCTCTCGCTTAAAAGGGCGCTCCTCCGTATTCTGGCCTTCTGCATCTTCTTGGAATAGCGGAGCCAAGGATTCCTCTGAAGGTGGCAAAGGCTGATCATGCTGGTTTTCATTAGAAGGACCGGCCTGGCTCGCGGGCTCGACCCTGTTGGAGGGGCCGGCCTGCTCTGACGCCTTCTCGCACTTCGGCGACTTGGCCGGCTCCTCTTCTTCATCGGAGGAGGCGATTGTAAAAGGGACGCCACCCGGCTTAGCCGTTGAGATGGGGCCTGAACCCTCTGAGGGGTTGAGGATGAAAGGGATTCCCCGAACTTGAGTTTCTGGGACAGGACCCGACTTTTCCCCTCTGAATATTATGACACGGTCGAGAGATAAGGGACCCTCACGTCCACGTCCTCGGCCACGACCTCGACCACGTCCTCGGCCATTTCTTGCCGAGCGACGCTGATATGTCGCCATAGGAGCCTGGCCTCCAGTGCTATCAGTTGTAGGACGATAAATATTGTCGGGCGGCGGGATCGCCACCATGTTGCAAGAGAGCTCTTGCAGCATTTCCTCGAGCATTTCGACAGTGAACTCCTCATCTTTATAGAATAAGGAGAGCTCCTCCGGGATTGGAAAGTCTTCACCTTCTTCAAGACGGTGAACCATTTCTCGGAGCCATTGCAGAAGACGAGCTTTGCGCCCAAGCTTGTCCCAGGGGATATATTCGTCTAGAGTGACGACCCTGGTGGGATGAGGGGGAGTGTACTCCTCCAGCTCATCTATGAGCTTTTGAAGTCTTTGTAGAGGAGTTGGCTCCTTATGAGCCTCCATAGCAGCAGCTTGCTCGGCTTGCTTCTTTAACCTCCTCTTCAAATTCTTCCTGCGATTCTTCTCCTGTTTCTTTTGGCGTGCTGCCTCTTGAGAAGAGGGAGGAGTTTGCTTCGGCAGTGGGACTCGTTTGCCCCCAGAATTTTGCTTCTTGCTCCGGGCTGACTCCTTAGGAGTTTTAGCGCCACGGCTCTTTCTGGGGGCAACCTTGGTCTAATTGGCCTCCTCCGGCTGAGCTTGGAACGTGGCATTGATTGCCTGAGCAATGATTTCAGGAGACAACTCCTGGAACTCTGCCAATCCATAGTGGAGCCTCTGGGGACTTTTTAGTCCCACCGACTTTGCTTGGGCTGGTGGGTTGGCTTGCTTGAGCTGCTGAGGCCTTTCTACAAATGGCGGCCTCGCTGGGGTGACAGAGGCCTTAATTGGGGTCTTTACGGGCTCAAGAAGTCGAGTCCTCTCCACGACTGATGGCTTTGCTGACTTGGCAGGAGCTTTGGTTGAAGGTTCTGACACCTTGGCCTTGCCTTTGTTATCTAGCCGAGAGTTCTCTCTTATGACGATGCCAGGTTGACTCGACCTGGGACGGGTCTTGGAAATCTCTCCCACGGCTTGACTTCCTGGGCTCTGGACCTTAGCCCCTTTATAGGTGGCCTTATCGTTGCCTTTAGTGAGTAATGGGAATTCATCATTTTCCGCGGGCTCACTTGGCCGAGCTAATCGGGAGAAAGCCTCCGTTTCTCGCCGAACCTGTTGGAGAGTCTCTCTAGCGGCCTCTGCAAGATGCAACCTCGTCATGGAGTTCCCCTGAGTATCGACAACCCCTCTCTGGATGAGGGCTTCAATGAAGTCTTGAACCTCTGGACATTGCCGAGTGGGATGAGACACCCTTGCATGATACTTGCAATAGCGGGGGTGTCTCTTGGCCGTCTCATTGTAATAAGACGGCGGGTCATGTGTCAGAACCCAGCCATCCTCCAGAAGCTTGTCAAAAATCTTCCCAGTGTCCTCCTTGGGGAAGGAACACTGGTGAGAGGGTCGCCACCCTGGATACCAGAGCGTGGACTTGGGCGATTGGGAACTGGCTCCCTGGGAACTAACTCCCTCCTCCTGCGGCTCGGGGAACTGGAAAGCTGCCGAGGCATGTATGACGTTGACGGAGAAGTGAAGGCTCTCCGGTGCATGCGACTGCGATGGCTCGACCAGGAACTCACCCCTGTTGACCTTCCCCCGCCTGATTAGGTCCTCGGCGAGGTCCTTGAACGGCTCACAGTTGTGGATAATATGGCCAACAACTTCATGATATGGGCAATAGCCCTGATGAAAAGCAGCACCTGGCGTCTGCTCCATGGGTGACGGGGTAATCAGTCCCGCCCGTTGGCATGCGAAGAAGATATTGGGAGTTTTCTCCCAAGGGAAGGAGTATAACTTCTCTGGGAGCTCGACTTGAAGTGGAGCCTCCACGTCTTCCGGTGAGTCCTCCTCGTCCTCAGATGAATCCGAGGACTCTTCAGAGAGCCAACCCCTGAGCGGGGCCTGACCCGTGGGTGATACACCCGCCTCCCGTATATGGGCTGGAGCTAACCCCCTAGCAAATGGGCCAAAAGGGAAAGTGGACAACTGCTGATCAATGCTCTCTAGGAACTGCAGCAAGCGCCTTTGCTCCAGCTGCAATTGCCGGATTTCCCCTCGGATTTTCCGAATGGTCCTCCGCAGCGCTAAACATTCTGGGAATGGAGGAGGAGTGGTTCTGGGACCACCATTGGGCTGTCGACTTGAGGGCCCGGCTTCGGAGGCATTGGAGCTTGAAGCCATCGCCACCATATGGACCACGTTAGCCGACCGGTTCGATCGGCTCCAGTGATGAGGCTGAGGTGGGTCGACTGCGTGGCCCAACATATTTACCAAGCCCTTTTGAATGAGCTCTTCCGCTATGTTCTTGAAAATATAGCAGTCGCCAATGGTGTGACCCAACCTTCGGTGATACACACAATAGGTAGGATCTTCTGTCTTGTCCACCTCTGAGGGCTTCCGCGGATCTGGCAAGGTAATGAGCTGCTCTTTCATGCATAAGATCAAAGAGCATTTTAGTATGCTCTTTCTTGAAGGAATACGGCGTCTTCATGTTCTCCGCCAACCGAGACGCGCTTGCCTTGGCATCAGGCTTCTTGCCATTGCCTTTAGACTTTCCTTCCCCTTTATCTCCATTCGTCGGGGAGAAGTCAACGGCATTCACCTCCTTGCCGCTAGCCAGACGGTCTTTGGAGGGTTTGCCTTTGTAGAGCTTGTGCAGGGTGATCGCGAAGAACATCTCAATCTCCGCCACGACCGTGTTGAGCTGGTCGAAGCCTCTGATATTGGAGCCCAGAAGCTTTTCGCTGACTTCTGCCGAGAGACCCCTGCGGCAGATGGTGATCGCATCTTCAGGCGTCGGAGATTATCGCAGCGCATGCTGACGTCCCTCCATCGCTTGATGAAGTCAATGCTGTCTCACCCTTCTTCTGTCGAAGGGAACAAAGCTCTGCTAAGGAGACTTTGCGTTCGACCATTTGGAAGCGGTCGACAAACTTCTTTTGCATATCAGCCCAATCAGATACTGAGTTGGGCTTAACCTTGAATACCATTGGAAGGCGGTGCCAGTCAAGGACGTGGCGAAATACCGCAGCAAGTATGCCTCTTCCAGGGCTAATTCACCCATGGCCGTCATGTAATAGGCCAGGTGTTCATGCGGAGAGCCCTACCCGTTGAACTTCTGGAGTTTCGGGGCCTTCGGACAATCTGGTGGAAGCTTCTTGAATTGATGATGGAGGGGATATGGCACGCTGTACAAATCAACGGTAGCCACACCCTCGCCATGTTGAGCGAACTTCGCTTCCACGATGCGCTCAATCATCTGCTTCTGCGCCATGAGGCTTTCTGCGACAGGAGTAGCAGACGACCGCACATTGGCTTCATGCGGCGGGACTTCGAAGTCCACTGCCAGCGGGAGTCTTGCAGCAGTGGCGGAAGCGTTGGCTACTGCTGGAACGGGAGAAGGCTGCTGATCCGCTCCAACCGGTACCGCCTGAGGCGGGGAAGGAACCTCCTTTTCGCGCAAAAGCGACTGTAAGAGGTTCTTGAGCTCTTGGTTTTCCCGTCGAAGCTCGTCCAATGTGGGGGCCTGTGGCTCTTCCCCCAGCTCTTCTTCGTGCCGGGAGCGACTGTCCCCATCAACACTGTGGACGTCTTCCTGGCGCTCTTCTTGGCGTGCCGGCTCGGGTTGAGATGTACCGGCGGCCGGCGCCTGTTGTGTTTGTGCCAGAATCCGGGAGACCGGCCTTGACCTTCTCAAATATTGGATGGGCTGGTCGAGCTCTCCCGAGGTGTTCTCGGGTTGTTTGTCGCCGAGGTGGCGTAACAGGTGAACACTTTGACAGTGTCATCGGTCACCTGGACCACCCGCTTTTTCTTGGGCGGTTGTCGCTCCGGCTTGGGCGGCCTCCCAAGTCTGTCAAAGACAGACACTCGGGATGTGGATGCTTGAGGGGAGCGATCCTCTCCGTGTGCGTGGAACTGGCCCACGGGGAAGTCGGCCGCACCTTCATGCCAGCTCCACGGCGCTTCTGCCCCCGTAGGGGCTGATTTGTAGATTTCGGAGAGACTGAGGCCTCAGTGCTTGTCGGACTCCGCATTCGTCGAAGATCCGACATGCGAAAAGGCTCCTCCGCCCTGGCACGTCTTATAATCCGGGCCTCCTCCTTGGTGACCCAGATCTTCTTCAAGTGGAGCTGGCGCTCCTCCACTTGGTTACCCCCTGTCGCTGGACGGGGAGCTCGTGGCTTGGGCCGTTGCAGAAGGTCCTGGGTTGCCGCCGGTACGGCAGACTTCTCCTTCTTCGCTCCTTTCTCCCGGACTTGCCGGAGGGGCTCGAAGCGGTTGGAGGTAGAAATAGTCGGGACGTGACGATCCTGTGGCAGGATCGGCTCGCCTCCATCGAGCCGGATGCGAATATCTCCGACAATTACAGTCTTGCCGGAGCGTGAGACAGCCGCTTCGGGCCTTGCACCCTTGCGGCTACGGCGTTGCCCCCATTGGGCAGGGGCGGCGGTGGTGGCACCCGCCATAGGCATGACGTCATCCTGACGACGGCGGCGTTGCCCCCGTTGAGCAGGGGCAGCACCTCTGAGGGTGGCCGCAGTAGGTTTCGCGCCATTGCGGCGGCGGCGTTGCCCCCGTTGAGCAGGGGCGGCGCCGGCAGTGATTTGATTGACCGAGAAGACTCGGCCAATAGTTGGGGCAGAAGGCCTAACACCTTCGGCCGTTGACGTAGCAGCCAAGGGAACTCGGCTGGTTGTCGGGATGAAGGCTTAACACCCTTAACAGTTGGAGAATTGGCCGGATGGACCCGGCCAGTTGCTGCAGCAGAGGGTCTGACACCCTTGGTTTGTGAAAAGTTGACCGGACGAAGCCGGCCGACTGCTGCAACAGAGGGTCTGGCACCCTCAGAAGTTGGTTTGTTGGACGAGCGGACTCGACCAATTGTTGAAGCCGAGGGCCTGACACCCCTGACGGTTGTCTTGTTGACCGGGCGAACCCGGCCAGTTGAAGCGGAGGGCTTGACACCCTCAATAGTCGGCTTGTGGACCGGACTGACCCTGCCAGCTACTGGGGCCGAGGGCCTAACACCCCTGACGGTTATCTTCTCGACCGGGCGAACCTGATCAGTTGAAGCAGAAGGCCTAACACCCTCAGTGATGGTCTTGTTGACCGGACTGACCCGGCCAGTTGCTGGAGCCGAAGGCCTGACGCCTCCGACAGTTGTCTTCTTGACCGGGCGGACCCGGCCAGTTGATGCAGTAGAGGGCCTAACACCCCCAGTGATGGTCTTCTTGACCGGACTAACCCGGCCAGTTGCTGGAGCCGAAGGCTTGACGCCTCCGACAGTTGTCGCAGGCCTGGCTGAACTGACTTCAGCCACCGGTACCACGCCCAAGAAGAAGGGCGAGCCGATGACAGGCGAGAAGTCGCCGAAGACCAGGGGGGTCGCCAGGAATCCGAGCCTGGCATGGTTGGCAACGATCTCAGGGCCGTAGGTAACGGCAGCCATCGCTGTTGAGGTGTTGATGGTGGTGGTGCGTAGCACGAACGGAATGGCGTGCAGATGCACAAAGAACTCTCAAATGAACAGAAAGATGTGCTCTCCTCTTCCCGTCCTGTAAAAGGAAGAGGAGGGAAATCAGAACCTTGTAAAAAGGTTTAAAGACTTTCTTTGACAGAAAGAAGAAAGGCGGGAAAAGTCCCACCGGGCGTGCCAGTCTGTGAGACACGGAAAAAATCTAAATCGACTTTTTATCGTGGATAAAGATATAGATTTTGTTCTTTTTGAAAAGAAACATCCCCCTCTAAGTATAGAGGGTGATTCCGTGTGTGCGCATAGTATCAGACAATTTGGGTTCGAGTGCTGGACCTCTCCCCACTGACCGTAGTCAGTGTTGATTTACATCGGCCTAACGTCCGAACACCTTTGTTTGACTGTCAAAGAAATCCCCAAAGTCTTTTACAAGGTTCTGGCGTTGAAGGCAAACTCTCTTGAAGGGCTCATGATGTCCACTCACTCACCACCAACCAACAGAAACGACTGAATTAGGGCTAGGTCTGAGCAAAACCCTAAGATTTAGGAATGGAAGCGCAAATATGCGGAAGCCATAGGCATTTTTGAAGTAGAGAGAAGTTTTCTGGACCCCGAGGGTATTTTGGTAATTTTACCAACCCAGGGGTATTTTGGTAATTTCTGGGCTGGAGTGGAAGTAAAACTGGATCCCTAACTCCCCAAGGCGTTGAGGCTCTTTCTGGAGGGTTTTGGGAAGCTACTAGGCCATTTCTAGGTTACAGGAGTATTTTGGTAATTTTACCATACCCTATACCTAGGTTTAAGGTGATACCCGAATGCGAGACTGAGCTGACGACACTCCTGGACCAAAAGGATGACAGAGGATTTCATAGAAAGTCTGTCTCTGTCAATTTGGCTGAAGGAAGGGTATATATGCAATTTTGGAAAGCCAAGGGTTTTCATGCAATTTTCCCTCGAGGATACACATGAATCATGCTGAGTGCTTTTACAATTCCATATGAGTACAAAGGTTGTCGACGAATTGTCGACTGTACAAATGTCCGCTTTGGAGCGGGAGATAGGGACGTAGTCCCAGTTACAAAAGATTACAGGGTATAACTGCAAATTACAGGACTTCGGTCTTTTACAGTCCCGGGAAGGATATTTTTGTAATTTCGCCATTATAAGGGCAGAAATACATGACTTAGTCGTCCCGGGACGTAAAGACTTACAAACATGGCCCACTAAGGGGCATAATTACCAACACGGCCCGCTGAGGGGCATAAACGTAAATATACCCCGTAGGGGCATAATTACAAGACCCGGGGACTTACCCCACGCGGGCCGAAACAAACGAACAAATGCTTCAAGTGTCTTCCGTAGGTTGTCACTTGTGTCTTCCCTCTCTTTCTTCTCCGTCTGGACCTCCGGGAGTCTATTTATAGAAGTGGGGAACCTCTCCGGGAGTGTTCGACCCCGTACGGGTCCAACGGGATGAAAATGACCCCGGGGAGGTCCCATTTTCAAATTTTCTTAAGTCCGTGCGCGGGAATGGGACCTCCCCGGGGTGGGAGGTCCCCGGGACGGTCCGGGACCTCCCCGGGGTCGCGCGACCCCCGGAGGACCCGCCCGGGGTCGCGCTCCCCGGGGGGGGACCTCCCCAGGGTCCACGGACCCCGGGTGGGTCCCACCCTGGGTCGCGAACCCCGGGGAGGACCTCCCCAGGGTCGCGAACCCCGGGCAGGACCTGCCCGGGGTCGGGCTACCCCGGACGGGTCCGCCCGCCCAAGGGCGGCCCCGCGCGGGTTTGCCCACCTCCGGGCGGACCCGTCCGGGTGAGGGCGACCCCGTACGGGTCCCTCCGACCCCGTACGGGTCTTCCATCTCCAAGTTGCCCCATTTCTGCTCCAACTAAATAAAAGCAGAGGTGTTTTTGCAAAGCAAAATTTGCTTCCAACAGTAGGTCTTACAGCAGTTCTATAAAACTTCCCCTTGAGTTTCAGAGGCATATGATGATCACAGAGAACTCCTGAAACTCCTGATACGCTTCTCCATTTTAACCAGTCTACTTTAATCCTATGTGCAACATCGTCATAAATCTCCCCATTCTCGTGCATGATAGACTCTGAAGATGCGAGGTCTAGTATCGGATTGTAGAGCGTCGGATCCGGGGCGATCAGTTGTTCAGAGACACCTCAAAAAAGATTGTTGCAAAAGACAAGACAAGCGATCAGGGGGCTTGGGATTGCGATCCTAGGGAAAATCCTCCGATGCTTAAGTCAATGTGGGTAAGAGTAAGGTGTAAAGAGAGGTGAAGAAGGTGAGGGGTACGAGACTGTTCTTCACCAGTTGAGAAGATTAGGCAAGCTCTTTCTGGAGGGGATTCCTGGGATTAAATAGTTGCCGGCTCCCTCTCTAGAGTCGTGGGAATCTTGAGGGGGCGTTACGTCCACGGTGTGAACTCTCACCGTTGTAGGACTCTTGTTCTCTCCTTATCCCCCCATGGCCTCCCCACTCTCAGAAGTTAGCGTGAAATTCACTTTCAATTATAAAAGATAAGTGCTCGGCCGCGGGGGGTCCGCTCTGGACCGTAAGAAAGAAGGGGGTTCCCGGTGATGGGATGACACATCTGCGGATAAGGGATATTCCCCTCCTAAGTCCGAGCTTATCACACACCGTTTCGGTCCCGGGCGTCCTTGAGGGAGCGACTTGGCGGCCTTCTACTGGCTCGGGTCGATAGCCAATCGGAATTCTGCCCAAGCGTAGGGGAGTCCTTCGCATGGGTGGCCGTGCCAAGGCTACATGGCTCTCTTTTAGCCCTTTGACCTTCGGTCTTGTAGTAAATGAGCCTTTGATGTGGAGCTGGGCTGTCACTTACTAGGCCGAACAGGTCTTTATGGGCCTTTGGGCCGGTTAGACAATGGGCCGCAAATTTCCCTCTCTCCACTTGGCCCCCCTTACTCCCGAGTCGGGGTTTAGCTCGGTGAGTAGAGATCGTGTTGGGTTTTTCGGCAAGGGTGGGAATCGGCTACCACGAGCTGTCCCTGGCACGACCGTAGGGTCCATAAATGCGGTTGCCCTAACGCGTGGGGGTTTGGGTGCAATGATGATATCCTTTGCGCCGATACGGGGCATTCAGCCTTCTGAGGCGCCTTGAGGTGACACGGCAACTCTTCCCCTACTGCCCAAGGGTTACAAATACTGCCCCCCAGGGCACACGGGTCCTTTCTCTATCTCCATCGCTGGGCTTCCTTCAAGTTCTAGTGCTTGTCATCTTGGTCGATCGTCCCATGTCCCAAGAGGAACGCCAAAAGGAGCAAGAGATCGCCACGGCCTTTGCGGAGCTTGTGGCAACCACTGCAGAGGTTGTCCGTTTGCTGCGTTCGCCCTCCTGCTCCTCCAGTTCGTCCATCCGATCGTCTTCGTCTTCCTCCATGGCGGAACAAGAGGGGAACTCTCGCGGAGACGAAGCCAAACAGCGGACGGAGAGCACCGCTCTGGCGTCCTGCCGCCACTTGCGCAGCGAACTGAATGCGGAGGAGGTTACGAAGCTTGAAAATCTGTATCGGCTGCCCTGAGAGTACACTTTCTCCCTTCCCAAGCCACACAAGTCGAGCCTTAGCACTCGCCCGAATTCTTTCTGCAATTACGTTCTGGCTTGGAAGTGCGACTTCCGTCTCCCCCTTCATCTCTTTGTTGTAGATTTGTTGAATTATTTCAAGCTGGCTCCCATCTAGCTGATTTCCAATTCCTTCGCCTTCATCTTTTCTTTCATTGTGCTCTGCCGGAAATGTAAGATATCTCTGTCCCTTGATCTCTTCAATGCCTTTTACGAGCTAAAAGAGTACGCGCAGGCCGGGAAGGAATTCTTTTTCCTTCAAGCCTGGAGGAGTAGGAGCAGCGTTACCCTCTCCTCCCGGGATTCTTCGCATAAAGGGTGGAAGACCCAATGCTTCTGGGTAAATTGCTCCAAAGGTACCTATTGGCCCTACCCGATCTACCCGAACTTCCAACCTGCGCTCGCTCCGAGGCCTTCTTCCATCTCCCGAGAGCTCGAGGACAACATTAAGGTTCTTCAGAACAACAAGCAATCCACTGCCAAGCTTCTCTCCGAATTCCGCGCTCCCCTGCTCCCTGACGGCAAGGATTCAGTGAGCAATTTTTACTTCTACCAAGTATTCGTTTGCTTTATTCTGACTATACTGGTTGCAGACGTCCACCACGGTGCCAGAGGAAGCCAACCGGTCGATCCGACCGAGGCCGAGCCGGAAGGGGTGGAGGTTCAGAGGAGATTGTCGCCGGCGTGCAGGAGGTTCTCCCTGAGGCGAGCGAGGCAGGGAGCTCATCGGCAGCTGGTGATAAGGGCAAACGGACCCTCACCGGGGAGGAGGTGGAGCGAAGGAGGTCCAAACAAAAAGACCCCGAGCACGGGTTCATGCTGGCTTCCTTGAAAGCAATGGCCACCGAAGAGAGTCGGCGAAAGAGGGCGAAGGCGCCCCCCGCGACGAGGGCACCCCCGAGCATCCTCACTCGCCGTCTGACGCTGTTGGTTCTGTCATCCGGGGCACTAGCGTTAGGCGCCCCCACCATTCTCGTCTCCCAGGGGGTCCTGCCGCAGACTCCGCGGGGGAACAACCCTCAACCGTGGCGGCTGCCGTCGACCCTAGCTCGATACCACCTCCACCCAGTGAGGGACCCAGTCCGGCCACACCGACCCAACCAGGCGCCGCCACCACTAGCTTGGGAGCCCCGGAAGAGGTCCCCTTGGCACCTCCGCCACAAGAAGGTTGTCCCGTACCCCAAGGGGGTCAGTTCCATCTCCAGAGGTCCATCTACGAATGTTGTCAGGCGTTGGCAACTCCTACCTGCCGGATCGATCTCCAACATTGCTCGTCTCAGACGTTGATCGAGAGAATCATGGAGGGGGCCCTCTTCTTGGCTCAATAGGGGGCCGAGGCCACAAACCAGATGAATCGGGTGGAGAGGGCCGAAGCGGCATAGGCAAAGGTGCGCGCCAAGCTAGACCGGAAGTGAAGCCGACTCGCCTTAGAGCATGAGTCCCTCCGCCAGGAGATCGAGACACTCCGCGTTCAATCCCGAACGGACCAAGAGAAGGCGAGCTCTTTAACTGATCAGCTGTCCCAAGCTCGTTACATGGCCGACCTCAAGAGCGAGCTTCTTGACAATGAACGTCGGGCTCACGAGGCGAGCTCGAGGCAGTGGGGAGCCGAGCAGGAGGAGCTTCGCGGGCGCCTCCTAACGATTGAGCAGGAGAGAGCGGAGATTGCGGCGAAGGCAGTCGAGGTCGAGGCAAGGGTTGCGGAGGTTGATACAAAGGTGGCAGAGGCCGAGGCGAAGGCAGTGGAGGGGTATCTCGCTTCCGAGGAATACAGAGAGGCCTTAAAGAATACCGCCTTCACCTTCTACGGGCCGGGCTTTAGGCGAGGGCTGAAGAAAGCCTTCGCTCAGGGCTTCGATCGAGCTATCCAGCTAGCTCAAGCTCAAGTCGCAAAAGAGTTGGTGTTCGAGCCCGGGCAGCGATATGACACGGCCAAGGAAACTCCGACCCCTCTATCCACTCCAGAGCCCTGTGCCTGAGATGAGGTGAGTGATGGCCTAGCGGATTCTGCTTAAGGAGAGTTGTCAGCTATAGCCACGTCAGGGGACCCCGTTGTTTCGGCGGTTCCCACACAGGTGGGGTCAGTGCCTGAACCAGTGGCTCCCGAAGGGGCCGAGCATGTGCAGCTTCCGAGCACTGAAGTCGAACCGGGCACAGAAGAACCTCCAACATCTGTAGTTTCCAAGGGATAGACAATCCCCCGAGCCTCATCCCCGATCTCGCTAGATAGAGATCCGCCGTGTAGAAGTCGAACCGGGCACAGAAGAACCTCCAACCTCAGCAATTTCGAAGGGATAGACAATTCCCCGGGCCTCATCCCCGATCTCGCTAGATTGAGATCAGCCGTGTACTCGGCCTTTGACTTTTCATGATTGTAACTCTCTTCCCTTTTTTTGCGTTTCTTTTTTGTAAAAGAAACTCTTCTATAATATCACATACCGTTTCGGTCCCGGGGGTCCCTGAGGAAACGACTTGGCGGCCTTCTACTGGCTCGGGTCGATAGCGCGTCGAAGTTCCTCCGGAGTGTAGGGGAGTCCTTCGCACGGGTGACCGTGCCAAGACTAGATGACTCTCTTTTGGGCCTTTGACCTTCGATTTTGTAGTAAATGGGCCTTCGATGTGAAGCTGGGTTGTCACTTACTGGGCCGAACAGATCTTTATGGGCCCTTGGGCCGATTAGACAATGGGTCGCAAATTTTCCCCTCTCCAGACCCTAAGTACCGAAAGCCATTACTCTTAGGAATGTTTTGCCCATCAATTAGAACCATATCTTCATGTATCACTTTCTCATTACTAAAATTACAATGCATAAACTCTGATTTGTTCCTACTAATTTTAAAACCTTTAAACTCCAAGGCATACCTCCAATGTTCTAACTTAGCATTTAAAGTATCAATACTCTCATCAATTAAGAAAATATCATCTGTAAATAACATACACCAAGGGATATCATCATGCAATTATTTTGTTATTTCATCCATAATAAAGACAAAGAGATACAGACTTAGTGCAAAATCTTGATGCAGACCTATAGTAACTGAAAATTCACAAGTCTCTCTAGTAATAGTTCTAACATTAGTAATAGCATCTTTGTACATATCCTTAACCAAATCAACATATCTCTGAGAGACTCCTTTCTTTCTTAATGTCCATCAAATCAATTCTCTCGATACTTGATCATACGCTTTCTCCAAATAAAAAAAACATATATAAATCTTTTCTCATCTCTCTATACTTCTTCATTAACTGCCGTAGTAAGAAAATAGCTTCTGTAGTAGATCTATTCGGTATAAAACCAAACTGATTTTCTGATATAATAGTCATAGATCGAAGGCATTTTTCGATTACTCTTTCCCAAAGTTTCATAGTATGACTCATAAACTGTGTAGTCGAAATCCCGCCTAGGCGAGCGCCTAGGCGGTGAAGCGGGGCGAGACGTCGTTCGCTCGCCTCGCGTCGTTGCGGCTCGCCGAGGCAAACGCCTCGCGCGCGCCTCGCGCGATTCTCCCGCCTCGGCACAAGTCGCCCGCCTCGGCGCGCCTCGGCCGCCCGCCCCGTCGCGGATCCGCGTATCGGGTCTCTTATCCCGTTAACTAACCGTCGCGGATCTATTAACCCCCCGAGGGTTTCACTGCGTCTTCAACCTCCTTCGGTGGTTCCACCTCCAAGGGCGGCAGCTGAGCGACAGCGGCGAGCGGCAGCGGTGTCCTCCGGCGCAAGGATGGTTGTGCCGGTATCGGTTTCGGTTTCGGCCGGGTCCGAAACCAATTTAATACTATTTTTTTTAAAGGATGACATTTGGTTTCGGCCGAAACCCTTGTTCTGGTGTCATTTCGGACCGGTCCGAAACTGAAACATTTCGGTTTCGGCCGAAACTGTCTTCCATGTTCCGGCGTCCGGCGAGCGGCAGCGGCGTCCTCCGGCGTCCACCCTCTGTCTCTCCACGAGCGGCAGCGGCGAGCGGACTGCGGCGTCCGGCGAGCGGACTGCGGCGAGCGGCGTCCGGCCACTCTCTGTCTCTCCACGAGAGGCAGCGGCGAGCTGCGTCCGGCGTGCGACGTCCGGCGGGCGGCGTGCGGCGTCCGGCATCCGTCCGGTAACTCTCTCACTCTCTCCTCTCCGATCTCTCACTCTCTCCGATCTCTCACTCTCTGTATCTCCACTCTCTTACTCTCTCGGATCTCTCACTCTCTGTCTCTCCACTCTCTCACTGTCTCTCTGATCTCTCAAATTCTCACTCTCTCCGATCTCTCACTCTCTGTCTCTCCGTTCTCTCACTCTCTCCAATCTCCCACTCTCTGTCTCTCAGACTCTCACTCTCTCCGATCTCTCACTCTCTCTCCACTCTCTCACTCTCTCTGATCTCTCACTCTATGTCTCTACTCTCTCCGATCTCTCACTCTCTCTGATGGTAGCAGCCAACATATTAAAATAACTTCCATTTGTTATATTTGTGCAGGGTAATCGACAATTGGCAGAGGGGCTTATATTTGTGCAGGGTAATCGACAATATTTTGACATATAATTTTATGATATTTACTGTTCAAAAATATATATTTTTGTGATATTTTGACATTTAATTTTAATTTTAATTTAATTTTTTAATAATATGTCGCCTCAAACGCCTCGACCACCGCCTAGGCCTTTGAGGCGTGAGGCGACCCCATGGTCGCCTCGCTCGCCTCACGCCTCAGACTACATAGCTCATAAACTTAATTTCACAAGAATTATTGCAACTTTGAATATCTCCTTTGTTTGTATAGAAAGGAACTACAACACTTTTTCTACAATCTTCTGACATTCTCTGTTCCTTTAAAATTTTATTGAAAAGTTTAGTTAGCCACTTAATACCAATGTATCATAAGTCTTTCTATACTTCAATAGGTATGACATCTGGTCCTAAGGCCTTCCCACTTTCATTTTTCTTAAAGCATCATCCACTTCTGACATCTTAATACGCCTGAAATACTAATACTTATCAAATCTTATTGACTCTTGGACACCTTTTAAAGAGAAATCTTTGACGCAATCTCTATTAAGTAATTTCTGAAAATAACTATGCCACCTCTCTTTAACACACTTTGATAGCTCTCAAAACAAAATTATCTAAAGCAAAACCAGACAGAAATTTAACAGATGAGGAGCCAATTCAATCTAAATTGAACCAACCGGTTACCTATTTTGAATTTAAACATGTACTTAAATACAGGTATATTTAATACCATAGATGATATTAAAGTAAGGTAAGTGATACAAACAAGTTAGAATCTAACGTCTACCAAACACTGTGTGACATTGGTCGGGGAAAAAATCATCAAGTAAAAATAAGAAATCTTCAGCAATATTATCACATAATTGACACAAATACATTAAAAACAATAAGAAAAAAAGAAAGAAAGAAGCTGGCATCTACCTTATAGCATAGTATGATTTTGTAAGGATTGATTGGATAACTGGTGAAACCATACCTGATCTAATGGATCCCCTATCTGGGAATGTATCTTATTAACATCCTATGTGGTGCCTAAAGCATCGCTAAATACCAAAACTATATATATATGCCAAACTGCCCGACATAAAATTGTTTTCTTTGGCAGTGCGATGTAGCTCGTCATAGAAACCGATATCAAGGATTAGTTTCTTATCTGCCCAAACACTTGAACAACTCAGGCTCCTGCCGCTCGGTACCAAGAAGAGAATGTATCAACTTCCGCAACCTCTCCAAGCAAGTAAGTAAAAATCATTGCCGTTCTTGGAAAAATAATATCGTTGCTGTAATCTTTGTAGAATTGTCTTGTAAGATGACATAAAGATGAGTAGTGAGCACCAAGAAAAATACAAACAGAGGGAAACTAAAACTGCAGATTCCTTCTTGGACGCGTTTCACCAGTTGCCTAGAAGATAACAAGGGGAAGACTGGTAAATAGGGAGAGATGACGAACACTTCTCGGAAGAAAATTACAGCTAGACTTCGAGCATCTCAATGAGATCTTCGGCACCCCGGGAGGTTTGGTCACTTCGGAAAAGGATCATCTGAGTAACGGAGCACACCTGCAGAAGAACCAAGAAGCTCAATGTTGGGCCGACGGCCGATGTCTTCTTCCTCCTTCCTTGGCTGGTGGCGGCAGAGACCCTTGCCAGCGGAGCAACGGCGTTCTCGTTCAAATGGGAGAAGAATTTAGGCAGGAGCAACCGCGCTCGGTGGCGACGGAGTTCGGTGGAGGGCCGACGGCGGAGGGCCTCACCTTCCTCTTTCCTTGGACGGAGGAGGAGGAAGCTCTTGGAGGCTTGGACGCCAGCGGGAGAGGAGGCCTTGGGAAGGAGATGACGGGTGGTGGCGGAGGAGGACTTGTGCCGTCGCCGTTCTCGACCCAGTGGGAGCGAAGGGGGAGAGGGAGAGGAGGGAGAACGGAGGAGTTGAAGCCTGAGAGGGTTTTTATCAGAAGTCCGTAAACGTAACGGACGTTCGGAATCTGTTTCGTTAGACTTGGAAACGGCCGTTTTCTATTGGCTTCCCTGTTGGACTTTTTTATTGACAACCCCTATCAATCTTTCATATTTGTGGATTCGGGAATTTGGAGTCCCGGTCCGCAACTTGTTTTTAATTTTCCCAACCTCCCTGAAAACCCTGGTAACATCTAACGACGGACCCAACTTGACTCCGAGGATCGCGCACTTCAGTCTGCCGTATCAGCCTTCTCGTCTGTCGGAAGCGACGGCGGCGGCAAATGTCGTATAAGCTCTAGGCCTCACGAAACGGGGCACTGTCCGATGCCGGGCCAGCTCCCGCTTCGCCGTCTCCTCGGTTGCGCCAGGGGACTCTGCTCGTCCCGGGGCGCACCCGTGCCCGGCGGGGTCATCCCCTTCAAAGTCGAACATCTGGGGCTGCGTCCCCGACAAGCGCCCCGCGTTTCCGCCCACGGCGGGGTGCACAACGAAGGCCGTGCGTTATCCAGCTGCCCGACCACGCTCACAGGCGCCGTGCAGGAGAGAAGTCCCGTTGGAGATGGAGATGCGCTTGGCAATTTGGTTAGCAACCTGAGAAGAGACCGATTCGTGGGATTGGGCAGCAGGAGCGACGATGAAGGCACGCACGGCGGCCACAGGTGGAAGAGCGGCATAAAGGGTAGAGGCCCGGAGCAGGAGAGGGATAGAGATAGGATTAGCGGAGGGTGGGAGAAGGAGCTGCCACCAGTGGCAAGCGAGTCTGACTCAAGGCATAGTGATTTCAGGACGAAAATAGGGTATGGGGTTTCGAACAGAAAGGACACTTTAGTTATGGCGATGGTGTATCTGGATTAGAAAACGGTTTGCTTGGGCGTATGTGAAGATGGAGGAGCAACCGCGGAAGAAGTTCACAGGGCGAGTCCGTCTTTGGTACAAGGGGAAGGAGACGCTTCATCCGGACCAAACAGCTCCGAAGGGGCTGACTGTTACTTAAGCCAGACAAGGTGACTTTACATTTTCTTTAACATCAAATGGTTATTCACTTACGTGGAGGAATGTTGCACTTTTAAGGGGTATTAGCATGTTGTATATAATTCTGGGAAGATGGTCATGGATGAGAAATCATTGGATATAGAAATAAAGCTGTGCTCACTGTGTAGTGAGCACTACAGTGGGCAATTCCAGGTGCATGATTCAAATTATAACATCAGAAAAGTAATAGAGATGGGATTTGTTAGAACGTGATTCGGTTAGTCAGCTTATGTCACAAGAGCTCTTCATGTTCTCAGATCGAAGAGTAAAACAGATCGTTAGACATTCAACTTCTGATTAGTTATTTGTCAGTCCATAGATGCATTTCTTTATGTTTGCCAGTAGGACGTCATCTAACATATCACACATGATGTTTCTTTTGGTAATTAAATGATGCCAATTTTGTCATCTGCCTATTAATAAAAATGTGCGATCAGTAGGACTCCCTTACACCAGGGTTTCAACAGGAGGACATTGGTGTTGTGTGTCAGTTATCTTGGTAATTTTCAACTCCTCTCTTACTTGAGGGCTAAAACACTAATTCATAGAGATGAATTTGTACATTGCAAGGTATTCTTGTGAGCTGTTCTGAACCCGTATGGTTTTATGCTTCCTTGTATTGTATATTACTGCATACAAGGAATGATTAGCCATTTTCTCTGGGATTGCACTTTCATCATCATCATCATCAGAGCCTTATCCCAATTAATTGGGGTCGGCTACATGAATCCTGTTCCGCCAAAGATTTCTATCAAGTGCAATATTCGTATTTAAACCCAAGAAACTAATGTCCTTCCTAATAACATCGCACCATCTCATTTTAGGCCTTCCCCGAGCTCTTTTACTAGCATCCACTAAGATTTGGTCACATCTTTTAACCGGCGCTGAGTTAGGGCGACGACACACATGTCCAAACCACCTGAGTCTATTTTCTCTCATTTTACTATCAATTGAGCTATCCCTAAGTCCTTACGGATACGCTCATTCCTAATCTTGTCTTTCTTAGTCTTGCCACACATCCATCTCAACATCCTCATCTCTGCTACACACATTTTGTGGATGTGTTCCTTTCGTACTGCCCAACACTCGGTACCATATAACAAAGCAGGTCTCACAGCCGTTCTATAAAATCTCCCTTTGAGTTTCACAGGCATACGACGATCACAAAGGACACCTGATGCACTTCTCCATCTTAACCAGCCTGCCTTAATCCTATGTGTAACGTCATCATAAATCTCCCCATTCTCTTGTATGATAGACCCTAAGTATCGAAAGCTACTACTCTTCTGAATGTTATGTCCATCAATTAGAACCATGTCTTCCTGAACCACTCTCCCATTACTAAAATTACAGTGCATAAACTCTGACTTACTCCTACTAATTTTAAAACCTTTAGACTCCAAGGCAAGTCTCCAACGCTCTAACTTAGCATTTAGAGCATCAATACTCTCATCAATTAAAACAATATCATCTGCAAAAAGCATACACCAAGGGATATCCTCATGCAATTGTTTAGTTACTTCATCCATAACTAAGGCAAAGAGATACGGACTTAGTGCAGAACCTTGATGCAAACCTATAGAAACGGAAATTCACCAGTCTCCCCAGCAATAGTTCGAACACTAGTAATAGCGTCGTCGTACATATCATTAATCAAATCAACATATCCTTGAGAGATTCCTTTCTTTCTTAATGTCCACCAAATCAATTCTCTCGGTACTCGATCGTACGCCTTCTCTAAATCAAGAAAAACTATATACAAATCTTTTCTCATCTCTCTATACTTCTCCATTAGCTGCCGTAGTAAGAAAATAGCTTCTGTAGTAGATCTATTTGGCATAAAATCAAACTGATTTTCCGATACAGTAGTCATACATCGGAGGCGTTTTTCAATTACTCTTTCCCAAAGTTTCATAGTATGACTCATAAGCTTAATTCCACGATAATTGTTACAACTTTGAATATCTCCTTTGTTTTTATAGAAAGGAATTACAACACTTTTTCTCCAAACTTCTGGCATTCTCCGTTCCTTTAAAATTTTATTAAAAAATTTAGTTAGCCACTAAATACCAATACCTCCTAGGCCTTTCTATACTTCAATAGGTAAGCCATCTAGTCCTAAGGCCTTACCCACTTTCATTTTTCTTAAAGCATCCTCCACTTCTGACATCTTAATACGCCTGAAATATTGATATTTATCAAATATTGTGGACTCTTGGGTACCTTCTAAAGATAAATCATTGACGGAATCTCCAGTAAGTAACTTCTGAAAATAGCTATGCCACCTCCCTTTAATCTCAAGATCCTTAGTTAAAACCCTTTGATCTTCACCTTTAATGCACCGAACATGATCTAAATCTCTAGTTTTCCTTTCTCTTAATTTAGCAAGTTTAAATATATCCTTTTCACCCTCTCGGGTTCCTAATTTATTATATAAATCTTCGAATGCCTTTGATTTAGTTTCGCTAACTATTTTCTTAGCTCTCTTTTTAGCGATTTTATAGGCTTCTAAGGTTTGATCATTTTTGTTAGTTTGCCAAACTTTAAAACATTCCTTTTTTACTCTAATGATATTTTGGATTTCCTCACTCCACCACCAAGTCTCTTTTTCTAAATTCTTTTTACCTTTAGATTCGCCTAAGAGTTGTTTTGCAACCCTCGTTATACAATTTGTAACATTATTCCACATTACATTAGTTTCTTGTTCTAAATTCCAAATATTTTCCTTTAATAGATGATTTTTAAATGTTTCTAAACTTTTACCTTTTAAATTCCACCATTTAATCTTGGAATAATTATTTATAATGATCTTTCTTTTGAATTTAGGGATAGTGACATCCATTACTAATAACCTATGTTGAGGGGCTAGACTCTCACCAGGAATAACTTTGCAATCTTTACATAAAACTCTATCGACCTTCCTAATGAGAAAATAGTCAATTTGACTTATATGTGTTCCACTCTTGTACGTTATTAAGTGTTCGTCCCTCTTCTTAAAGAAGGTATTAGTAATTGCTAGATCATAGGCCATAGCAAAATCAAGAATAGTGTTACCCATATCATTTCTATTGCCAAAACTAAGCCCTCCATGAATCCTCTCATAGCCTCTATTATCTTTACCCACATGACCATTAAGATCCCCTCCAATAAAGATTCTCTCTTCACTAGGGATATTTTGGGTCAAACTATCAATAGCCTCCCAAAATTACTTTTTAATGCTCTCTTCTAATCCTACTTGAGGTGCATATGCACTAATTATATTCAAAGTATCCTCACCTAAGATAAGTTTAATTAACATTAGTCTATCCCCCAATCTATTTACTTCCACAACTCTGTCTTTTAAGTTTTTATCTATTATTATAGCGACACCATTTCTAGAATTATTATTACCCGTATACCAAATTTTATATCCATCAATGTCTTTAACTTTATGTCCTTTCCACCTAGTTTCTTGTAGGCAAGCTATGTTAATCCTCATGTCCTTCATTAACTTAACTAATTCTAAACTCTTACCCGTTAAAGTTCCTATATTCCAAGTAGCTAGACGGATCCTATGTTTTTGGACTTGCTTCTTTACCCGTGTGCGTCCAACCCCACACGAGAACCCTTGCCTATTTGACACCGCAATCGGGCGCCATTGCGGCGCGTCGCTTACGGGGAACGCCCTAGCTAGCCCTTGCTCACTTGTCATTCCATCCGGGTTCCGATGTAACGCGTCGCTTACGGAGAACGCCCTAGCTAGCCCTTGCGCACTTTGTATTGTTTTTATATTTAGCCACATTGAGACATGATCTGGGGCATGTAATAGTTATTAATTCATAAAATTTACTATTACTGTTTGCTATTTCAGTGAATTGGATTTTCCTTCTTTTTTGCACAGGATGCGATGTCGTCTTTCTCCTATCTAACTTGAGTGTTCAGGTTTGATCAGTGTTCTCTTTCTCCCTTGTCATTGAAGGGAGTAAGAGCAATAAGGTATGAGAGGATGACCATGGTCCAGGAAGCAACTCTCCCTGTTATCTTCAAAGGTGCTTTTTCTAAATTTAGAATATGACCTGCAACTCTGACAGATATATTCACGTTATTAAAAGAAACTGTAGATTTAGACTGGATGCTTTACCAGTTGGTATACCAGGCCTTGCCAAGTTCATCATAACAAATTCTTTGTTACTCCGAGATAAGTGGGATTGCAACATCCCATTTGATTAAGGTCATAAACTAAGATAATAGAACCCTAGAGGTTACTGACCTCAGGAATCCAGCACAACTTGCAAAATGCAAAAAAAATGGGAACATGATAGGTTTTGATGGGTATGTCTTTTGCTATCATGTTTAAGCTTGTAGAATATGTTAAGCACAAATTACAATACTGGATGGTTGTTGTCCATTTAAGATGCTTATATCAAGTTGTAGTTTATTTATTGCACTTGTGTATTGTAGGCAAAGATGTTCTGGCCAAAGCTAAGACAGGGACAGGAAAAAACTGTAGCATTTTTGGTAAGTAAAATAGTGCTGGCAATAGTTTGTTGTACATTTTTCTTGGATGTGCTTTATTCCCATCCTTTGAAAATGGGACCATTCAAATCTCCACTGATGTATTTATCCTTCTATTGACATAACAAATTTCTAAATTGACATAATCTCTAGCTTCCAGCCATTGAAGTTATTGCCAAACTGCCCCCCATCAATTGTGATCAAAAGAGACCACCCATCAATGTGCTTGTTATATGTCCACTCGTGAGCTTGCAAGTCAAGCAGCAATGGAAGCCAGGAAACTTTCAAAGTTTCACCAAGCTATGAGTGTAAAACTTGTAATGGGAGGAACAAGACTAGCTCTGGAACAGAAATGGATGGAAGCAAATCCTTGCCGGGGCAGGTCAAACTTTTGTCAGTTACTGCATGCTTAGCCTGGATGCAAGTTCTGTTGTTATAACTTAAGTCTCGTAGATTCTTGTGGCCATGCCTGGAAGGCTTAGAGATCACATTGAAAATACGCCAGGATTTGCTACTAGACTGATGGGTGTAAAAGTCCTTGTACTTGATGAAGCTGATCATTTATTGGACATGGGATTCCAGAAAGATATTGAGACCATTGTTTCTGCAGTTCCAAAACAACGACAAACGCTTCTATTTTATGCCACAATTCCAGATGAGGTTTTCATCTACAATCAATTTCCATCACTCTTGTTTTTTGTTTTACTCTCGAAAAAATCCACTAAAGTGATTCTTCTGTCTTCATTTCTAGTTTTCCAGCTAGAAGGTTCAGTATGTGTTCTAACTTCTAACATGTATTTGCTGTGTAGGTTCATCCAATCTGTCATATTGCTAGGCCTAGCATAGATTTGCTGTGTAGGTTCATCAAATGTCACATTGCTAAGGTCTAACATAGATTTCATTGTCTAGGTTCCTCAAATCTGTCACATTGCGTTGAAAAGAGACCATAATTTTGTTAATACAGTCGAAGAGGGTAGCCATGAGACACATTCACAGGTATAATATTTGGATTTTTATATTAGACAAACATCATCAGCTTATGCTTTGCCCTCTTCCTTTATTGCATAGTAGGTTGTTTGACCAGGTCAAGCAGATGTTTTTACTTGCTCCACTTGAGAAGCATTTTTCGGTGCTCTATGGTATTTTGACAGACCATATCTCGGAGAATGTTGACTACAAGGTAAAATATTGTCAGCATCTGAGCTTCATTCTAAACTATCAAAGCTCTGTTTCATTGTTACTGCTATGGATCGTGATGAAACGATGAATGCAGGTTCTTGTATTTTGTACAACTGCAATGGTGACAAAGCTTGTTGCTGACCCCCTTTCTGAGTTGAATCTGAATGTGCGTGAAATTCATTCTAGGAAGCCACAGAGTTATTGTACTCAAGTTTCTGAGGAGTTTAGGAAATCAAAAGGTCTTATTCTTGTAACTTCTGATGTATCTGCACGTGGAGTAGATTATCCTGATGTAACTCTTGTTATACAGGTATATACCACATCATTCCTAGTGACTCGTTTTGGCCAGCTTTTCTTCACATTCTGACAATCTGCCCATGGGTTTTCTTTCCTGATCCTTTCACTGGTCTTTGGCCATTAGGCTTTTCTTCCCCCTCCCAGCTTTTTTACACTGATGATCAAAATCATGATTAGCCTAGCTGTTGGTGCATGCCAGCAATTCTGGGATTGATTACTTTGAGAGAAAATACACGTGGGATTAGGCATTTAGCTCAAAAGAGCTTCTAGCTCTGGCTTCTTTTGAGCACAAAATTTGGATACATAAAGATAAAGGGAGGGCATGATGGTAAACAGAAATGAAGGGAGGGCTTGATGGTAAACACACTATGTGCCAATAAAGGAAAAATATGACTTTTCTTTTCTAATTGGATGGAGCTGCATATTTCTTTGCCTAAGATGGTTTTGAAATTCTCTCTCTCAATCTAGATGGAGTTTGACTGTTAACTTCTAGGTACCTGTGGATATGTCATAAAATGGACATTTTGCCTTGATTTTTACTTTTTCATTCATGTGGGATGATCCACATGTTTTAATTGCATTATAGGTGGGAGTGCCTTCGGATGGAGAACAATACATACATAGACTTGGCAGAACAGGCCGGAAAGGTAAGGAAGGAAAAGGGTTACTGCTGCTGGCACCATGGGAGGAGTTCTTCTTAGCATGCGTCAAAGATTTGCCAATATCGAAGACTTCATTGCCTCTCGTGGATGGAGACACCAGGAAGAAAGTGAGTATCTTTATGTTTTTCGTATAATGTTTTCTGTTTCAAAAAGATTACTACATGCAACTTGTGCTCATGTACGTCGCTTTTGACACATGAATGTTTGGATGTTATGGAGAAGGCCCATTTAGTTCTCAACGTCACCGGAATTGGACAAAGAATGGACGTACAGTGGATTGTCTATTTCGTGAGCATAAGTTGGACAGATTGAGATTGCCTATAGACTCCCCTGTGGCCTCAAACGTCATGATTAGTGGAGCTGCGAGAATTTTAAAAATCTCAAAATGTTTTTCTTGTATCATCTCCGCTTTTTTCTTCTTCATTATTATTATTTTTTTACATGCCACTCAATCATGACACGAGGATGCACGGGAAGTGTACCGAGCAGGATCCAGAAGGTTTCAATCTAAATTGGATCTGAAGATTGCTTGAATGTTACGGGAGTGCCCATTCAGTTTTGCCTAACGTCACATGGGATTGTTGGGCAACTGTGAATCCACTGGAAATTTTCAGGCTGGATGAAGCCATTTTGGACCTCAGAAACCGGTGGTGGTCAAAAACTTTAAAATGACTTCTTTGTACCTTTTCCAGTAGGTGGAAGAGTCAGGTTTTGTTTAATCTCTTCCATGATCAAAACCATGATCTCCCCAACGTACACACACACAAAAGAAAATTATAGAAAACGAAAACGTACACACACGCAACATGTGGCGTACATTTCGTATTTCTCAATCAAATGCCCTGAAAAACATGGGTTAAGGGTAGCATTCTAGTTATCAAGGACATTGTTTATTCGTACTTTGGGGGCAAGTAAACTTGCGTTAAGATGTGACAGAAGGGTCCTCTTCGAATAATAAGGAGAGTGAGCCTCTCCGAAGGGGCTTTTCAATAATCGATGCAAGACAGGTCACAGCAGTACGCCCTTCTCGTTTTTAATGTGAATCCGCGTCCGCGAAGAGTAATGTGGAGGTACTATTTCGAAGCATTACATGTGCCGAGTGTAATCGGAAGAAAAAGAGCTCGAACGGTCGCACAAATCTTTAGTTCATCCAGAATTTGTAATCATCGGAAATTCTCAAAAGCTCTCCTACACCTGTTTATAGAATTTTTGGACAGAGCATACTTTTGTTTCTGTGTCTCCTTTGATGTTTTCTGTCTCCTCGAAAACTCAGGCGCAGGTTGGACGTTCATTCAAAACTATAGACGGTTAGAGATTATGGCTCAAAAGTTAAAGGAGGGTGGGTTCCCAAATGCGGCCTAAGCCTTAAGTACGAAGGTGGTTAAGATTTTAGAAGAATAGAATGAGGAGAGAGAGAAAGAGGGTGAGGGGTTCTATATAGGTTTGAATTTTTGGGTTTTAAAATTTTAAAAAAAATAGATAATTACTCGATTTGACTCCATGAACCTCAAAAATTGTGCAACTCGCTCATCACGCCACGTCGACTCTAGAAAAATATTAATATTCGGCATTCGGGGCTCCAAAGATCCATATTCACAGCTCGAATACTTGATGAAACATAATCCGAGATCCTGTGATATTACACGGGATCTCTCCCTATTGGTCACCAGCGTATAGCGACCCTCGCCATGGTCGCCTTCGCCCCGATCCAATGCCCAAGTGCCCATCGGTGGCCTTGGTTGCCCCGATCTGACGCCCTAACACCCATTGATGGCCCTAATCCCCCTATCTGGCACCCTAGCGCCCTCTGATGCCTCTGCCAACTAGATCCAGTGCCCTAGCACCCACTGACGGCCTTGCTCGCCTGATTCGGTGCCCTACCGCCCTCTGGCGGCCCTACCACCCCGATTCGATGCCCTAGCGCCCACTGGTGGCCTTCCTCACCTCGATCCGGTGCCAGTGCCCAAACAACTGTCCTACTCACCCTGATCTGCCACCCTAGCGACCACCGACAGCCTTGCTCATCCCGATCTGGCGCCCTAGCACCCACTAGCGGCCCTGCTCCCCCGATCCGACGCCCTAGCGCCCTCCAATGCCCCTGTCGCCCTGATCTGGCACCCTAGCACCCACCGATAACCCTGCTCGCCTTGATCTGATGCCCTAGCGCCCTCTGGCAGCCCTACCGCCCCGATTCAACACCCTAGCTCCCACTGACGACCCTACTCGCCCTGATCTGGTCCCCTGGTGCCCATCGGCACCCCTGCTCGCCCTAATCTGGTCCCCTGGTGCCCCTACCACCCCCAACACACCCTGATGACTTGCTGCTCCGCACGGTAGCCTCAAAGGCCTCCTGTAGCACCCTAGTGCCCTCTGGCATCCCTGGCCATAGTTGCCCCTGGCATCCCTGGCCTCAGCTGCCTCCGACTATCTCACCGCCTCAGGCCTCTGCGTTCAGGCCACTCTTCACCCTTTATCTTAAGAGCTTTACCTCCTTGTTATTACACGCTTATTGACTTAAGTACCGGAGAGTTCTCCCGGAGTCCATAACCCTCGATAAGAACTTCTCTTCTTGTGCATGATAGATCGACTAAGATGCAGGAGGCTCACAGCTACCATCAAATACGCTTTCATCAATGCCTGACTCCGACGTTTGATATAGCTCTCTATTATCTCTGAACTTTTGCTCAGTTCCATTAAATAAATATAAGTGTAACACACGCAACATCATCTATTAGAATTAGAATGTATTCTTCAAGAATTAATCTCACCCCTAAGTTTCCCTCTCTTTTCTTAGCATATATCTCTTTCCTTCATTTTTAATATCACCTTACTTGTAAGCAGTTGAAGAGCCACAAAATAATTGCCTCACTAAAATAAATGATGTATCAAACACACTAACACTTCAAACTAATTCTAAAAAAACACCAAACTTGGTTTTAAATTCACGTATCAGACCCTATACAAATAATCAGATTGATTTTAAATGTATGTCGAAGTTTTTATCTCATCTTACGTCTGAAACTATGTGCGCAGAGGATTTCCAGCTCAATACAAATTGGTACAGCATCGATCCATTTGGAGGCAACCACAATGCAACCGTGAAATAATTTGAAAAAGAAAGTTAAATTTGTGGAGTCTTAAGAAGAGGACTCATAAAATCTCATATCAAAAATTACAAAGATGAATATGTACTTGTAGCGGTAGGAAAATGGTTCCTAGGCCACGTACCACCTTCTCTATTTATTTGTTGGGGAAGTTGTCTCGCGTCCGTGGATGCCTGCACACACCAAGAAATCAGAAGGGCATCAGAAGGAGTCTCGGGTGTTACCCCAGGGGACAACCCTCCGATGCTTAAGTCAGCAAGGGATTAATGAGCGATAGAGAGGAGCAAAGTAAGAGAGAAGTAGGGGGCCGTAGTCGTCGATCCAGGAGGCGTGTAGGTCCTCTGCACGCGTGCTTGCCGCTCCCAGTGAGCTCTCGGGGAGTGCTCACTGGGTGGTAAGGCCGCACAGGAGGAAGAGTGTCACGTCCCAAGCGCAGAAGATACTCGGATGCGTGACGCGTCTATATAGATCGTGTCATTAGAGCAATAAGAATTTTAACATACATAATTACGGAGTGCGCAATTTACTAATAAATCTAATAAATTCTAATAGTCCAAGTGACGATTATTTAATTAATCAAAGGTATTAAATATAGTCCATGAAAATTTCTAAATTTAGAAAGCCAAACATTTGGCTACATGACTTAGCACAAGGTTTATATCACTAATTGACATAACTGGGAATACAAAGTAGACTTAAATAAATTCAAAGACACGACTAGCTAATGATAGATGGTTGGCGTTCTAGCACTCTTCATTCGGTCTCAAACCCATTCTTGTCGCTATCCGATTTACCTGAAAATGTTAAGAAGCAACTAGATGAGCGAATCGCTGAGTAGGAATTACATCTCAAATTCGAACAATCTTTACGTGAATTACAATTTACATGTATTATCAGTATGGCTATGCATGACGTACGTATAAAAGAATCGGGTATGCAGGTATATCTATACATGATGAACAATAAGAGATCAAGAGCTGTATACAGAGAGTATATCAAGATTTCAAGTATTTGACAAGCAATATTTCAAGAATTATAGATGTAAATGCCACTTCGGTTCTAGCAGGGATTCATGTACGATTACGAATTCAAGTGCGAGTATGTACTCATGTACAAGTATATCTCAGGTACGAGCAAGTAAAATTTAATTCAAGCAAGTAAAGTTAAGTACGTATCAGTAGAATTGGCTATTTCAATCAAGCAAGTATTTCACCCTTTCTCGGGCCACAAGTCAAGTATTGCCCGTTCTGGGCCACGCAAGTCAAGTCAAGTGAATAAAGAGAGAGTAGGGTGGAGTGTCTCAAGTCAAGCAAGTACTCCGGTGCAATGTCAAACACCGTGGTCAATAAACTCCCATGGGCACAAGTATATTCGGGTGCTCCTCCCAAGACCAGACCGGGCCCTGTATGCACAGCATTTCATGTATTACTTTTGACATCCACTCTCATTTTATAGCCAATATAGAGTTTCAAGGGTTACCTTAGTAGGATATACAAGGTAGATTTTTATGGAATGGAATTCAAGGACTCATAATATGCAAGAAAATGACTTATGGTTGCGTCGGTACAAACCACGATAGAAATGACGGAAAAAGTATCAATTTATATACTTTTTCCTAAACAAAAACTCTAGATAACTCTATAGTAAGGTTAAACAAAAGGTAGAACATCCCATAAGGACTATTATGCAATTATGCCAGTTTACTATTTAAGAATACTATTCAATTATTATTTAGATTACTATTCATTACTATTTTTGTGATCATCATTTCTAAGTTTATGTATATATTAATCGTTTAGTATATTAATCATCCATGTAAAAAAATTAATAAATGTAAATCATGATACCTAATCTAATGCATGAGCATACCGTTAGATTCCTTATATTTTTCTCTACGTGTCTATATCAAAAAATTCTTTTATTTGAAAAGGTGATACTATTCATTAAAATAGTGACTTTTATACACTATTCATACCGTAAAAATTTCTCAAAAATAGAAAGTAAGAATATGTACAGGTAGAGGACATTCTCGGGAGTTCAGAATCATGCTCATGCGAAATTGTTGGGTTTTACTATTCAATAAATTGGGATGATTTACGCCGGGAAGGTACATTCAGTGACTCAAAACACTAATCATTTTTAATACTTTCAGTAAATCAGGAATTGAGTACATGGTTAAATAGAGAAAAATATGAGGGTTCCAGAACTATGTTCATGCAGGAGTTTCGTGATTAGGTTAAAAAATTATAATTGTCTGAACATGGTGGCTCGACATTATGAGTCACAATTTACTATTTAAATACTATTCATTTTTAATTCTTTCAATAAATCGGGAATTAAGTACATGGTTAAATAGAGAAAAATATGAGGGTTCCATAACTATGTTCATGTAGGAGTTTCGTGATTAAGTTTAAAAAGTTTTAATTGTCTGAACATGGTGGCTCTACATTATGAGTCACAGTTTACTATTTAAACACTATTCATTTTTAATTCTTCCAGTAAATCAAGAATCGAGGACATGGATAGGTAGAGAAAAATCTCAGGATCACAGAACTATATTCGTCCAAAATTTTCATAGTCCAATTTATTAGGTATAGATTTTTGAATGCTTCGATTTACTGATTCCTAGAAATTCCAGGAAATTAAATTGACGACATGGGTCATGTCTTCAATTAATTGACGACTGTTTGCGCAGGTAATTGACGCCCTGGTCATTTACATATACTGGTACACTATTCACGTACTATTCATTTACTATTCATCAGTGTGAAAATGTTCTGAATCAGGAAGTAATGGTACGAATATGTTGAGAAAAATGTCAGGATTCCAGAAATGTGTTCATTTAAAAATTTCGTGCTTTAGTTCGATAGTTATGGATTTTTGAATGTGTTGAATTTATTAGCTCCCAGAAATTTTAGAAATTAAAATGACGACATGGGTCATATCTTCAATTAATTGACGACTGTTTGCGCAGTCTTCAATTTAGTAATTGACGCCCTGGTCATGGGCGTCATTTCCAGATACTGGTACACTATTCATATACTATTCATGTACTATTCATCAGTGTGAAAATGTTCTGAATCAGGAAGTAATGATACGAATATGTTGAGAAAAATGTCAGGATTCCAAGAACATGTTCATGTAAAATTTTTGTGCTTTAGTTCGATAGTTATTGATTTTTGAATATGTTAGATTTATTAGCTCCCAGAAATTCCAGAAATTAAAATGATGACACTGGAGGTGTCTTCATTTAAATGACGACTGCGTGCGCAGTCTTCAATTTCTAAATTGGCGCCCTTGACAGGGGCGTCATTTATATAAGGGCTGGGGCCCTCCGAGTTCTTAAACATGAACGTATTAGTGTAACAGATGCTATATATTAAGGTCTTAAATATAGTTATTAATACTGTAAAACTAATATGCTCAAAAACTCATGAAAACTCATGAAATCATGCTTAACAGACTATGTTAAACTCATAAAGATAATGATAATATGTAACAGGCTATTAAAATAACCTGATATATACATGATTATTGCTTGATTACAGTAAAGCTAGATGGTAGATAGCATGGTTGACTAGTTAATCGAACTCTAAGCATGCATCAGTTAACCTATTTAGCTACTGGTTACGTAAGGATTTGAGAACACCTACCTTTTGACGTGTGATACGAGGTTCAGAGCTGCAGCAGGGTCGCAACAAGATGTAGTCTCGGGAGGAAGACACTTCTGCAGCACAGCAGTAGCCTCTGACAGTGCTACGGATGCGATTAGTTATAGGAATCATAAGGCATTCGTTAATGCCTCGTGGGTCCTGTTGAGTTGGCATAGTGTTTGTGCCAGCTACGATGGGCTGCTCGTGGGAATTATTGGGTTAAATGACGCCTGTGTAAAGGGTCGTTCATTACCTAAATGACGCCTTGCACTCGGGCGTCATTAGTTTAGGTGGATTATTGTGGCATTATTCATGGAAATGATGCCTTGCAAGAGGGCGTTATTTGTTAGACACTTCTGCCCCACTCACGTGTTATCATTCAAGGTATTAATATTTTATTGGAATGGGGTCTTAGTGAAATTGGCGCCTCCTTCTATGTCTTCAATTGTATAAATGGCGCCCATCTATACAGTCTTCAATTTTGGAATTGACGCCCTAGTTAGGGGCATCATTTTATTTGGTGGTGGGAAGGAATCCCACTACGTACTATCCATGGCCCATATGTTTAAAGGTGTTTTGTACATTTATACATCAACCCTCTCATGGTTTGTTTCTTTGTACAAGACCTCCCAAGTAAGATTCCTTACCCATGTGCATAAAGTTGGATATCACATTTGCATTCTAGTCCCCTTATAGTTTAGTTCTTTAACCAAAACCTTGGATTCTTTTAAGAAGGTGGATTACATATGCATAAAGTAATGGTTTGTAACTTTATATACTAGCCCCCCTAAGGTTTGGCTTTTTACACAAAGCCCTCAAGATTCTTGGAGAGGGGGATTTCTGTAGCCCACCCAAAGAGTAGCCCAACTAGACCCAACAGGGTCCAACGAGGCAAGCCCACCCGGGTGACAGCCCACAGGGCCCACTCAGGGAAGAAAAGCCCAATAACCAAACACTCGAGGAACCAACTCTCCCCGGCGGCCTCTAAAGCTCGGAGGGCCCGAGTGATGGTCAGGTCATAAGGAAGGTCCGGCCCAAGCCGTTTCCCCACCCGGGAGAGACAGGCATTAGCCGACCTATCCGACCCCTCTTCCACCGAGCTATGCTCATCACCCGGATAGGGCGGGCGTTTCAGGAGCTCGGCCAGACCAAACATCATCCGTTCAAGAGTCCCCAACGGATAGGGGAGCCAGGAAACCGCCGGACTTTAAGGCGATAACGTCCCCACGATAAGGCCATGAAAGCCCACGTCAAGGACGTAACTCCCGCCGGAGACCCCTCAGCTTGCTGGACTCCTGAAGGCGGCACACTATTTAAACCAGGGCTACCCTCCGACGGAAAAAAAGAACCATCCAGGTACTCATAGACCCAAGCTCCTGAGCAATCCGCTTCACCCTCTGGTGGAGAGGAATCTCGCGCACTAGCTTCTCTCCTCCCCATTATTGCTTCCACCATAACTCTACTGACTTAGCCATCGGAGGGTTTTACCCCAGGGAAGCCCCCTGGGCCCTCTGATACGTTTCCCTATCTTGCAGTTCATCTTCAGGTGATCCACAGCCCGCTCAGGATACAAGCGCGAGATTTCGCCTCTTCAATTCTTTATGTTATAAAGTAGGGTTGACTTGTATATTTACATTGTAGCCCTTGTGAGGTTGGGTTATTTTTGTAAGTCCTTCATGTATGCTTTCTTTTTAAGAAGAAGTTTTGAATTTATGCAAATGTATTTATCGGGGGTGCTACAAAGAGGCTCTCTAGATGTAGCAGACGTCCCTCTCGTCGTGGTTGCTTAGTCGAGTTGCTCTCTTCTCAGTAGAAAGCTCTGGGGCAAGAGTCTCCTCTTGCGTAGTAGCGTGGGGTTTAGTAGAAGGATCTACGGTACTCCTCTTCTGTCGATATCCCTTTTATAAGGGTTGTCCTAGAGCGAGGGTCTCATCCCTTGATAGGGAAGGGTCCATTTAGTTGGAGTAACATTCCTCCGCTATGTTGGCGGGAGTTTCCCGTTGGAGGGCGATAGCCCCGGCGTCGGCCGGTCCCTGGGCGAGTCTTGCGGCACTCATGGCGCGTGCTCGCCCGTTACGGGGTCAAGGCCGGCATCGTGGGGGCAACGGTCGGTCGTCGGAGTGTCCTCCGGCGAGAACTGCGCTTGGGCCGGCCTTATTGGCGTCGTGGGATCCGATGCCCTGTTGGGCCGGTCTCCTTCTTTATTGGGCTGAGCCTGCGCGCTCATCCCTTGGCTGGGCTTAGCACTTCCAATACTTAATGGGCCGTGCGTGCGTGGGCCGTTTCTGGGTCAAACCAGATTTACCCTCCTCACTTCCCCCCTACTCTTAGTTGCCGAGCACTCGCAGCGGAATGAGAGTAGCCCAAGAGAGGGTTCTTCTGGAGGGTGTGATCCGAAGATGACTGCCTCGTACGGTAGGAGTTGGTGGCTTCGAGGCTTGCTTGGTTCGCAAGGTGCCTCTGGCGGTGGTAGATGCCACGTTGGCAATGATGACGCCGGGTCTTGTCTTGTTTTAGGGATGTGGGTTCAGAACGGTCGCCTGGCCTCGATAGCCGTACCGCCGTAGCGGCAGGCGTCCCCTCGCCTGACCCTTTGGGGGAAACCGTCGGACTGTAGTGGGCAGTTTATAAGGAGTGCTGTGAGGCTTTTCGAAAACCATACCCACACCTCACTGGTCGCCTCGCTTCGTCGTAGGCTTCTTCCTCCCTTTGCCTGGTGAGGATTCTTCTTTCTCGGCTCTTCTTTTCTTCGATAGTGATGCCTCCACGTAGGAGAGTTCTTAGCGTCGAGTCTTCCTCTTCGGAGGAGATGCCTCGGAGCCGAGGCGGTGTGCCGAGCACTTCAAGTGCGGGCACTAGTCGGCCTGACTCCCAGCCCTTAGTGGCCTATAGGGTATTCCATGGTTTGCGGGAGACCTTCCATATTCCCCCCGAGTACGACATCGTCTTTCCTGCTGTGGGAGACGGCATAACAAGTCACCCTACTGGCGGGATCATGATCCCGGTGGCCTCCTTCCAGGCGGGTCTTTGTATTCCAGTCCACCCCTTTATCGCGACCGTCCTTCACCATTACGGACGGAACCCCGGGGGGATAACCCCTAATTCGTACAATATCCTCTTTGGGTTTGTCCACGCGTGCCGCAGAGCGTCAGTGGTGCCGAGTGTCGACTTGTTCCGGCAATTCTTTCTTCTCCAGAGTTGCCCGTCCGACACTTATTTCGCCTACTTCAAGGCTCGGTCCAATGACCACTTTATCTCTGTCTCCCGTATCGCGTCCAACCGCAAGGGGTGGGCAGAGCGGTATGTATACTTGATCAAGTCGAAGGATTGGGAGAGAGCCTTCGATGGCTGGATGCGGAGTGGTTGTCCTCACCCTTGGCGTGATTCGAAGCCTTCTTTGAACGCCGAGGGTCGTCGGGATCTGAAGGCGGTTTCCCGGTACCCTCTAGTCGATGCAGACCACGTCTTGACCCCGGCGCTGCTTCGAGAGCTGGGGTTGTGTCCCCCCTTGCCGCAGGGTACTGGTCTTGTCTCCCCGTAGGGACGTGGCAGTAGTGGCTGATGCTAGGCTAACATCGTCTTTGCATTTTTAGGGGCGACTGAAGCGCTGGGTTGGACCCCTGAGATCGTCCGGCTGCCGCGGCTCACTCCTCGCCTCGTGGATCACATTGCTCCAGGAACTGGACAGGTGTCGGTCGTCGCCCCCCTCGGCCCATGTTGCTGTTGCCCCGGGGAGGTTGCCGTATCCGACCCCTGTTGGCATTCCTCTGGCGCGTTCGCCCGAGGTGTCGGTGGCCAATGGAGGGCCTAGTTCTCGGCAGAGTCTCCCCGAGGCCACTCCCAGCGTACCCGGAGAGGGGTCTGCCATGGCTGGCGGTGGTCGGGCTTATCTGACCAAGGATGAGCTGGCGGAAATTGACAGTCGCCGCCGGTCGAAGAAGAGGGGGAGGGATTCAACTCCAGCCAGGAGCCAGGTCCCACCCTCGCTTGGGGCGCCTCCCCCTAGTGTTCATCTGCCGTCGTCGCCGGCAGTGCCGGCAGCTGCTACTCCGGCGTCTGCCTCCGGTAACCGGGGGCGTGAAAGGGGCAAGGCCCCTGCTGTTACCGAGGCCGGCCCTCCCCCTCCGCAGAGGGTTCCTCCGCGCGGTCAATCCTCGTCTCCGTGCGGTCAGTCCTCGCGGCCTGAGGACCTACCGACGAGGGTGCCCGGTGTCCCGGGCGTTGTCGACCTCATGATGCAGAGTGCTCGCTGGCATGAGCACGTTGGGGAGCTGGGTCCTGGTGTTGTGGACGAGTTGATGGCCGTTGCCGCGAAAAGTGTGTGCCTGGTCACTAGCGCCTTCGGGCTGTGGAGGCACCGTTTCCTGGATGTTGTGCGTGAGCTGGAGACCAGCCGGGCCCGTCAGGCGGGGGCCGAAGGACGTTCGAAGGAGTCCGAGGCTGCGAACACCGGACTTCGGGAGTAGTTGTCTCAGCTGGAGTTGACCCTGGTGGGCATGGAGCGCGACCGGGACTCTTTCCTGGCGCGGGCTGACGCGGCTGGAGAGAGGGTGGCCAAGCTGGAGACGGAGACCCGAGCCATGGAGGCCCGAGGCCAGGAGATCGAGGCGGAGCTCGCCAGGGTGCGCATGTCCCTGTCCTCGGCAGGTGATGAGGCTGTGGAGGCCTTTCGCTCCTCCTCGGCTTACCGGGCTGAGCTGACGGAGGCGGCCCTGGAGTATTACGGGCCGGCACGTGACCGCGGCTTCCGGGAGGGCTGGAGTACCGCCGTGAAGGCCACCGCGGGGCACTTTGACCTCGAGGCCCCGGTCCTCCCTCCTCCTCCAGATCCCTATGGCTCGGGGGCCGAGGACGAAGAAGAGGGGCTCGACCCCATGGAGGCGGGCGCCGAGCGGTTGGTGTCGAGCGAGGGCGAGCGGGCGCCCGCGGATGCTGTCGTGGTGGACTTGAGTGACGAGCCACCTCCTCCGAGTGCCGTTGATGTGCGTGCGCCTGCTGAGCCCAGGGCACGTGATGATGTAACCGGGGCAGGTCCTTGAGGAGATGCCCCTAGTTATCTTTTCCTTCCTTTTTTTTTGCACTTTCCGAGGCAGTAGCCTCTTTTTGTAATTTCTCCTTTTCGGAAATGAAAACCTTCCTTTTTATCTGCAAATCTTGAGATTTCTTCCGTGTATTTCCTTCTTCCTGAACCGTCGCGAGATCCTCTGGGGATATGAAACGGCGTCCTTGATGAGGGCTTCTGAAGGAGCGCAACTTTTGGGATCCGTCGCTTCGATTTCCACGGATTTGATTGAGGCGGTAAGAGTCCTCACACTCTTGGGGACTTCGCTTTCCCTATAAATGGTGGCTTCCGTTGCATTCCAGCGATCAGCTTCTGCAGTTGAGAGCCTTTGTAGGTAGCCTTCTTAGAGAATGTCCTCAGGAGAGTCTGGTACTTCGTCAGATGATGAATTTCTGCAGGCTCCTCGTCGACCTTTTGTCCTTCGGGGGAACCCAGCGCCGGTACCGTGGCGGCCGTGGCCTGCGCCTGGAGAGGGTGGCCCGACATCCGAGCAATACAGGCTCGGGTACCTGGATGGCTGGCGGGAGGCCTTGGAGAAGGTCGATCGCTTGTACGCCGACAAGAGAGTCCTGCTTCTTGAGCCGAATAGGATCCATCCTTGACGGGACGAGAAGTGTTAGGGTAGCGCTGCTTTCTAAATTTCAACTAGCTTCCTTTGCTTGTCTTCGTGGTATGTAACCGTTGGTTGCTCCTTGTAGGTGCTCAGTGAGATGCTCCTCGTTGCTGGAACATCTTCCTACTTCTTGGTAGGAAGGATCGTAAGGAAGGGTGGAATCTATCTTCCATTCTTCCACTCGGTGGGCCTGGCCGTGCGGCTTGGATGACGGCGGTGGGCTCCTCAGTTTGCATGCATGGCTAGCAGGCCTCTCCGCCGTTGCTGCCGTACGCTGTTCGTGGCGAGGCACAAGACAACCTCTCCATTCAAGAGAGGTGCTGGTGGCAGCTGGGGCAACGAGGCCTTGTTCGCCAGTTTGGAAACATGGCCAGTTCGCCGGGGTGGCCTTCCTAATGCGTTGGCCTCGTGGTACCGCTGTCACCCATTGGCTTGTGTGGCCCTACTGGTTCCCTATAACGGGTAGACCTTGCTGGCCTTCCTCTGAGCGCGGGTGGCCGGGGCTACTGGCCTAGTTTTCCTCGTGCAGGGCTTCTACCAGAGAAGCCCTTTGTTGGCCTGAGGGTTTTGTCCCTCTTCTCTGGCATAAGAGACTTCTCCGTAGGTACCCTTCCACAGAACAAATATGGGTACCTGTGCCTGCTCAGGGACTCTGCATGATCGTTGGTAGAGGACGATGCCGAAAGAGCGAGTTGCTGGAGTAACATGTTGCCACTGTTGAGCACGTTTTTGTCCCTCCATGTACTTGTATTTGGCCCGTGTAAGGGTACTTTGCCAATTTTCTGGCAGCTTGTACTTTGACTAAAGAAATATAAATTCTTTGATTCTGAGCCAATACTGATGTGTACCTTTTACTGGAGTTCTTCTGCATGCTTTCCTGGGCGATACTCCGTGCTCGTCTTCCACGGTGCTCGTGTCCTCTTGGAAACCTTTAGGTTACCTACTCATTTTCAAGGGGAGCGGTGCTCGCCTCTAGGGAGCCCTTAGGCTACCTTCGTTTTCAAGGGGAGCAGTGCTCGCCTCTAGGGAACCTTTAGGTTACCACTTCATTTTCAAGGGGAGCAGTGCTCGCCTCTAGGAAACCCTTAGCCTACCTTTTTCTTTGTTCGTGGGCAACTTACCCTGGTGGAGTATGGTTGGTGACGTTTCACTAGAAGTACTTCCTGAGGTTGACGGAGTTCCACGTCCTGGGCACCTCTCTCCCCCCATGCGTCACCAGCCTGTACGCTCCTTTGCTGAGTGTTTCTGCTACCCGGTATAGGCCTTCCCAGTTAGGTGCGAGCTTCCCTGCGGCTCCTCGCGGGTCAGCCACGCTTGCTCGCCGTAGAACCAGGTCTCCGGGGAAGAAGTGTTGCTCCTTAACCCGGGCATTGTAATACTGCGCCAGCTTCTGCTGATATGCCGCAAGCTTTATCTGAGCGTTGGTTCTTCTTTCTTCGAGCAAGTCCAGGTTTTCTCGCATTGCCTGGTTGTTCCTGGTCTCATCAAAATGTCTCACTCGTAACGAGGGGTTGGATATCTCCACCGGGACTACTACTTCAGCTCCGTAGGTGAGATGAAAAGGCGTCTCCCCGGTGGCGGCTCTGGCGGTGGTCCGGTGAGCCCATAGGACGCTGGGGATTGAACCAATCCATGCATCGCCTGCTTGGTCCAGGCGAGTCTTGATGCAGTGGAGTAGAGTTCGGTTGGCGTTTTCCACCAACCCGTTGGCTTGGGGATGTCCCACTGAGGTGTAGTGGTTCCAGATCCCCAACTCCGAGCACTTTTCCTGAAAGGCGGTGCTCGCGAACTGTCTGCCGTTGTCGGTGGTGAGAACCCTCGGGATCCCAAACCGGCAAATGATGTTCCGTAGCATGAATTTCCAAGCTGCCTCGCTTGTTATCTTTCCCAATGGCTCGGCTTCGATCCATTTGGTGAAGTAGTCGATGACGACTATGAGGAATTTCTTCCTCCCTTGCGCCTCAGGGAAGGGCCCCAGGATGTCGATTCCCCACCGAGCGAACGGACGAGGCTCCGTCAAGGCGTGGAGGTGCATTGTCGGCCGGTGGTGAAGGTGGGAATACTTTTGGCATTGGGGGCACCTTCGAACATAGCTGAGACAGTCTTGCTGCAAAGTGGGCCACTAATACCCTTGTCGGATCAGTGTCCTCGCGAGTGCTCGTCCTCCCACATGACTTCCGCAGAGTCCTTCGTGGACTTCTTGGATGGCATGGTTGGCTTCCGTGGGGAAGAGGCATTTGAGTAGAGGAGCTGAGAGGGACCGGCGATACATCCGGCCGTCCACCATAGTGAAGTGGGCCGCTCTCGCCCCCGTGTGCTGTGCTTCGACGTGATCGCTGGGGAGCTGCTGTCGAAGGAGGAAATCGAGTAGAGGATCCATCCAGGATGGCTCGTAGTCGATGGCGTTTACTTGGAGTGCTGGATCATCTATGCTCGGTGCTGACAGTTCCTCTATCAGGACTGACCTCGAGCTGGAGACTGTAGTGGCTGACGCTAGGCGGGAGAGGGCGTCTGCTCGGACGTTCTCCTCACGTGGGATGTGAACTACTTCAAAGTGGGCGAACTCCTCCGCCTTGGCCTTGGCCTTATCTAAATATTTCATCATGGAGGGGTCTCTGGCCTCGAATTCCCCCCTGACTTAGTTGGCGATGAGCATGGAGTCATTGTATGCTCGCACGCTTGACGCCCCCAGGTGTTTCGCCATGCGCAACCCGGAGAGGAGTGCCTCGTATTCCGCCACGTTGTTCGTGGTCGGGAAGTTGAAGTGCAGGGCGTATTGTAGCTCCACTCCTTCTGGCGAGAGCAAGACCAGCCCTGCGCCGCTGCCCGGGGCGCAGGATGATCCGTCGACGTACAGTTCCCAGGTGGGCCCCGAGGACTTCTCTGGTAAGTCTTCGGCGGGTAAGGTGCACTCGGCGACAAAATCTGCGAGCGCCTGGGCCTTGATCGCTGTCCTCGGTCGGAACTTAATGTTGAATTCTCCCAATTCGATGGCCCACTTGACCAGTCTTCCGGACGCATCAGGGTTCTGAAGGATTTGCCGGAGGGCTGATCGGTGAGGACGGCGATTGGGTGGGCCAGGAAGTATGGCCGTAGCTTGCGAGCAGCTGTGATCAGGGCAAGGGCGAACTTCTCGGTCCGCGAGTACCGAAATTCCGGTCCCTGTAGTGCTCGGCTGACATAGTAGATAGGCTTCATGACTCCTGCTTCCTCCCGTGTGAGCACAGCACTCATGGTGCTAGGTGTCACAGAGAGATACAAGAGCAACTGCTCCCCCCCTTGGGGATTGGCGAGGACAGGAGGCGTCGTCAGGTAGCGCTTCAGTTCTTCGAACGCCTGTTCGCACTCCTGGTCCCAGTCGATCCATCCCTTCTTCTCTAGCGTCAGGTTAGCTTGCTTGATCAGCCGGAAGAAGGGTAGACATCGTTCGGCGGCTCGGGACAAGAACCGGGCCAGAGCGGCGACACGCCCGGTGAGGCACTATACATCCCTCACCCGCTTGGGTCGCTCCATCTCCAATACTGCTTTGATCTGATCGGGGTTGGCTTCGATTCCTCGGTGAGTAACGAGAAAACCCAGGAACTTGCCTGACCGCACCCCGAACGCACACTTGGCAGGGTTGAGTTTCATGTTGTACCTTCTGAGCGTGGTGAAGGTTTCCGCCAAGTCGCACAAGTGCTTGGCTGCTCGGAGGCTTTTCACGAGCATGTCATCGATGTAGACCTCCATGTTGCGGCCGATCTGCGAGTCAAACATATGGTTGACTAGGCGTTGATACGTGGCTCCGACGTTCTTCAGCCCGAACGACATGCGAGTGTAACAGTATAAGCCGTGGTCGGTGATGAACGCGGTTTTGTCTTGGTCGGGCTGGTGCATGCTGATCTGATGGTACCCAGAATAGGCATCGAGGAAGCTCAACATCTCGTGCCCGGCCGTGTCGTCGACCAGCTAGTCGATAAGTGGCATGGGGAAGATATCTTTGGGCGTGGCTTTGTTGAGGTCGGTGTAGTCCACGCACATCTGCCACTTCCCGTTGCTCTTGGGCACCAGGACTACGTTGGCTACCCAATCTGGATATTGGGTAGGCCGGAGCAGCCCTGATCGTAATTTTTCTCCCACTTGCTGCCTGATGACGGCTTGTCGCTCGGGGTTGCACCACCTTCGGCGTTGCTGTACCGGGCGGCAGTTGGGATCCAACCTTAGTTGGTGTGTAATGACCTCCAGGGGAATTCTGGGGAGCTCATCCTCGGACCAAGCGAACACGTCCTGATTGACCGCGAGGAAGCTCGCATACGCTTGTTTGTCGTGCTCGGGCAAGGTAGCGCCGATCTTCAATGACCTACTTGGGTCGTCCCCGACATGGATGAGGTACAAGTCCTTGGTCGGAGCACTCGTGCTCGGACCCGGATCTTCGGTCCTCGCCTTCTTCTCTGGAGACGCTTCTTCGGGGCGTCGGTCGCGGGTGGAGATAAGGTAGCACCTCCTGGAATCCCGCTGATTGCCCCGGACTTCCCCTACCCCGTGGGGGGTGGGGAACTTAAGCTTCTGGTGGTAGGCGGAAGGGACACCTCGGAGCGTGCCAAGGATTCCTCGGTCGATGATGGCATTGTACCCTGTCATTGCATGGACCACAGTAAAGTTGGCGAGGAAGGTTACCTCTTTCGGTGTCGTCCCGAACGTGATCGGGAGCGAGATACGTCCTTCTGGGCGGACAGTCGTGCCGGAGAATCCATACAGCGGTGTGTGCAATGGCGTGAGTCGTGACACGTCCACACCCATGAGTACAAGACAGTCATACGCGATAACATCGGGTCCACTCCCATTATCTACCAATATGCGGCGCACAGTACATTGGTTGATGCTGGCGGAAACCACCAAAGCATCAGAATGAGGCGTCATGACGCCTTCGAGGTCATCCTCAGAGAAGACTATGGGGTCTCCCGGGTGGCCTGAGGTGAGAACCTCCCTTGGGGTGCCGTCGCCTTGATCCGCCGTGTTGATGGCCGTCGCGTACCGACGCCTTCTGCTCGTGCTATCTCCCCCCGCGGCGGGTCCTCCAGAGATCATCATGATCTCCTTTCCGTTGGGTCGGTTGTCGATCGGGGGAGGCGTCTTCTATCGTCTTTCGGCGGCTTTGGCGAGGAATCTATCGAGGAGGCCCCTGCGCACGAGGTCCTCGATAGCATCCTTCAAGTTAATGCAGTCGACGGTGTCATGGCCGTGCTCGCTGTAGAAATTGCAGTACTTCTTTTTGTTCCGCGAGTTGGGGTCCGACTTCATCCGCGAGGGCCATTTGAAGGACGGCTCCTCGCGGATCTCCACCAGGATCTGGTCGGGTGGAGCCGTCAGGGGCGTGTAGTGGCGGTAGCCACCTCTTTCCTTCTTTGAGCGGTCGCGGTGGTCTCCATCGCGTCGCTCTCGCTTACTCCGGCCCTCGCGTGGTGGGTCGGCGGCTCTCTTGCGGTCGGGTTGGTCGGTCCTGACCGCGCGGCGTAGGTCCGCGGTGTTCTCCTCGCAGTGTGCGTGCTTCTGGGCTAGCGCGAGGAGGTCTGGAAGGGTCGTCGGGGCTTCGACTCCGAGCACGCGCCGGAGGATGTGGTCCCGCGTCCCCTAGGTGAGCGTCGTGGTGGCGATGCCGACGTCGAGATGGGGGATCCGGAGCGCCCCCGCGCGAAAGCGGGAGACAAAGTCCCGTAGTGCCTCTTCCTTCCCCTGCCTGAGGGCGAGCAGGGTTACCGCAGATCTGGCTACCTTTCGGCAGCCCACGAAGTTCTCCTTGAACAACTTTTTGAGTTGTTGGAAGGAGGAAATCGTCCTGGCCGGCAGGGACTCGAACAATGCTCGGGCGTTCTCACGAAGGGTCGTGACGAACGCCAGACATTTCACGGTGTTGGAGGCCCGATGGAACACCAGGTGGGACTCGAAGCCGTGTAGGTGGTCGGCCGGGTCGGTGGTGCCGTCGTAGGAGGCGAATGACGGCAGTTGGAGCTTTGGCACGATGGGGGCTTCCATGATTTCCCTAGAGAAGGGAGCGTGGAAGTCTTGGTCGTCGTCGTCGATGAGGCCGCGATTCTTGGCGGCCAGGAGGACATCGTCTAGGTGCCGGACCTTGTCCTCTATTTCGTTGAACCGTTGGAGCCGGCGGTCCACTCCGGGTTGGAGTGGAGAGGGCTGCGTTCCCTAGGCGCGGGCACGCTACGCGATCGCCGGGTTCTCGTGACGGAGGCGCGGGATGCCTCTCGTACCTACCGGAAGTTCTCTCCGGCCTGACCTTCTTCGCCCTCCCATCGCTCGGGTGGGGCGTATTGGGGCCTCTGGTCTCGGAGCTCTCGGTAGAATTCTGCCAGGACTCGGACTTCCTGGCGGAGCTCATCTAGGTCACCTAGGGTGACCTCTTGTCGAGGGTGTGCAGAAGAAGCTTCCTGCGATCCCCGACGAGAGTTGGGTCCCTGATGGGAGCCCCGCCCCCGGTTACTGGCGTTGCCGATGCTTCCACAGGGCGCCATAGCCTTTCGCTCATCTTCCCACAGACGGCGCCAAGAAGTGTAGCGGCAGGAAAATGGTTCCTAGGCTACGTACCACCTTCTCTATTTATTTGTTGGGGAAGTCATCTCGCGCTCGTGGATGCCTGCACACACCAAGAAACCAGAAGGGCGTCAGAAGGAGTCCCGGGTGTTACCCCAGGGGACAACCCTCTGATGCTTAAATCAGCAAGGGATTAATGAGCGATAGAGAGGAGCAAAGTAAGAGAGAAGTAGGGGCCGTAGTCGTCGATCCAGGAGGCGTGTAGGTCCTCTGCACGCGTGCTCGCCGCTCCCAGTGGGCTCTCGGGGAGTGCTCAATGGGTGGTAAGGCCGCACAGGAGGAAGAGGCTCTCTGGATGTAGCAGACGTCCCTCTCGTCGTGGTTGCTTAGTCGAGTTACTCTCTTCTCAGTAGGAAGCTCTAGGGCAAGAGTCTCCTCTTGCGTAGTAGCGTGGGGTTTAGTAGAAGGATCTATCGTGCTCTTCTCTTCTGTCGATATTCCTTTTATATGGGTTATCCTAGAGCGGGGGCCTCATCTCTTGATAGGGAAGGATCCGTTTAGTTGGAGTAACGTTCCTCCGCTATGTTGGCGGGAGTTTTCCGTTGGAGGGCGATAGCCCTGGCGTCGGCCAGTCCCTGAGCGAGTCTTGCGGCACTCATGGCGCGTGCTTGCCCGTTACGGGGTCAAGGCCGGCGTCGTGGGGGCAACGGTCGGTCGTCGGAGTGTCCTCCGGTGAGAACTGCGCTTGGGCCGGCCTTATTGGCGTCGTGGGATCCGATGCGCTGTTGGGCCGGTCTCCTTCTTTATTGGGCCGAGCCTACACCCTCATCCCTTGGCTGGGCTTAGCACTTCCAATCCTTAATGGGCCGCACGTGCGTGGGCCGTTTCTGGGTCAAACCAGATTTACCCTCCTCAGTACTTATAAGTAAGACATGAATCTTCTCCTTTAAGGATATTTTTCCCAACAAAAGGATAAACCTTAACCACCCTCAGACATAAACCCCGACCCAATAAACACAAAACTCATCTTTGTTGAAAGGAACTAGTGTTGAAAGGAAGTAGTGTGGATGCTTAAAAAAAGGCTCACAAGATCTCATATCAAAAATTATAAAAATATCAAAAATTATAAAAATAAACATGTATTTATAAACAAGATCCAATAGGCTGTTTAGGAGCACTTAAAAAAAACTATTTCTACCTAAAAAATTATGTTATATCAATTTTCAACTTAATTTTTGAAATTGATGAAAACAGATAAATATCTATTTGGCAAAAATGTCATAATTTTTAAATTTTGTGTGAACATGTTTGATATAACAACCTGAAAGTCTGAACATCCTGGAAGCACATCGCCACGTCACTCCCTCTCCTTCCTCTTCTGCTCCCTTCGTGCCTGAAGCAACCCCCCCCGTCACCTCCGTCACTTTCCTCTCCCTCTCTCGCATATCCTTCTCCTCCTTCTTCTTCACATCCAACGAGTTCGATACCAGTCACAGTGGTCACACTGCCTGGGCTGGGGGTGGGATCGGGATTGGGAGGAGCCTCTTCTTACTCCTTCGGCCCTTTGGACGCTACAGCGGTCGGCTGCCTCGGGATTAGCAGTTGATAATTAGGGTTGATGAGCGTGTCCTGCTCGTGGAGTAGAGGAATCCCTGGGCCGGCGATGGACTTGGGTAGAGGGACCTTGTTTCTGTTCCGAGCAACCTCCAGCAATACCTACCAGAATAAGAAGAAGATAAAAAACATCCACGTGAGGACGTCGACCACGTAGTGGTACTAGAGCTCAAGGAACTGGTGGACCACCCGGGGCTCATACTTGGCCACCCCCATCGACCGCAGCAGCGCCTGAACAATCCTAGCGTCCCGGGGCCCTTCCGCGCTGGCGAGCTCCTCCCCCATGGACCCACCCTCCTCCCCATACCGCCACCGCCGCCCATAAGGGGGGCCACCAAGCTGCCCGTGGCGTCCTCCATCGCCGCCTTCTCCATGGACCCCACCGCGGCGCCGTCGCCCTCCATCTTGCCGTAGGGCTCCGGCTTGAACTTCCTCCCGCTCGTAGAAGAATCCTGGGCGCGGGGACTCCACCAACGCGTCCTCCACTCCACCCGTGGAGTGCTTCACCGGAAGCCCGACATGCTTCTCCGCCAGGGCCCATCCACAGCGCTCCTCTACCACGGCCACCGCACTACCACCGGTGCGTCATAGCCTCAGACGCTGGCGCGACTCACCGCCGGTCAGACTGCGTTGTGTCCTCGAAGAGCCCATGGCCAAACCTTAACCTATGACACCATCTGCTCCCACCACCATTGGCTCCGGTGGGGGCTGTCGTCCTCAGGCGAGGTTCGTTGGAAGGAGGAGGAGGAGGGAGAGGGGAGGGGAGGGCTAGCGGGTCGCGAGATCTTCCTTTAAATAAAAAATTGGTCGACCCTTGTTTTTATTTTGAGAGAACTTTTCAAAGGGTGAAACTTCATCCTAAAAATTAGGGGAGAGGATACCAAACGCGTCTAAGTGGGTACTATATTCCTATTTTTAAGTTTGAGAGAAAAAAGAGGGGAAAAGGAGCAACCAAACACCCTATAAGTCAGTGAAGGTAGTAAGAGATCAGAAAAGAGAAGTTCTGCACAGAGCGATTGCTTGTGCATCTTGGGAGTTTGTCATTACTAACCTTTTACAGGGGAATAATCCGAGTCTTGGCATGACTACCATTCTGGGCAGATATAATGCAATCGTGAAAATAAAGTCTGTTACACTGAAATCCTTGGTCAATTGACGGTAGTAGAATGTGAATCTAAATAATCATATCAAGATTATGAGATTACATGTGATGCGGGACGGACACGAGACCTGATCCGATCAGCACATGTGATACTGGTTCTGTTGTTTCAGCACTGCGCGACTCGGCGAGGAAAATTCATGCGATCAGCATGGACGTCGGATCGACGAGAGACCAGCGCCGTTGCGAAGCTGACTCGAAGTACTTCAACCCCCTAGTGTTACATAAATTTTGTTGGGGCCGTACTTTCCATGGTGGAATTTCAAACAGGAAGAGTTCCTATCTCAGATCTGGCTGGGCAGACTGAGATCTGCCTGAGAAAGTGCATTGACCATGACTCAAACTTTGGATCTGGGTGATGGGATTTTTATGGAAGCTAGAGGGGGAAGTAAGGAAGATGGGGATAATTTTTTTGTAATATTTAGTGGAGGTTTGATATGGGAAATGGATTTTCTAACACAGATGGGTCGGATCTGGACTGCAGGGGGCAGCACAGATTTAGGAAAAGATAGTGTTTTTTTTGGATGGGAAATAAAATTCTTAAAAGCAAAAAAAAATTTATGGACGATGGTTTAGGTGGACAGAACTCCCAGTTAAAATTTCAACTCATTCTGAAATGAAAAAGTGGGTGAAAAGGGCGAAGAGGTGACTTGCTGGTTGGTGGATCTGCACAGGAGGCAGGTTTCTAGGGGTGGGAAGAACAGATTGGGAAAAATGGTAAACAAGGGGTAAATAACCTAATTTTTTTTGTGGAGGCTGGGGTGGACGTGGAAAACTCACCCTCCAAATTGTATCACGATCTGAGCTTCTGATTGAGAGCTAAAATTCGCGAACTAGGCTTCTGTCCAGAGTGGACAGAACTCCGACGAAGTGGCGGTGGCGGCGCGATAGCGGTTCGATGGCGGCGGCGGCGGTGGAGATGAGTTTCTCACTCAAAGGGGAACTGAAAGAGAGGAATCACACCTCAAGAATTGAAGCTCTCACAGCTGCAAGGGGAGAAAGGAGAGAGGAAGGGGCGCACTTGGCCTTATTGGCTATTTTTTCACAAAATCCATTCATTAATTCTACAAATGACACTGTATACACCCTTAAATAGAGAATGGCAAGGGGTAGGGGATGAGAATCTCGTGGGAGAGAGGGAGGGGGAGGGGGATGCGCACATGGACCATGGGGAGAGGGAGGGGGACCAAGGGGGGACAAGGAAGCTTTCTTCCTTTGAATTTTCAAAGGAGGAAAGTAGGTGGCAGCCACCCTCTTGGACCAAGAAGGGGGGCGCCCCCTTCCACTAGCCACCTTAGCCCATTTTCCTTTAACCCCATTCACACATAGCCACTAAACCCTCTAGACTTGTTCACATTGATCCTCTTTGGCCCATTTAAGGCCCAAAACCCACTAACTCTAGCCCATTAGCTATCCTAGCCCATTTGACATATAATACCACAATTGTCCAATCATGGACTACAAAAGGGCCCAACATGGCCTAAAAATGTAAAAAAAAAAGATGATGGCTCGGCCGACGTGTCCACGTCCTCCGCGAGCTAAGTGGGCCCTGGCGTATCCTCGGCCACCGATGCGTATTACGGCGTGTGTCCGCACTAATTCTCCCCGGGTGGGAGGAACTCGACCCCGTCGAGTAAGGGGTGCGGCTGCTCGTGTGGCTCCGGTGGATCTGTCACTGACCTGGTAGCACGGAGTACGCTGCCACTCCAAGTAATCGTCACCTGCTCATCTCGTATATATTCGATATGCTCACGCTGCTGTGGGAATGAGGCTAGAGGTGGACACTCCGGGGTGGGGTCACTCTCAAAGGAAGGAGACGGCTCAATGACTCACTAGGAATCACCGCTGAATCCCTATATGTGACTAGATCCGACAGATAGATAAAGCTGAACCCGAATTCCGGCAAGCCTACAACGTACGCGACTTGCCTCGCACTCGAAGGCACTGACATCGCGAGCTGACCTTAGACTGACTAACTCGACACATGCAGACTCTCACGGACTTGACGAAATAAAAACTCACACATGACCCTAGACTCATACCTAATGCAACGACATTACCCCTACGTGAACATCAACTGGGGACTGCATCCTGGGTGTCAATAGGTTCCTTAGGGTCATCTCCATAGAATTCGTTAGCTAATTCCTGCTCGGCCTTATACCTGATTGGCACTAACCCGGATGGTGAGACTTCTCCAACCCTTTGGTCCCCAATGATTAGAGATGTACGTGTGGGGCACTGGCCTGCAAAGTGACCAAACCTCTGGTAGCGATAACACTACTGGCGTGAACCACTAGGCTCTCTGATAAGTGGTCCCTTACCCTTATCTTCCCGACGGACTGGGGGTGTAGGCAACAAGGGAGGAGGTGTGGGTGCAGGAGGACGGGCAATAGGTGCCGGGGGACAAGAAATGGGTGCCGGTGGTTGGGGTGGAGGTAGATCCCTTGGCGGGGGAGGACGAGGCCTTGGAGCGAATTGCTCCTAACGGGCGGGCTCCTGAGGTCGAGCCACAGGGGCCCTCGGGTATGGGCCTAAGGAGCTATGGGGCTCGGCACTACGAAGAGGGACGGGGCCCAACCGATGGGTAGACTCGAACTCTCCCTCAAACTGCTCCTACTCGAAAGCAACCTGATACGCGTCTTCCAACTTGGTCACATTGCGGCGAAAAAGCTCATATTGATAGTGGGGCCGCAGACCACGACGGAAGCGAAAAATGGGCATGGTGCTCTCCTCTATGACACCACATCGTAAAAAGTACTCATCAAATTCAGCGATGTACTCGGAGACGAACCGATCTCCCTGGCTAAGACTCTGCCACCTATCGATGAGTCGCTGACGGTATGTGGCAGGAAGGTACTTTTGCCGAAGCTTGACCTTCATCTCACCCCATGTCTCAACCCGGGGCTCTTGCCTATGAAATAACATGCTCTCTACGTTCTTCCAATATGTTTGTGCCTATCCCATCAGTTTCATGGTCGCAAATCAGACTCTTCGACGGTCTGTCATGTCGAACCAATCGAAGTACCGGTCCATGCCGGACTCCAAATCTAAATAGACTTTCGGATCCAAAGACCCTTCAAAAATGGGAGGGTCCGCTCGCACGGTCCGAAGGACCCTATCGTCCTCCTCATCTCTCTGCTGCAAGCCATGACGGCGTCGACCATTCCCCTCATAAGCGTTATCGGACCCATAGTCCTTAAGACCGGAGTCAAGGAGTTATGGTTCGCGGGCCCGGCGAGCCGCGGGCTGAGGAGCATGTGCTAGTTGGGGAGCATGTGCGGGGGGGTCCTGGGCCATAGGGGCGGGCTGGACCTGGGCCATGGGAACGACTTGGCTTTGGGCCACCGCTGGAGCGGGTGTGGGTGGGCTCGGGGCCGCTCTAGAAGGTTCTCCGTGTGACATCCTATCCAACCGTCCGACCAGACCTTGGACAGATCTATCGGATGACTCCATCCGTTCCTCCATGGCGTTAAGTCGGCCATCCATACGGTCCGAGAAGCTCCTAAAGGTTACCTTGGATTGGTCCATCCGGGCTACGAGGGCCATGATCGCCTCATGCAAGGAGTGAAGGTCTCCTGCGACAGTATCCCGTGGGTTGGCCATAGGTGCGGGGCGATGGTATTGGGTACCTCGCCGGGTGGGCAAGCAACGACATAAAGTTTGGAATGCACTAACTAATGCACACTAAGGAACCTAGACCTAACCAAAATTCGGTACCTGGCGGAGATCGCACTCACGCAAGTGAATCACCTTCTCGATAGGCGTAACCTAAGGTTCGGACAACACCTTTTGATATACCGAATAAAGGTATGCAAATGTAACCTTGGACCGACTTAAATGACTCTTTTTTTTGTTTTTAAACAAATACTACACTAGACTCAACCTTCCGCTCTGATACCAATTTGATGCGGGATGGATACGGGACCTGGGACTCTAGCTCGCGGACGTCCCTAGCGAGGGAAACGCGGGACCTTGCGCGGTTGAGGAACCGGCGATGAGTCGGGTAGTCGGCTCTCTTTCGTGCTCAGATCGGGTCACGGGATGGGTTTTGCTCTCTCTCTCTCTCGCAGCGGTGATTAAATTGAATCGAGCTAGTAACCTATCACTCGCAGCGGCATATACAAATAAATACGAAATAAGCAAATGCGATAGAGAGAGTGGCGAGTTTACCTCTACGCTGCCGAGCGTGGGGAAGACGATCCCGGCCAAGACAGTAACTCCCGGTACAAACAATTACAATAATTACAGAAATGAATTCTACTGCCCACTCCACGTAGGGAGGTAAAGGGCTACAAGTGGGGCCTGGGAGGACCGATCTTGGGTTGACAGGTAGCGTGTTGGACAGCTCCGTCGGTGCCGTCCGGTGGCCGGGTTGCTTGCTGTCCCGAGCTGGTTCTGCTATTTAAGCACTGCGCGACTCGGCGAGAAAAATTCCTGCGATCAGCACGGACGTCCGATCGATGCAAGACCAGCGCCGTTGCGAAGATGACTCGAAGTACTTCAACCCTCTGGTGTTATAGGAATTTTGTTGGGCTGTACTTTCCATGGTGGAATCTCAAACAGGAAGGGTTCCTGTCTCAGATCTGGCCATAGACTGAGATCTGCCTGAGAAAGCGCGTTGACCGTGACTCAAACTTCAGATCTGGGTGATGGGATGTTTATGGAAGCTAGAGGGGGAAGTAAGGAAGACGGAGATAATTTTTTTGTAATATTTGGTAGAGGTTTGATATGGGAAATGGATTTTTTAACACAGATGGGTCAAATCTGGACTGCAGGGGGCAGCACAGATTTGGGAAAAGCCAGTGTTTTTTTGGATGGGAAATAAAATTCCTAAAATCACAAAAAAAACTATGGACGATGGTTTAGGTGGACAGAACTCTCAGTTAAAATTTCAGCTCATTCTGAAATGGGAAAGTGGGTGAAAAGGGTGAAAATGTGGCTTGTTGGTTGGTGGATCTGCACAGGAGGCAGGTTTCTAGGGGTGGGAAGAACAGATTGGGAAAAATGGTAAACGAGGGATAAATAACCTGAATTTTTTTGTGGTGGCTGGGGTGGACGTGGGAAACTCACCCTCCAAATTTCATCACGATCTGAGCTCCTGATTGAGAGCTAAAATTTGCGAACTAGGCTTCTGTCCAGAGTGGACAGAACACCGACGAAGCGGCGGTGGCGGCACGATGGCGGCGACGACGGTGGAGATGAGTTTCTCACTCAAAGGGGAACTAAAAGAGAGGAATCACACCTCAAGAATTGAAGCTCTCACAGCTACAAGGGGATAAAGGAGAGAGGAAGGGGCGCACTTGGCCTTCTTGACTATTTTTTCACAAAATTCATTCATTAATTCTACAAATAACACTATACACCCTTAAATAGAGAATGGTTATGGATAAGGGCTGGGAATCTCGTGGGAGAGAGGGGAGGGGGAGGGGGAGGGGGATGTGCACATGGACCATGGGGAGAGGGAGGGGGACTAAGGGGGGACAAGGAAGCTTCCTTCCTTTGAATTTTCAAAGGAGGAAAGTAGGTGGCAGCCACCCTCTTGGACCAAGAAGGGGGGCGCCCCCTTCCACTAGCCACCTTAGCCCATTTTCCTTTAACCCCATTCACACATAGCCACTAAACCCTCTAGACGTGTTCACATTGATCCTCGTTGGCCCATTTAAGGCCCAAAACCCACTAACTCTAGCCTATTTGCTATCCTAGCCCATTTGACATATAATACCACAATTGTCCAATCATGGACTACAATAGGGCCCAACATGACCTAAAAATGTGAAAACAAAGATGATGGCTTGGCCGACGCGTCCACGTCCTCCGCGAGCTAAGCGGTCCCCGGCGTATCCTTGGCCACCGATGCGTATTGCGGCATGTGTCCGCACCAACATGTCTTAGTAATACATGTGATAATCGTGTGTGATAGGATAATTTTGGAAGTGAGTTTTCTAATGATGCCCTCCTAGATTGACTTATATCATCATAAAGTGATATGATGTCACCGTGATCGTACCGCTTGAAATATGTATATAAAGGGAGTTCATTTAGAAAATAGAAACATGCCACATGTAGGTGGCAATAAAGAAATGCCCTTATCATTCACACAAAGAAAAAGGCTTGTTCATCTATGACCTCGACTCTCAATAGTAACACTATCGCAATTAGAAACTTTCCCCATATTCTTTATCACTCTAACTAATGTGTCCAACTTTTTTCTAAGAGCGCGTTTGCTTGGATTTATTGAGAGATTCTAATTATTGAAATCTCTTATAAAATTTTAAGTTAAACTAAATGCATCATTCGTCCTCGACGTTTGCATCCAAATAGATTTTCTAATTAGAGAGAAAAAGACACATGAGAAGGAGTTAAAAGAAGCTCCACTTACACGTCTATCTGTTAATGTTATGTTTAATACCCATCTACCATTTAATCCGCAGTTTAATGTTATATTTATGTTAACTCATGATTTAAAAAGTGAGATGAGAAAGATTTATAACACGATAGACAAGATGGTAGAAGGCGAATGTGTAGAGATGTCATATATATATATATATATATTCTTGTAGAGGCGAGAAAATGGTCTCTCGAACCCCATACCACACTTTTAATATTTATTTGTTGGGGAAAGATCGTCCAGCCACCCGCGAAAGCCTGCAACCACCAGAGAAACAGCGTCAAAAGGAGCCATTGGTGTTACCCCAAGGGACAACCCTCCGATGCTTAAGTCAGAACCTTGGAGGATAAGAATTAAGGAGAGACGGAGGAGAGAGAGAGACGGAGGGCGATTGAGCAAGCCTGGAGAGGTGGTCGAACTTCCGCAGGAGTGTTCGCCACGTCCAATGAGCGCTCGGAGTGTACTCGCTAGGCGGTAAGTGTAACGTCCTGGATTTTTTCGGATATTTTCTGGATCAAGATCCGTGCGTTTTGGATCGTTTTTATGGGTCCCGGATCGTGTTTTGTGATTTACTAGGGTTTTTGACTGTCGAGCTAGCGGAACCCTGTGTAGGGTGAACCGCTGTGTTTTCTAGCCCCGGGACATTGCGGGCACATTGTGCATTTTTCGAGGATCATGGGGGGTATTTTTTTTTTCTAATTTTGTATTTTGTAGATTTTTATAATCCTGGAATTTCTTATTTAAACCCCCACCCCTTTCTCTCTCCCCATCTCTCATTTTCTCTCCCTCTCCCTCTCTCTTCTCTCGTTCTCTCCTCTCCCCCTCTCTTCTCTCTGGGCGGCCAACGGAGATGGACTAGGGCGAGACGGTGGTGTACGGGAGGCAAGGAGCTGCGTGGATGGGACGAGGATCGAGGTGGTGGAGGCGCAGCGATGTTCGTCCGCGGGATCGTGGCGCCGGCGGTGGTTCACGAGGCGTTTCATGTGAAAATGGTGTCCACGGTACGCGTAATCTTCGGTGGAGGTAGGGAGATGGTTCCTTAACCCTTGTACTTCCTTTCCCCGCGATTTGGTAACTCGAGGTGAGCCGACAGGGTTTATTTCAAGTCGGGGGTTCAAAGCATGATTTTAGGGTGAGCGGTGATTTTCAACAGATTCGAGCCCGGATTGTGGTTTTAATTTGGTTTTCTGGTGGTAGGAATGCCCGGGGATGATTTCCCCTTGTTTTCCCCTTCGCTGGGAGGCAAATGGGGCTTGGAATCGAGCTCCGGGAGGAGCTCGGTCCGTTGTCGTATAATAGCAGAAGACGGCCACATAGGTGGCCATCTGTGCCCTGGTCTGGGCGGCCAAGACCCTGGCCGCCCAGGTCACTGGGTGGCCAAAGGTTTGGCCGCCCAGGGGTACTGGGCGGCCAGGACCCTGGCCGCCCTCACCCAGTATGGCCCAGGTCTAGGCGGCCTGAACGATGGCCGCCCAGGCCTCTGGGCAGCCAAGGGTTTGGCTGCCCGTCTCATTCAGCCCCCGGGCCACCGTGTTTCGCCTTTTCTTGTCCCTAGGTGTCCGTATGCGATACGGATTCGCCGAAGAGGTGTCCGTGTGATTCTTCGTGATCCAGGAGGTACCGTGTTACCTCGAATAGTGTCCCCGTGAGTTTTGAGGGTCTGGGCGACCCCGTGTGTTCCCAGGCTTCCGTGCATTTGTTAGGTTGAATCACCGTGTATCAGTATGAGTGTGGAGGGCTATCCCCGCACGTCATAGCTTCTACGAAAAGCGGTTTCTGTGTGGGCCATGTGTATGGCCCTTGGACTGTGAGTTCAGTCACCCAGCCTGGGGCTGGAGGGTTCCTTAGCTTCCCTTTGGGAAGGAATTAGGTTTGGCGGTCATGTGCCGCCTCATAAATTATTTTATCGTGGTTTCTGACCTAGGGATAGGCCAAATTGACGGCATGGAGCCGTCCCTGTACAACGGTCTTGACCCGAGTCGCATGACTCAAGGACCGTTAGATTTTGTAGGTCTAATGCACCATCTAGAGTCTGGTGGCCTCGAGCCACCTGGTACTCCATGTTACTCGCAATGGGTGCATGCGTGACTTTCCGTGTTCACGTTTAATGGCTTGTCCCACTTGTCGTAGCCCGACGACACGCGTTGTGTTGGCCCACCTAGGAGTGATGGCGGGGTTACCCGGGAGAGACGGTTTTTAGGCTGGTTACCGTAGGGCCCCTCGTCTGTGCAGCCTGAGTCTGGGCTAGGGGCAAAACCGGCTAGAGGACCCGACTTAGAGCGCATAGTCTGTGTGTGCACACGTGGTTGGGGGCTACAGACCTGGGCTGACGAGCGCGACCCCAGCTAGTCATTGTTCAGTGTTCTTGGTTACTGTACGGTGTCTCAATTTCTGCCTAGGGCTAGTAGGGAGACACCTGAGGCGCGAACTAAGACGTTAGTGGACGCATCCGGCCTTGCTTCTGGTGGACAGGTACTCCCATCACGTGACGTGAGATTCTCGTGACTCGAGCATTTGTTTCCCGTCTACGAGACGTGGTTTTACGGGTAGTTCCGGATGTTTTCCTGATGTAGAGGTCTAGGGTTTACGGTAGAGTTACCGAGGTTTCACCCATAGACGATGTAGGGTTCATGACTGCGTGGTCGTGACTATTCACACTGGACCGCGTGGTCTTGGGTGGGTCGTCACCTGTCAGGGCGGGCCTTCACGACAGAGCTGTCGTGCCATTTCTTCTGGCAGCGTAGCTAGGGCTTTTTCCGTTAATTCGGTGCTCCACCAACTGTGAGATTGGGGAGTTGGTTTCCATTCTAGTATGAGTAACTTTAGAGCCGAGGTTTTGCCGGCCACCGTGGTTGCTGTTCTACTGTTGTTGCTGCTTTCCGCTACCGCCGTTGTTTACGGTTGGGGTTCCGCGGGACCCCTACTGAGCCAGTGATAGGAGGCTCACCCCTACTTTTTAGGTGCGGCAGTTCTTCCTCGAGGTTTAAGGGTGTTGCGCGGAGGTTCTTAGTTGCCAGCTCGCCAGACCGAGTGTTCACTCGGTAATAGAGTACGTTTCCTTGCCTTAGACTATACTTTATTTGGACTGGACTCTATCGTTAGTTTGTTTAATTTTTGTTAATTGTTGAATTGTCCTGCTTTATTTTCTATTTCTTTGTACCTCCACACACCTTTTAGCCCTTCGAGCTCTCTGGCTCGTGGGCGGCGGGTCAGGATTCGAATGGTATCGGGTTATTCCCGATATCTGGATCTTGGGTTGTTACAGTAAGCGTGCTCAGAAGATGACGGGAGCTCTACTCTATAGAATCTGCTCTCACGGCTTCGCATGTCGGAGTCTCTCTTGCCGTGTCTATTGGTCCGTTCAAGTCCCTCCTCATGTTCATGGTCGAAGGTCCATTTATAGGGGTTGTCTTGGTGGTGGAGGCCTATCCCTTAGCAGGGAAGGGCGTGAGTAGTGGGGCAATGCCTCTCCGCGATCGTTGGGAGTTTCTCGTTGAGGGTCCATTCCCCCAGAGTCGGGCGACTTTCAGGCGAGTCTTATGGCGCCTATAAGGCATGCTCGCCTTTAGTGTTGTTGAGGCCGATGTCGTAGGGGGCAACGTTTGGTTGCCAGAGGGTCATTCGACATCCATTACGCCTAGTTTAATGCCCTTTGTGGGCTGGCGAATCCGTTGACTAACCTTACTGGGCCGTGCATTATGGGCCGTGGCTATCGGGGGCCCGTAGTATACATTGCAGACCTTGGGCCGATGCTGGCCCGGCGTTAATGGGCCCTTCGTGGGCCGTGCCGATTTTACCTTCCTCACTGGCCCCCTAGTCTCACATGTCAAGCACTTTTCGGGGTCTGAGAGATAGTTCGAGAGGGTATGCCAAGGGGAGGTTTCTAGGAGAACTTCCTCGTATCAATAGGCTAGTGGGTTCGGCCCCCCGTTGGGCTTCTTGGCGCGCAAGGCACCGCTGACCGAGGTGGCAGGCCGTGTCACTGCCATCATGACGCAGCCGTTTTTGTTTGGGAGTGCGGGCGCGAACGGTCGCCTGAGTTCGGCGACCGTACCTTGATGGTGATGGACCCTTTTTCCCTCCAGTGTGGTTTTGAAGTGGTCGCTTTACCTTCAAAGTTCAGATATATCGCTCGTGAGGTTGTCCGAGGAGTCCTATTCGCTTCTTCCGGTATTCGTCGCCGGTGTCGGTCGCTCTGAGCGTCTTCCTCCTTCTCCGGTGAGGATCCTTCCTTCTTTATTTGCCTCCTCGGTCCATGGCGCCCCGTAGGAGGATTCTTCGTGTCAGCCTCACCTCCTCCACGGAAGAGGAGGGGGTAAGCCGCGCCGACGTCCCGAGCACTTCGGGCGCCAGCCCCAGTCGTCCCCTCTCCCCACAGCTGGTTCTTATAGGGTAGTCCATGGCTTACGCGAGGCCTTTTAGACCCCCGCCGATTTCGACATCGTCTTCCCGACTTCTGATGATAGTCTCCGGAGTCGCGTTCCGGGCAGCATTAGGGTCCCTATTGAGTCTTTCCGGGCAGGCTTTCATCTACCCATGCATCCTTTCTTCGAGTTGGTCCTTCATTTTTATGGTAGGTACCAAGGGGACTGTTTACGTGCGTGGGGAGTCACTTCTATTTTTCCCTCACGGCGGGGACCCACACTCGCCTTTTACGAAAGGCCGAGATAGGTCGACTTGCACCCGGGAATTCCGAGAGTATTGAAAAGAGGGTGAAAAAAACGATAGGAACGCACAGGAAGGAATGGCGTATGGTTAATCATTCTGGAAGACTGGAATAGGGGTGGTTGGATGGAATGCGGGCGTGTCGGTCGATTTCTTGACGATCACCTGCGGAACCAAGTGTTTGACTGGGGATATGCCGCTAGCGCATGGCACGTGAGCATGAAATGTCGTGCGCCACATGAAGAGGAGGAGGTTCCATCGATACGAGTGCACATGCGATTATGGGGATTCGTGTACTGGACATCTTTCCCCACTGGCTGCAAGCAACCGGTGAACACCTTTATTTCTACTACCGAAGAGAGAGTCAGGGACCCTGAGAGCCGTGACGTCGAGAGGGCTTAGTCCATGCAACAGTGACAGAACAACAGCAACACAGAGGGGATAACTGGGGGCAGAGAGACTTGTTCCAGTGCGGACACTTGAGGGGGTATGCATTCTGGATTTATGGGAATGCGGTATTGACTCGGACAGAGGAGCAGCGGACACTGGCTCAGCAGGGAGCATGCAGGTTCTGGCTCGGGTATAGGGTCTATCCGGGTAGAGGGGTTAGGACCCAGCTGGGAGACAAATGGCAGTCTATTAGACGACATTGAGAGTGGTAGCTGGCGAGGATGGGGATCAATTCCCAGGCTGGATTACATCACTATATACCATGAGAGGCGTTTATACGGGGTGTGCAAACCCGATTACAAATTTGTGCAAGCTACGAGACAATTCCGTCACATATGACGGTCCCCGGGTCATTGCATTATTGTGCGGGTATCTCCGCATTTGCACGTAGTGTCCATCAAGGGCTTGTGATTCGGCATGATGCTGCCTGAGGGGCGTCACAATCTATTCCCGATATGAGACAGTGTTGAGATCGGGAAAGTTGGGGTGCCATGGGAACCGTCATGCTGGAGCGGTTGGACGGCGTGAGTGTCCTCGTGTCTAAAGTGACCAAGAGCCATTGAGCTTGGAACCGCCGGGTGCCGTAAGCACCGTTGTGATTGGGGCAGTCGAGGCCGTACGCATCACTGTGACTGGAGTAGTTGCGTAGGGGTGAACATGGTTCGATTTGGGACTATTTTTTTTCAAATCGAACCAAACCGAAAAAATTCGCTTTGGTTTCGATTTCAAACCAAATTTTCATATTTTATTATAATATATATATATTTAATGACTTATATGTATATAAAATAAAAATAAAAATAAACATAGTTATATTTTGTATGCTTTTATATGTATATAATTAATTTTTTATTTTTATATATTTATATTATATAATATGAATAAAAATATATAAATAATAAATTTGGTTTATTCAGTTTGGCTCGGTTTCACACATTATGAAATCGAACCAACCCGAATTCAACTTCAAACCGAACCAAACCGAACAGTTCGGTTTGATTTTTCGGTTTGAACCGAATTATGAACATCCCTATAGTTGGGTGCTGTTGGCACGGTGGTGACTGGAGCAATGGGGTGCCCTGAGCACCGCCGTGATTGGGGTGACCATGCGTCTTTGGAACTGGGAGAGTTGGGTGCCCTGGACACCTTCTCTGGAAGGACCAGGTGCCATGAACACCGGTGAGACTGGAGAGCCTTAGCGCCGCTGGGGCTGAAGTAGCCGGGCGTCGCCGGGGCTGGGCAGTCGGGTGCCGTGGGCACCGTTATAGCTGGATTAACTGGACATTTGGGTGCCGTTGGCACGGTAGTGACCAGAGTAGCTGGGCGGTCGGGTGCTGCAGGGCACCGTTGAGACTGGAGTGGCTGGACAATTGAGTGTCGAGGGCACCGTTGTAGCTGGAGTAGCCGAGAGAGCTGGGCGCCAAGAGACCCTGGTGGTTCGGCGCAGCTCAGATTGGCAACCGGGTGCCGAGGGCACGGTTTGGCTGGAGTAGCTGAGCAGTCAGGTGCCGCGGGCACCGTTGTGACTGAAGTAGCTGGGTAGTCGAGTGCCGGGGGCACTCTTGTGACTAGAGTGGTTGAACGATCGGGTGCCGCGGGCCCTGTCGTGACTGGAGTAGCAGGCAGTCGGGTGTCGGGAGCACCGTTGTGACTGGAGCGGTTGAGCGATCGGGTGGCGTGGGCCCCGTCATGACTGGAGTAGCTGAGCAGTCAGGGTGCCGCGGGCCCCGACTCGAAAATTGAGAGGAGGCCGAAGGAGGGCTTGGTGATTAACACGGTGCTCCTTATGGGCGCGTTGTTAGAGCAGCATCGGGATGCGGAGGTTGATTCCTTCCTTGCTCCAAGGCTGGCCAACGGGCAAGGGCCTCACACTTCCCTCTTCTTGTGCGTGACTGGAGTAGCTGGCAGTCGGGTGCCAGGGGGACCATTGTGACTAAAGTAGCTGGGTAGTCGAGTGCCGGGGGCACAGTTGTGACTAGAGTGGTTGGACGCCGTGTGACCTCTGTGGTCGTGCTTGGGGCACTTCTGGGACTGGCAGTCGGGTGCCGGGGGCACCGTTGTGACTGAAGGAGTTAGGCTCCGTGAGACCTCGATGGTCGTGCTCAGGGCCCATCTAAGACTGGCAGTCAGGTGTCGGGGGCACCGTTGTGACTGAAGGAGATGGGCTCCGTGAGACCTCGATGGTCATGCTTGGGGCCCGTCTAGGGCTAGTAGTCGAGTGCCGGGGGCACCGTTGTGACTGAAGGAGATGGGCTCCGTGAGACCTCGATGGTCATGCTCGAGGCCCGTCTGGGACTGGCAGTCGGGTGCCGGGGGCACCGTTGTGACTAAAGGAGATGGGCTCCGTGAGACCTAGATGGTCAAGCTCGGGACCCGTTGACAGAGGCAGGGGCGTGATGCTTCATCTTGCGTCGAGACTCGTGAAGTATGCCCCTTGTTCGGGTAACAGCACTGAGGGCACACTTATCGAGGTGATATCACGGTGATGCACGACCATCGAGGTAGGGACCCGACGGAGTTATGCCGACCCAGGGTCTGGATACTGAGTAAACCCGATACCACTTGGATCCTGCAAGGCCTCCCAAGAGTGGTAAAGCTCCGAAGGGATAAAAAGGAGTGTGTGGAGTACCGAAAGACCCAGGGTATTACATGGGTGCTTGTAGACGCCTAATTTCGGACATCCCGTGGATCCCCAATGGACTTCGTGTGAATGACGCTTAATTGTCGTACTCGTTTTACCGATGTTTAAGTTTTTAAAGTCCAGCCCATAGCCTTAAGCTATTGGGCCTCGTCCATTTAGGGGCCCAAGAGCCAGGGTCTAGGCGGCCAAGGTGCTGGCCGCCCCTCACCCCTAGGCGACCAGGGCGATGGCCGCCCTGGTCTACTGGGCGACCAGACTCCTGGCCGCCCTCCCTTTCCAAGGTGGCCAAAAGTTTGGCCGCCTTCCCCTGTTTACCTGGTCAGATAACGTGGCCCTGCTCGTGGCCACATCCTCTCCCCCGTTCTGCACGATTTTGACCCACGTTCTGTAACTCCCAGCTCGTCGAACCAAAACTCTACCACCTCCAGTGTAGGAGGAGGGGTGGGGGACATTCGGAGGGAAAAAAGGGAAGGAGTTTTGGAAGTTCACGCACAGGGATGAGAATGGAGCTCTCACCGAGGAGAACTCACGGAACTTCATCCCGGAGGCTATCATCTTCTTCCTATGAACCTGGTTTGAATGCCATACTCCCTGCTCCTACTTGCATTACGGCTTCCAGGTAAGTGTAGCATTGCATGTAGTGTTCTCCTAGACCCCAACTTAAGAGGTTTCTTCCTAAAAACAAAGGGGAGGTGGGTGGTCGAAAGTCTCGGCCATCCCTCCTTCCCACCACCCCCAGGTACCTTTGCCACCATCGTTCTTGTATCTTTCCGTTTGTTAGAATATATACTGCACTATAAGTTTCACTAATGGCCTTCTTTTTTATTTTCTTTTGAGCTACGTTGCAGGACTTCAACACAAGGGACGAGCAGGGCTCCTTGCCCTTGGCCGGCCGAGGACGAGGAAGAGGGAACCCACGTCTCTTCATCTTGAACATCTCCCCACGATCATCACCCTGCGAGGTTCAGGTAAAACGACCTCTGGCGATCACGTTCTGACTCTTTTGTTCCTCTGTAGGTACCATTCCACGGAGATATCTCATCCCCAAAGCATCAAGCAAGCCCGCATCCCCCATCGATCCGATCCAACCAACCCAAACAAACATTCCCCATCTCCGGGCGCCTACAAGCGAAGTGGCGATCACGGTGGGACCTTCTAGTGCCTACTATAAGTCCCTCATGCTTGAAGTCAAGGATTAGTGCAATCATGTTTGTACATTAGTTCAATTTCCGTAGCTCTATTTTTAGTTTTCTGAAACTCAAACAGAAGGAGGCCAGACTCCTAGCCGCCTAGGTCCCTGGGCGACCAACCCAGTGGCCGCCTAGGCCACCTCCTGGGCGACCAGTACTCTGGCCGCCCTGGGCTCCAGGCGTCCATCGCCCTGGCCGCCCTCCTCCCTGCTAGAAGGCTAGTACTCTGGCCGCCTTCTCCACTGGGCGACAGTCGACCTGGCCGCCCAGATCTGTGGGCGACCAACACTTTGGCCGCCCTCTGCCTTGTCCATGTGTCCTCCCCCGTAGCAGTGTTATGTGTGTTCTAGATCTGTTCTTTCTTTCTTAATTTGTTTGTTTGTGCATTGTGTGGTTAATTTCTGTAGGTTAATCTACGGGTTTGGGTTTAGGAAGAGCCGACACCACCCCTTTTAGGAAACCCTCTCATTGGTATTGGACCCTTCACTTGGGGATTCCCACTCGGGTGTAATCGGTTCAGTCCATTCGGGAACCTCCGTGAGTCCTCGCGAACCGTGGATTCCCACACGGTCGCCAGGCATGTTGTACCATGGAAGTCCTATTAGTCACCTTGGGTTGAGTGAAGTTTCTGCTAGGCTCTCGGAGTTCATTTCACCACATCCTTAGTTTCCCTTCTCTCCTCCGAGTGAACCAAAAGAAAAACGAAAAAGAAAAAAAAAGAAGAAGAAAATGGAAATTAAAAAAAGAAAAAAAATTGGGACGTTGTTTGTGCCTATACTTGGTTGTGTTTGGAAAACATTCCTTCCCCCCCAAAACATTTCATTTTCTTTATTCTAAACCAACTAATAATTGGTTTAAGATGGAGAATGTTTATTCAAATCCAGGTTTTGAGGAGGAATTTCCTCCCCAATTCGATTCCAGAATTAGGGGCAATCCTCTATTTCAAATAGAGGACAATGGTTTGGATGCCTTCATAGGCATGTTTTCGGCCACACCAAATGAGGCTGCCTACGCCGATTCAGCTTCGTCTTCCCCGAGCGACCATGGCCGTGGTAGCCCGCGGGCTCCTACATTATCTCCGCACGAAGATCAGGAGTTGATTAGCGTGCTTTCCAGTTATTCCTTCGTGGATTTAGCCACGATGGCCTCTCGTGGGAAGGCTCCGGCCGTCCCACACTTATCTCCACATGTCACACCTTCCCGTGCTCAAGTTCCTTTCCAAGGGTCCACGGGCCGACCCATTCCCGAAACTCCGATCCAATTCAGCTATCCAACACCCCCACAAAGGGTTCCTTCACCCCCAACTCCACCAATCATGAGTGCCCCTTTGAAAGGGATGGACCCCTCACTCCGGCAGGAGATCCAAAGCTACATTCGGCAAGCAGTGGCCGAAAGTATGCCCAATTCACGTCCCCACTCGCTAGCCCAATATTGCAAGCTTCCTAATGCTTATTTCCCACCCGGATTTAAGGCTCCTAAGTATAGGAGGTATGATGGTACCACTTGTAGACACGCCAAAATTGATACTATGTTGATCAAATCTCATGTCACTATGTTAACGCCCCAAAGTGAACTTCAATATTTCTATAATATAAAGTTTTTCTCTTTTGTGTGGGTTTTTATGATGTTTCTTGCATTTTTGTAATTAACGACTTGAAGAGGGACGTGATCTAAATAGCGACCTAATCTGGGGCGTGTTCTCAAGAAAGGACGGCTGGTGTTAAGGGCGTCAATTTCTAGTATTTTACGAGTCCCACCACGATTGAAAAATCAAGAATTAACGTCCTTCCTTAGGGCGTGTTTTCAATTAACGCCTTTGCTTCAGGCGTCGTCTCACAATTTTCAGAAAAAGAAAGTTTTTATTACTAAAATTGAATCCAGGAGTTGACGTCTTTGTCCCAGTCGTGTTTTGAATTAACGCCTTAGGGCAGGTCGTCAATTTTAATTGACGCCCTTCTGAGGGTCGTCTCTCACCCTTCCGTGTCCTGTTTGGGTACACCTTTCTTGGAGAGTTCCCTGCCTTGGTTAATCACTTGCTCGATCTGGGAACTAGAGTCCTTGCCATTGATGATCATTGCCTGATCTTATCTTCCCAAATCTATGGCTATCATTGATCGAAACCCTATAAAAGGATGCCCTGGTTGATCTCGCGCGAGGTTACGGGTGCCGGTGATTGAGGTTACAGAAGCTAGTTTACAGAGGTTGATGATCGTCTGAGAATACAGAGTTCCTCTCTCTTTTCTCTGCCAACCTTCAAGTCCTCTGTCCTCACGGTCATTCTCCTCCTCCTGTGCGATCTCTTTAAAGGCTCTCTGCTTCCTCCTGCTGCCGCAACCGAAGCATCAAAGTGGTTTCCCCCTTTACTGTTTACAGGAACAGCATGGGCTTTCTTTCTCCCGTTTGTCTTCATCATCTCATCATCGATCACTATATTCTTCCTTTGCATTAGTATTGCATCTCTTTCCCTTTCCCTAATTCTCTAGGGGTTTTAAAATAAATAAAAGGTGCACACTTTATGCTCCTCTTTCATCATCATATTATTTCCTTGGATTGATACTACACACACGTTTGGCTGATCCCCTCTTCATTTGATTGTTTGTTCTTTGATTAAGGGTAATCAAGAGGAAAACCCCCTTCATCGGCCGGCCGATAGAAGGAGGAGGAAGGAATCTACATCCATCCCGCATCCTTATTTTCACCAGGTATTCGCGATCAATTTCCTTTATTTTTGAGGTAACCCCTCTGGCGATCACACTCCTTATTAGCACCAAGTGTTCCTTTACTCCTTTTTATTATTCTCCTTCTTATATAAATATTTTTTTCTTAAAAGTGGATTTTCCATAATCTACACCACTGACCCTCACCACCACCTTTCGGGTTTCCTTATGGACTCCCACCAATGGCTACACGATAGGGTCTTGCTGGTCTATCTCTTTCAAAAATCCCTCGAGGGCGAGGCCCTACGTTGGTTTGCTTCCTTGCCAGCCATTGATCTTATCAATTTTGATATAGTCTCCGAGTGATTCCTCGCTCACTTTGATCACATGTCATCCATTTCCCCCACTTTGTTTGACCTAGTCACGGAGAAAATGAAGCCCGACGAGGACTTCATCAGCTTTGCAAACCGATGGAGGATTATGGCTGCTAGGACGGAGGTTCCAATTCCTGAATCTCAGGCTGTCACCATGCTGGTGAACAATGCCACCCCTCAGCTCAGGGCCATTCTAATGCTTAGTGAACTCCACACCTTTCACCAACTCTACAACCGAGCTTGGATAGTCCAAGCCTAGGTAAAGGATTCCACCTTGCCTCCTTTCTTCGAGCCTCGCACCAAGGGTAGAAAGGCCCCAGCTGTCCCCACCACTGAGGGTGTCACCGTGAATGAGCAGGTCAATGGAGTTGGCCAGTCCTTCAAGACCAACAACCGCCAGGCCTCCTATCCACTCAGGCTACGGCTAGCCAGGGGCAGGGTAATCCCAAGCATTATTCCAATGTCCCTCCACCTCAAAACTACGGTCCCCCTAGGCCAAAAAGGGCTACTTATCCTCCGTTGTCTGAAACTCTAGGTGACATTTTCTTTGCCCTGATGTCCTCGGATTCCATTCAGCTTCCTCCTCAGCAGGATTGGGTTCATCCCAATGCCGACACTTCTAGGTATTGTCCATATCACCGAGCTCCCGGGCATGACATATTCAATTGCTTCCAATTCCGGGACTGGGTATATGATATGAATGATGAGGGGAGAATTAATTGGGCCGATGTGAAGCTAGCTATTGCCAACCTTAAAAAAACCAACAAGGACCTAGGCATAGTGCATAACCCACTGCCAACTCATCAACAACAAAAGATCCCTCCACTTCAAGGCAGCATGAGCGGGTAAACACAATGATCGGAATGGAACCACGAGTTCTCAAAAGGACTCAAATGTGGGGCGTAGAAGGATTCCCAGGTTGGTATGGGAAGATGGAAGTAGAAGCCAATGAACCCTGGGCAGATGTCAATATGTTCACTCAATCCCGAAACCTGGTCTCACCACCTAGTCAGTCTCCAAATGCTACCCAAAAACCACTCACCTTGATCAACCCTCCTCAAATGCCATGTCAAGAGCCCTATGTTTCTCCACAAGCTCAGTCAGTGTAGGAGCGCCCCTTGGTCCTCCTAAAGTCACCTCAACCAAAATCGGTCCCTCCTCCTTCTCCTGAAGAATCTGGAGATGATTCGGCCTCTCTCTCATATATATTTGGATCTCCAGCTCTCTTACAGCTCATTCGCCCAAAGCCTGTGGAACAGAATGACCCGAAGGAAGCTTCGGTCAATGTCACTCTCCGGAACCGCATCATTCCCCCATCCCAAAGGCAATCTCAGCCAGAGGAAAGGGTTAATTCTCAAGGCCCTCCCGTGGAGTACGACATTCTCCAGCATTTGGACAGAACCCCCGCTAAAGTTTCCATCCTGGAGCTTCTTAGAAAATGTCCGTCACACCAAGCCACTCTACTTCAATTCCTCCAGAAAATCATGGTCAATGAAGACCTCCCAGCAAGTGGCGTGACCGAGGCTATCACGGCCCTTACATGCGGACCATCCATCTCTTTTTCTGATAAGGACCTTGCTTTGCCAGAAAGCAGGTCACTCCCGTTGTGCCTCACCGTTACTCTCAACGGAGTTAAGGTTGACTCCGCCTTCATAGACACGGGAGCGTCCATCAATGTGTGTCCCATGAAAACCATCAAGAAGATAGGCCTCCAGGAAGAAAACTTAGAAGAGGTATGCACCACTGCTTCAGCTTACGGCAATTCAAAAAGGTGCGCAAAAGGGAAGGTGACCCTCCAACTTGGTTTAGGACCGATGGTTATGACATCGGATTTCTTTGTCCTGGATGTCGATCCTGCATATAAGGCCATCCTAGGACGGCTTTGGATTGAGCAAACCCTTAGAATTCCATCAACAACCCACCAGTGCTTTAAGTTCCCTTACAATGGTAGGGTGATCAAGATCAAGAGTATCCCGTTAGTGGAAACTCTTAATGCCATCACTTCCGAACAGATCCCCTTTATGACCATTCTCGATAAGGGCAAGAAGCCCGTTCTCTCCATAGAAGGCGCGGTAGGACCTTCCGCTTTAGATCCACCCGATTCCCCTTTCCTTCCTCGGCCAATCACACATTACAACATCCCTCCTGGTAAAGGATGGGAGATCATGGCCAGCATGGGCTTCACCATGGGTAGAGGCCTAGGTCAGCTGGAACAAGGACCCACACATAGGAGAAAATTCAGGGTTGCCAAGGGCCGTGCAGGTTTGGGCTACTCTTCGGAAGAACCGTCTAAGGCATCTCTAGGCAAAGATTTGGTGTACGGTCGCTTTGTCATAGGGCCAATTCAGCCAGGAACTCGGCAGGAGCCGAGAGAAAAGTTTGAGATTGTCCAAAGAAATGAAATTCCACCTGATTCAACGCTCGAGGAAGACTTTGGTCTCCTCTCTCTTTTTCATCTTGATAAACCCCCTGATCATGTTTCCTCCTCGGGCATCTTCCTTGCTACGAACAGGCCAACACATGTTCTCTTTATCCCCTTCCTATTCCATCCACCATTTCCCCCGCTCCTTACATATCCGGTCATAAGGCAGCCCACTCATCAGGTGTGCACTTTCACTCATGACCACCAAAAAAAAAATGCCAATTCTCAAATGTGGACTCGTGAGTTCACTATTGAGGAAACGGCCTCCTTGCAAGATAGCTCCCTCGGCCAAGGTCCGACTCTTTCCACCTTGAACTCTCTTCCGCAAGCTTCTCTTGTACATAGTAGAGTAGAGTCTAGGTTAAGTTCAGATTTGTACATAGTGTCTTTCCCTTCCAAAAAGTCTAGTGTCTGTCAGGTTCCCGCGTGTTATATCGGCCAGTTGGCTGTTAAATGTGCGCAGCTTTGTCAGGTATCTGAATTCATTTCCACTCCCATTTCCCTAGGGGCAGTCGAACTGAACAAATCCCCAACAGATGACGGTCTAGGGGTGTACGTTTTAGAAGAAGAGGATGACGCAGAAGAAGAAGAAGAGCCATTAGAAGATGGTAGTGATCCGATAGCTTCCTTCATCGACGGAACCAAGAAATTTGATGAGCCTAATGTATCCATTGATGAATCCACCAAGGAAATCAATCTCGGCACCAAGGATGACCCAAAGATTATACTGATAAGTGCCAATTTGACTGACGAAGAGGAAGCTGCTCTTGTGTCGGTTCTAAGAGAATTTCTCGATGCCTTTGCTTGGTCCTACGAGGACATGCCGGGTCTGGACCCGTCCTTAGTTGAACACCGTCTGGTCCTGAAGCCCGACGCTCGAGCTGTCAAACAGAAATTAATGCGACTTCACCCGAAGCTCGCAGTTAAAGTCAAAGAAGAAGTGGACAAGCTCCATAAGGCCAAGTTCATCAGGGTACTTTTGTATCCGTAATGGGTAGCTAACATCATCCATGTTATGAAGAAGGATGGTAGGGTCCGCATCTGTATAGATTTTCGTGACCTTAATCGTGCTTGTCCAAAGGACGATTTTCCTCTTCCACACATAGATGTCATGGTGGACAACACCGTCGGCTATGAGATGCTCTCCTTCATGGATGGTTTCTCGGGGTATAACCAAATCCGCCTAGCGGAGGAAGACCAGGAGAAAACATCTTTCACCACTCAGTGGGGGACCTACTGCTATGTCGTCATGCCCTTCGATCTTAAGAACGCAGGGGCAACCTATCAAAGGGCAATGATGGCCATCTTCCATGACATGATGCATATTCATATGGAAGTTTATGTGGACGACATCCTGGTTAAATCCAGAACCAAGAGTGGCCACGTAGAGATCCTCCATGCAGTTCTCCAACGGTCACGGGAGCACCAACTTAAAATGAACCCCAAGGAATGTGTTTTCGGGGTCTCTTCAGGCAAGCTTCTAGGGTTCATTATCAGCAAGAGAGAAATTGAGATCGACCCTAATAAAGCTAAGGCCATTGCCGAGATGCCTCCTCCCAAGAACATCAAAGAGGTCCGTGGTTTGATCGGGCATTTACAATTCATCAGGAGATTCATATCTCACCATTCTCAGCGATGCAAGCCCTTCTACGACATGCTAAAAGGAGAGGCTAGATTTGATTGGAACGACAAATGTCAAAAGGCCTTCGATGACCTGAAGAGCTATCTTTTAAATCCTCCCGTTCTGCCCCCCGGTCCCAGGTCAGCCTTTACTGCTCTATGTTTCTACCACGAATGAATCTGTTGGAGCAGTATTGGCCCAATATGACGACGCCAAAAGAGAACGCGTAGTCTACTATTTGTCCAAACTGTTCAATGATGCTGAACAGTGTTTCACTCCCATGGAGAGGACTTGCGCGGCCGTCGTCTGGGTCACCCAAGTGAAACACTATTTTCTTGCACATGAAGTCAAGCTCTTGGCGCGAATGGACCCTATCAAGTATTTGCTGGAAAGACCTGCCCTAACTGATCGTTTGGTGAGGTGGCAGGGTTTTCTCAATCAATTCGACATCACCTACGTCAATCAGAAGGCGGTCAAGGGGCACGCCATTGCCGAGCACCTTGCCCATCATCCACTCCCTACATTCTCCCCTGTCGATGAGAGTTTCCCAGACGAAGAGGTAGGAGCCATTATAGATGGTGAACCTTCGTGGATTCTCTACTTCGATGGTGCATTCAACTCCAAAGGCTGTGGAGTCGGAGCTGTTCTCCAGTCCTCGGAAGGTGTCATCATTCCTCGTGCCTGTCAACTAACCTTCCCTACTACAAACAATGTGGCTGAATATGAGGCACTCCTCATGGGCTTAAAGGTGGTACTGGCACTCGGAGTTAAGGAGCTCCGGATCATTGGAGATTCTCAGCTCATACTCCGGCAATCCCTCAGCAAGTACCAAACCCGAGACCCGAAATTGAAACCCTACCAAGACCTGGTTGGCAGGGTAGTCCGGCGGTTTAGGAAGCTCACCCTGGTGCACACCCCTAGGGCTCAAAATATTCTAGTTGATGCCTTGGCGTCTCTGGCATCTTCTCTTCCAATCCCTGGCGAAAAGCCGTCATCCACGGTCATCGTGTCACATTCTGATCCTTGGTTCCAGCAATTCTCTTAGCCCTCTTCTCAAGTCCACGTCATCTCCCATGAGCCTGAGATTGACCTTGAAGACGGCAACCCTTGGTTCTTCGATATTGAAGATTATCTCAGGGATTGCTCCTTCCCCGATTATGCTATTGCTTCCGATCGGCGTGCCATTCGCCGAGCCGCGGAGCATTTTGCCATTATAAGCGGTCTCTTATATCGCAAATCTCTTAGTGGAGTTTACCTCCGCTGCCTCGACGAGGCCGAATCTCGAGCTATTGTCGAAGCTGCACATTCCAGCGAATGCGGTGGCCATGTAAATGGTCGCATGCTTACTCAGAAACTTCTTCGCCAATACTATTGGCCTACCATGAACGAGGATTGTGCCCGTTTTGTCCGCCATTGCGCTAAGTGTCAACTCCATGCGGACAAGGTCCACGCTCCTTCGTCCTCACTTCACCCTCTTATAGCTCCCTGGCCTTTCGCCATGTAGGCCTTTGACGTAGTTGGTCCCCTGGAGGATAGAACCGGAGAAATCTGAAGAAAGTCCTTCATCCTCACCGCTACGGAATATTTCACGAAATGGGCAGAAGCTGAGGCATTCTCAGAAGTCTAAGCAGCAACGGTGGCCAAGTTTATCAAGCGCAACATCCTTGCAAGGTTCGGCGTTCCCCGTGACATCGTCACCGACAACGGACCGCAGTTCACATCCCAAGAGCTCCACGATATGTGTGGTAAATATGGCATCAATTTGCATCATTCATCTCCATACTACCTACAAGGAAACGGACAAGCTAAAGCTACAAATAAAACTCTTATTAGAATCATCAAGAAAACTTGCAAATCTCACCACTATTCAGACTGGTCATATCGCCTCATTGAGGCCCTTTGGGCTTACCGCACTTCCGTCCGGACTCCTACGAGTCAAACCACGTACGCACTTACGTTTAGGACAGATGCGGTACTCCCATATGAGATATTTGTTCCCTCACTAAGAGTGCAGCTGGACCTTGAGCTCGATCCCGAGCAACGTCGAGAAAATCTATTGGCCCAGCTGGAACTATTAGATGAGAAACGAATGATTGCGGCCAATCACGCACAAGTATATCGCAAGAGAATTGCACGTTACTATGCTAAGAAAGTTCTAGAGAGAAAATTCAGGGTAGGTGAACTAGTTCTGAAAAGGAAAATCACTAAAACCATCGGTTTAAAGGCAAAATTTTAAGAAAATTGGGATGGCCTGTTCGTTGTCAAAGAAGTCTAGTCGGGTAATGCTTACAAATTGGTGGACTCCGAAGGAGTAGAGCTCACATACCCATGGAATGTGGTGTATCTCAAGGAATTCTATTCATGAGACCTTGTACATAACTATTCAAAAAATAACAAAAAATTTGAAAATTTTCAAAACAAACAAAAAAAGAAAAAATCAACGCCTGGTGATCACCACGCAGTCCAAACTCATTGCATCAACCCTTCATGCTAGATAGGGACCGTCAAGTTGTGGTAGGTATCGGGTCTTGGTCCGCCAGAACCGTGGAGATTCCTGTCCGGCCACATCGCCTATGTTTAAAAGAAGGAAAAATAACTTGCACACACTCACGTGTTTTATCCAAAATGGGTAGCATCACCTTTGATGAGGCCTCACCCGAAGGTCTCCAGATAAGCGGCATTCTTTTGTTCTTCTTCTCTTTGACCAAATGAGACAGCCGGCGCCCTTAAAATGTTGAGCATTGTTGTAAATCTTGTTTTGATGATTGGCAACATTATTGTTTGATATTGTCTATTTGTCAGATATTCATCTAAATGTAGTCTGCACATTACATTTAGTCCGTGCATTAGATTGACTCGGTGCAACTTTTGTCTAGTCTGCATTGAGTCTGTGCATCCTTAGCTACAACACGCAACTAAGTCCGAGCAGAGTCTGTGCATATGGGTGAAGTTCAAGTCTTGCAAGTCAGTGCATCTTTGCATTAGGAAGACACTAGTCGGTGCACATTCTATGTCCGTCTTATACTACGTCTCATAAGGCCTAGGTCTGTGCATGTGTCCATCTCATCTCGCGTCTCATTTTACGTTTCATGCACATATCAGGGTCCGTGCTAGTTTACGTCTCATGCAGTTCTTTTTTTTTTTTTGAAAGCCCTGCCTAGGGATAGGGGTGGGAAGGACCACCGATCTATCACTAGGGGGTGAATTTTATTACTGAAATAGGATATGCACAATTACATCAAACGGATGCTAGGCATGCCTAGCTTGTCTAGGCGAGCATCTCCCTTTATATGAGAGGGAAGCTCATGAGAGGAATAAAAATTGTTACATTGCAAAGAGCATGCTAAAGTAGCCAAAGAATCCGCCACTGTGTTGCCTTCTCTATATGTATGAGTAATGGTAGCCGATGAAGAAATCAGATTCCAAATATCTCTGACATGCTTGAGGATAGACCATGGACAGCTTACTTGTCCTTTGATGATCTGGACAAGTGTTTTCGAGTCACATTCAATAAAGACAGGCGAAGAAAGAGCAACAGTGTATAGATATTTAACACCGTCAAGGAGAGCTCGGGCCTCCGCTTTAATGATGTTTGACTTTCCGTAGTAGTGTGAGAAAGCAAGGATAATACTACCACTGTAATCACGAATTACTCCACCACCTCCAGAAACTCCATTTAGCTTAGACGCACCATCTGTGTTTAGCTTAATGGAAGGCCAAGGAGGATGAATCCATTTAATCGCCAAGTAAAAATGTTGAGTTGATTTGACATTCTGCAGTCCAAAGGCTTCCAAGATTCTCCTGTGGCTTGGATTGGCTTCTTTGAGGTATGCTGTACTGCATATTTGTCTGACATTGAAGAAAATGTTATGAACAAGGCTCTGCTTGGTTGTTTGTTTACCATCATACCTGAATTGGTTTCTTGCACACCATAATTCCCATAAACCATACCCAACAAGTGCAAGGGTAAAGAGTCCGAAAAGGGACTTTGACTGTGTTCTGTTGATATTTTTCAGAATAATAGATCTGACAGAGTGTCCTCGTCTCATGCAGTTCATCTGTCACGCCCCGAGCCTTTATTACAGCGGAAGACTAACTCAGGGAGCGCGAACAACCGGTATGGTAAACCTCTTGCAAGCAAGAACGATCAGAGCGCAAGACAATCACACACATAAATGTAATTTCATAATATTACTCAAACTCCAACTTTATTTCAAAATAATCAAGTACTTCCATTATGTACTAGACTCAAGAAATAGGAAAATTACATAGACTCAATCTAAACAATTTAGACTTCCTAAGTCTTCACTCTCATCTTGACAATACTTCCATTCACTCTCGGACCCGCTACTTGTATAACCCGAATCCGAATTCGAATCACTTCCATCTCCTGAAAAGATTAGAAATAGGTAATGAGCACACTTGTCCAGTAGGTATCTTCGCATCAACATGAAGGCACTATTAAAGTAATTAACAATTTAACTCTAAAGAATAAGGTAAAAATCATGCGAATGCGATCAATCACGTGATTAAACCAAAGTAACAAGACGATCAAATAAGTTAGAATGAGAGCAAGTACGAGCTAGCAAGAATGTAACAAGAACATGATATTGGCCTTTCATGAACAAGATTGTATCGAGAATGTACTAGCAAGCCACATAATCATCACTCTAGTATCTTTTGCTTATGAGCAAGTACTTCGTGAATTTTTGTGGAATATCAAGCAAGAAAGTCATGTCGTGTCGTGGATTTTCACTTATTTATAGAGAAAGTACTCCCAGCACAATGCGATGCCAGTAGCATCATACCCCATGGTTTATAAAATAGTATGTTTCCGACAATCAGTCGAGGAGACTAGCATAGAGCCCTTGAACACAATCAGTGCTCGATCGCATCTTCAAGTATAAATCAAGCTACTTCCATGCATGTAACAATAAAGTATGACCAAGAATGTAATAAGTTCAATAAGCTCATGATAACGATAATTCAATGAATGAATGCTTTAATAAGAATCATGAGAAATCAAGAATGACTTAAGCAAGGTTATGCTTATGGAAATAAATCGACAGCATAACAGTACATTCTTTATCTTCCACTAATTATATTAGGTTTCTTGATCAATATGATAAGTTCTAGATCCTCAATAGTCCATCTAGAAACCTTGGAATATCAACCCTCGGTCCACCTTGGGTTAAAATACTCAAGCAGTATGACGGTCGTGTACTGGCCGTTACATCATGTGACGCTCCAGTATTGGGCCGTTACATTAGTCTGAATCCAGAACCAAGAAATCGGACTCAGTGGAATGTGACGGTCGTATATTGGGCCGTTACATGTGCCTGACGGTCTAATATTGAGCCGTTACACTACTGATAATCAGAAACATCGATAGCGTAATCTAATCAATGGGCTTTAAGGTACAACCAACTCGGCGTCCTAGTGAGAATCCCAGGCTCGCGGAGAATTACGGAGGCCTTGAAACAAGATTTCCTAGTCCATTGGAAGGAATATCCAATAGAGAGGTCCTCATATCCAAGAATAATGTTCCTATAGTGCAAAGTGAACTAATGGACAACATACCGGAATATGTGCCATATACTTAAAGAAATGACTCTATAGATAGAAAAGAATGTGTAACAATGTAAAACCAAAATAAAACTCCGTCAATACAATATTGAAAAATCATGATTTAGAATACAAAACTATAGAGTTTTAGCCAATGAAATTAGCATAACTTAAAACAACCTAAGATACATTAATCATGTAATTTGATTATGAATCAGTAACTAAACTTGAAGTCATGATAACATGTCCATCTTAGCTATCTAAGCTTATTTATAAGTAAACTTAACTGGTTATTATTCTGCCTTGGGCTGACAGAACACAGGTGTCTGACGGTCTAGGATAGACGCGTTACAGTGCGTGACGGTTTATCGAGGGGCCGTTACAGTAATGTAACGCTCCTGTGAAGATGCGTCAGAACCAACAGAACAGTTCGAACACAACAGATTGTGTGACGGTCTATCGTAAGGCCGTTACAGTCATGTGACGGTCTTACGTTGGTGCGTCAGAGAATCTGCTGGCAGTAAACTAAGTAAAGGTTTATGAAAACATAACATGCCTGGAAATTAAAATACTACCACTGTTCTAGTCATGATAACGAAGTATAGGTCAACTATATGCATGGGTTTAGTGAATAGACAGGATAATATCTTTTAATTTCCATTTAGGGCTAAGAGATGCATGAATGTATAGAACTATTAGATCATGAAATTCTTAGTCGATAATGCATGAAATCAAGCACAACCAGAGGGATTTTATTCCTAACAAGTTATTTCTGCCAATCATGAGATAACTTACCTCTTCTAAAACATTTAAACTTCGAATTTGATGCTAGGTGCTACCCTTAGTCCCTTGTACTTCTTGTGATAATTCAACAACTTCAATCTGCTCTATTTCCTCAGCCTCTTAACCTAAGGATGTGAAATTTTGAGGGTAAGAAGATGAAACTATTGGGAATAAAAAGTTCTAGAGGATTGAGTTCTAATTACCTCATTTAGATGTTTTAATATCCTGATCTTCAGAGGACTTTCGTTCAAATTCCTGGGTTGCTAAGGTTGAATCAGCAACTTTGGAAGCTTCTATCTCCTTGATTGCTTGATCTCCTAGCACAAAATTTGGAGAACCATTAGTCTAAAGTATACTAAACAAAAGCTTCTAAAGAACTTACCCGAAATTATGACTCCTTACCTTGATTCTTCAATAGTCAAAAGTAAGGGTCGCTCAGTTCAGAACTAGGTCCTGTTTATAGGGTTTTGACTAGGGTTTAAAGATTAGATCGATTCTAGAGTCCTTAATTTATCAGAACCTAATCCCTAAGAGTCCTTAGTAATGTTATAAGCTTCCCTAAGTCAATCTCTTATAGATAAGATCTCAAAGTTCTAATCTTTTTACTCGTTCTTTCTTTCACGGAACTAACAGAGTGTAACACATCAGCCTAGGTGCGTTACAGGGCTGTGGCGGTCGCCCGATAGACCGTTACATTCAACGTATATAGAGTTTCAATTTGATAAAACTCTTTTATTCGTTTATCCACATAATTATCTTATATAAATAGTATTTATTCTTAAAATACGTGAATTAGCTAATTACCCCTCTAGAATATGGGCCAAACTTGATGGACTTGGTCCATTAACCTTTTGGATAATAATTAGATAGGCTAGGTTAACTAATTAGCCTAATTGAGTCTTATAATGACTTATTAATCCAATAACCCATTCATTAATTTATTTAAGCCTTTATAATTTCCAAAAAATTAATTTAAAATTTTAAAATTATAGATATAAATTCTGGGGCACTACACCCTCCCCCACTTAGAAGAATTTGGTCCCCAAATTCAATATATGGATTTCGGAGAGTGTACTTACAGTTAAAATAATTCTGGAAATCTTTTCCGCATGACTGCTTCGGTTTTCCAAGTTGCTTCATATGGTCATGTTTTCTTCCATTGAATCTTGACCATAGGAATAACTTTATTTCGTAGTTGACGCACTTCTCGTTCCAGAATCTTTATTGGCGTTTGCTCGAATGTCATATCCTTCTGAATCTCCAGATTGTCATAAGTGATAATATGGTCAGGATCATATACATACTTCTTTAGCATGGAGACGTGAAATACGTCATGAATTCCGGCTAATTATGGAGGTAAAGCCAGTTTGTAAGCTACTTCACCAATCCGTTCGAGAATTTCAAATGGGCCAATGAATCTTGGAGTTAGCTTTCCTTTAATGCCAAATCTTCGAATACCACGACCTGGAGAAACCTTTAAATATACATGATCTCCTACCTTAAACTCCAAGTCACGTCTTTGATTGTCAGCATAAGACTTTTGCCTATCTTGTGCCATTTTCATTCTTTCTTGAATGAGCTTGATCTTCTCTGTAGAATCTCTGATAAGGTCGGGGCCTAGAAATTACTTTTCCCCTATTTCATTCCAACATATTGGTGATCGACAGCTTTTTCCATATAAGGCTTCAAAAGCTGTCATTCATATGCTAGCCTGATAGCTATTGTTATATGCAAACTCTACTAGAGGTAAGTGATCATGCCAACTACCTCCAAAGTCGATAGCACAAGCCCTAAGCATATCTTATACTACCTGATTCGTTCTTTCCATTTGACCATCTGTTTGTGGATGAAAAGTTGTGCTGAAATTCAATCTAGTCCCTAGTGAATGTTGTAGACCCTTCCAGAACTATGATGTGAATCGAGGATCTCTATCAGATATAATAGTGACTGGGACACCATGTAGTTATACAATTTCCTTTATGTATAATGCTGCCAGGATATCCACAGACCATCGACTCTTTATTGGTATGAAGTGTGCGGATTTAGTCAATCGGTCGATGATTACCCATATTCCATCGTGTCCACCTCTGGTCTTGGGTAAACCCATAATAAAGTCCATCCCTATACTCTCCCATTTCCATTCGGGAATACTCAAGGGGTGTAATTTACCTGCGAGTCTAAAATGCTCTGCCTTTACTTGTTGGCAGGTGAGACAGTGAGACACGAAATCAGCTATTTCTCTCTTCATATTGGGCCACCAAAAATTTCTTTTGAGATCTTGATACATCTTTGTTCCTCTAGGATGAATTATGTATTTGGAATTATGCGCTTCATCTAAGATTAGTTTCTTCGTAGCCTCATGATATGGTACACATATTCTGCCCTTAAATAATAATCTTCCGTCATTGGAAATAGAAAAATCCGGTCTTTGTTCCATATTGGCTTTAATTTCCAGTAATATAGGATCATCATTTTACAGCTTGACCAGATCTTCTATCAATGTAGGTTGAGCTCGGATATTAGCTATGAAACAATCTTCTTCTTTTATGTCAATATCTAAGTTCAACTGAGCAAATTGAGGAACAAGGTTAGTTACACCTATCATAAGACTTGATAGCATACCCATTGGTTTTCTGCTGAGTGCATCAGCTACAGCATTAGCCTTGCCAGGATGATATTGAATAGCAAAATCAAAGTCTTTGAGATATTCTAACCACCTCCTCTGCCTCATGTTAAGCTCTTTTTGAGAGAATAAATATTTCAAGCTTTTGTGGTCCGAGTATACCGTAAACTTTTCTCCATAGAGATAATGACGCCAAATTTTCAAGGTGAAAATAACCACTGCTAATTCCAAATCATGTACATGATAGTTTTCCTCGTGACGTTTCAATTGTCTTGAAGAATAACAGATTACTTTTCCATTCTGCATGAGGATGCATCCTAAGCCAATGCCAGACGCATCCATATACACTTCGAATCCACCACCTTCCATCGGTAGTGATAGAATAGGAGCTATCGTAAGATGATTCTTAAGAGTTTGGAAACTCTTCTCACATTCCTCGGACCAGACAAAAGGATTTTCTTTTCTTGTTAGTCTGGTTAAAGGAACCGCAATTTTTGAGAAGTCCTTAATGAATCTCCTATAATAACCAGTTATACCCGGAAAGCTTCTTACTTCCGATACAGTCGTTGGCCGACTCCAATTCTTGACAGCTTCTACCTTAGAATGATCCACAGCAATACCTTCTTTTGAAATAATGTGGCCTAGGAATGAGACTTCCTCGAGCCAGAATTCACACTTATTGAGTTTGGCATAAAGCTTGTGTTCTCTAAGTGTTTGTAAAGCTATTTTCAAATGTTGTTCATGTTCCTCTTTTGTCTTGGAATAGATCAAGATATCGTCAATGAAGACGACGATGAACTGGTCCAGATATGGCTGGAAGACATTGTTCATAAGCTGCATGAATGCTGCTGGGGCATTAGTTAACCCAAACTGCATCACTACGAATTCATAGTGGCCATAACGACTTCGAAAAGCCGATTTATAAATGTCCTCTTCTTTAATTCTAAGTTGATGATAACCTGATCTAAGGTCTATCTTAGAGAAATATTCTGCTCCCGAAAGCTGATCGAAGAGTTCATCAATACGCGACAACGGATACTTGTTCTTAATTGTGAGTTGATTCAGTCGCCGGTAATCGATGCATAGCCTGAGAGAACCATCCTTCTTCTTGACAAATAGAACCGGCGCACCCCAAGGGGATGTGCTAGGTCTGATGAAGCCCTTGTCTAGTAGTTCCTGCAATTGCCTTTTCAATTCCTTAAGCTCTGTGGGGGACATCCTGTAAGGGGCTATAGAAACAGGTGCTGCTCCTGGAATGGGTTCAATGGTGAAGTTCACTTCCCTCTCGGGCGGTAAACTGGGTAATTCGGACGGAAACACATCGGGGAACTCATTTACAATAGGGATGTTTGCTATGTTAATCTCCTTGGATTCGGTAACAATGACAGAAGCAAGAAAAGCTCCACATCCTTGCGAGATAAGTTTGCAAGCGTGAAGAGAAGATATGATAGTAGGATGCTTCTTGTACTTGATGCCAAGAAAAGAGAATCTTGGAAGACCGGGCTTTCAAAAGGATATAATCATATTTCGGTAATTGATATAAGCATCATGATCTACAAGCCAATCTACCCCTAAAATGGCATCATAACCTTTCATGTCAAGGCATACTAAGTTTGCGGGGAGATTATGACATTCTATTATCACTTCGCTATCAGGATAATAGTCGGTAAGCTTTGTTCCAGAACCTAAGGGTGTGGAAATAGCAAGATCTGAAGGTAAGGGAACTGATGCGATTAGTAATGTTTTAGCAAAAGTAGTGGAGATAAAAGAATGAGAGGCACCCGTATCAAATAGCACAAATGCAGGTTGAGAATAAATTTGAAGAGTACCTTCCATAAGCCCATCATCCCTGGGCGCTTCCTCTTCTTCCAGAACAGCATTGAGGCGAGCCTGCCGCCTGCGTCCATTACCATATGACTGGTCTTTCATAAGGGGGCATTCCGGCATGCGATACTAGAGCTTCCACAACGTAAACAAGCGTCGAGACGCATCCAACACTCCTCAGCCGAATGGCCGAATTTTTCACAAAATGTGCAAGCCGTGGCGACCTGCTCCTTCTCCTCCTTGACTTTCTTTTGCTTATGGGGACTTCCACCATTCCCATTCTTGGATCTCTTCTTACTATCACGACTTTTGTAGGGTTCCGTGATACTGAATTTCTCTTTCTTATAACGTCGATCAGAATGTCGACTTGATTCTTCTCATTTCCTTTTCAATTTTTTCGACCTTCTCTAAGGTCCTTTCACATAAATACGCTCGCTGTACCATTTTTGCATAAGTACGGATGTTTTGGGTCCCGAGCTGCTGAATAAAACCGAGTCGTAACCCGTCCATAAACCGATTTGCCTTGAGTAGATCGGTGCTGATACGATGCGGTGCGTAAGGTGCAAGCCTTGAGAATTGCAGTTCATATTCGGCAACCGTCATCATTCCTTGCCGAAGAGCGACGAATTCCATAGCCTTTCGTTCCTTTACGTGCTCAGAAAAGTACTTGGCACGGAACATGGTGAGAAAACCATCCCATGTATGAGGTGCATTGGCCGGAGGTGCCGGAACCGACTTCCACCATGTGCGAGCATCTTTGTTGAGTTGAAAGGTTGCGAGACGCACCTTTTCTTGATCGGTGCATTGGATCACATCAAAGATACAGTTCATTTCGTCTATCTAGTTCTCTGCCTCGTCGGGATTAGAAGAACCATAAAATCGCGGAGGATTTAAACTTCGGAAATTGCGATGTAGGTCACAGCCCTTGCCCGTGCGCCACCTTACGTTATAGTTTGCAATGCCTGAGTAAGGCCGGCAATTGTTTGTTGCATGCCATCCCAATCTACACGATGAGCCATTCGTAAGATAAGGTACCTGAGAGAAAAATAATAACTTGTTATTTCTCATGAAATTGGAAGGAGTAATCTTAAAGCTAATTAATTATCTTATCCCGACTCTACCTAATTCTCACATGGGTATGAAAATTCTTCCTTAGTTCATAGGTAGAGGTCCTTAAACCTTGGACTTTTCTTATGACATGACTCTTCTTCCTAAGTCTTGAGACTTAGGCTCTGATACCAACTTAACTGTCACGCCCCGAGCCTTTATTATAGCGGAAGACTAACTCAGGGAGTACGAACAGCCGGCATGGTAAGCCTCTTGCAAGCAAGAACGATCAGAGCGCAAGACAATCACACACATAAATGCAATTTCACAATATTACTCAAACTTCAACTTTATTTCAAAATAATCAAGTACTTCCATTATGTACTAGACTCAAGAAATAGAAAAATTACATAGACTCAATCTAAACAATTTAGACTTTCTAAGTCTTCACTCTCATCTTGACAATACTTTCATTCATTTTCGGACCCACTACTTGTATAACCCGAATCCGAATTCGAATCACTTCCATCTCCTGAAACGATTGGAAATAGGTAATGAGCACACTTACCCAGTAGGTATCTTCGCATCAACATGAAGGCACTATTAAAGTAATTAACAATTTAGCTCTAAAGAATAAGGTAAAAATCATACGAATGCGATCAATCACGTGATTAAACCAAAGTAACAAGACGATCAAATAAGTTAGAATGAGAGCAAGTATGAGCTAGCAAGAATGTAACAAGAACATGATATTGGCCTTTCATGAACAAGATTGTATCGAGAATGTACTAGCAAGCCACATAATCATCACTCTTTGAGCAAGTACTTCGTGAATTTTTGTGGAATATCAAGCAAGAAAGTCATGTCGTGTCGTGGATTTTCACTTATTTATAGAGAAAGTACTCCCAGCGCAATGCGACGCCAGTAGCATCATACCCCATGGTTTATAAAATAGTATGTTTCCGACAATCAGCCGAGGAGACTAGCATAGAGCCCTTGAACACAATCAGTGCTCGATCGCATCTTCAAATATAAATCAAGCTACTTCCACGCATGTAACAATAAAGTATGGCCAAGAATGTAATAAGTTCAATAAGCTCATGATAACAATAATTCAATGAATGAATGCTTTAATAAGAATCATGAGAAATCAAGAATGACTTAAGCAAGGTTATGCTTATGGAAATAAATCGACAGCATAACGGTACGTTCTTTATCTTCCACTAATTATATTAGGTTTCTTGATCAATATGATAAGTTCTAGATCCTCAATAGTCCATCTAGAAACCTTGGAATATCAACCCTTGGTCCACCTTGGGTTAAAATACTCAAGCAGTGTGACGGTCGTGTACTGGCCGTTACATCATGTGACGCTCCAGTATTAGGCCGTTACATTAGTCTGAATCCAGAACCAAGAAATCGGACTCAGTGGAATGTGACGGTCGTATATTGGGCCGTTACATGTGCCTGACGGTCCAATATAGAGCCGTTACACTACTGATAATCAAAAATATCGATAGTGTAATCTAATCAATGGGCTTTAATGGTACAACCAACTCGGCGTCCTAGTGGGAATCCCAGACTTGCGGAGAATTACGGAGGCCTTGAAACAAGATTTCTTAATCCATTGGAAGGAATATCCAATAGAGAGGTCCTCATGTCCAAGAATAATGTTCCTATAGTGCAAAGTGAACTAATGGACAACATACCGGAATATGTGCCATATACTTAAAGAAATGACTCTATAGATAGAAAAGAATGTGTAACAATGCGAAACCAAAATAAAACTCCGTCAATACAACATTGGAAAATCATGATTTAGAATACAAAACTATAGAGTTTTAGCCAATGAAATTAGCATAACTTAAAATAACCTAAGATACATTAATCATGCAATTTGATTATGAATCAGTAACTAAACTTGAAGTCATGATAACAGGTCCATCTTAGCTATCTAAGCTTATTTATAAGTAAACTTAACTGGTTATTATTCTGCCTTGGGCTGACAGAACACAGGTGTCTGACGGTCTAGGATAGGCGCGTTACAGTGCGTGACGGTTTATCGAGGGGCCGTTACAGTAATGTAACGCTCTTGTGAAGATGCGTCAGAACCAACAGAACAGTTTGAACACAATAGATTGTGTGACGGTCTATCGTAAGGCCGTTACAGTCATGTGACGGTCTTACGTTGGTGCGTCAGAGAATCTACTGGCAGTAAACTAAGTAAAGGTTTATGAAAACATAACATGCCTGGAAATCAAAATACTACCACTGTCCTAGTCATGATAACGAAGTATAGGTCAACTATATGCATGGGTTTAGTGAATAGACAGGATAATATCTTTTAATTTCCATTTAGGGCTAAGAGATGCATGAATGTATAGAACTATTAGATCATGAAATTCTTAGTCTATAATGCATGAAATCAAGCACAACCAGAGGGCTTTTATTCCTAACAAGTTGTTTCTGCCAATCATGAGATAACCTACCTCTTCTAAAACCTTTAAACTTCGAATTTGATGCTAGGTGCTACCCTTAGTCCCTTGTACTTCTTGTGATAATTCAGCAACTTCAATCTGCTCTATTTCCTCAGCCTCTTGACCTAAGGATGTGAAATTTTGAGGGTAAGAAGATGAAACTATTGGGAACAAAAAGTTCTAGAGGATTGAGTTCTAATTACTTCGTTTAGATGTCCTAATGTCCTGATCTTCAGAGGACTTTCGTTCAGATTCCTGGGTTGCTAAGGTTGAATCAGCAACTTTGGAAGCTTCTATCTCCTTGATTGCTTGATCTCCTAGCACGAAATTTGGAGAACCATTAGTCTAAAGTATACTAAACAAAAGCTTCTAAAGAACTTACCCGAAATTATGACTCCTTACCTTGATTCTTCACGAGTCAAAAGTAAGGGTCGCTCAGTTCAGAACTAGGTCCTATTTATAGGGTTTTGGCTAGGGTTTAAAGATTAGATTGATTCTAGAGTCCTTAATTTGTCAGAACCTAATCCCTAAGAGTCCTTAGTAATGTTACAAGCTTCCCTAAGTCGATCTCTTATAGATAAGATCCCAAAGTTCTAATATTTTTGCTCGTTCTTTCTTTCACGGAACTAACAGAGTGTAACGCATCAGCCTAGGTGCGTTACAGGGCTGTGGCGGTCGCCCGATAGATCGTTACATTCAACGTATATAAAGTTTCAATTTGATAAAACTCTTTTATTCGTTTATCTACATAATTATCTTATATAAATAGTATTTATCCTTAAAATACGTGAATTAGCTAATTACCCCTCTAGAATATGGGCCAAACTTGATGGACTTGGTCTATTAACCTTTTGGATAATAATTAGATAGGCTAGGTTAACTAATTAGCCTAATTGAGTCTTATAATGACTTATTAATCAAATAACCCCTTCATTAATTTATTTAAGCCTTTATAATTTTCAAAAAATTATTTTAAAATTTAAAATTTATAGATATAAATTCTGGGGCACTACATCATTGCATGTGCTACTCAGTAGCAGGTCGGTGCAATTTGTTCGTCTAGCACAAGCACGGTCGGTGCAACTCTTGCATCAGTGAACCTTTTGCCTCATGCTCATCTTGTGCACATGAGCTTCTAAGTCGGTGCATTCGTTGTACGCATTCGAGTCGGTGCAATATCTGCACCATGCATATAGAGTCTGTGCATTCCTTCTGAGCTAGTTGGTGCATTGGCTGCCGCTACACATGGCTAAGTCAGTGCAACGCCTCTAGTGGCATGTCATCGAGTCGGTGCAATACTTGCACCGAGCACATTAAGTCTATGCAACTCTTATCTTCGCATTGTCGTAGTCAAAGCAAGGCCACTCACGAGTTGACCATGTATGTGCAAACACTTGCACATTGCATATACATAGTGCATCTGTAGGCCTTGTGCTGAAATGAAGCCTGTGCATCTGCTTGTGCATGAATGTTAAGTCTGTGCATCTGTGTGTGAACACCACTTTGAGTCGGTGCATTCCAGTCTGTCAGAATAAATACTCCATGAAATTTCTTTACATCTCGTATAACTGTCTGAAAATGACTTTATATCTAATGTCTTGACAGATGCCTTTTCGTGAAGACTAAGAATGGCACGTGATCCAAGATTGGAGGAAGTGCTAGGATCGTGACACGTGTAAAGTAGTAAATTGGGATGCTGCCACGTGATCAAGGTATTTAGGCGTGAATCGTGGAGAGCACACGCCCTACCTCTCTGTTGTTACTATAAGTAAGAAGCTTCTCCTTCGAGAGAAGACTGATCGTGCCAGAAAAGCTGAAGCAGAGAGAGCTAGCGCTTGAACGATCCAGAGAGAAAAAGGAAGACAGAGAGAGCAGAAAAGAAGGAGAGTTCTGAGAGAAGTGTCTTGAGAGAATTGAGAGAGAAAGATTGTTCTTCAGCCTTTAGGTTCAAAACCAGAGCTGAATTCGCTCAGTGTCGAGCTACATTCCGCTCGTGGGTTTCTTTGTTTCTTCGCTTGTCTTCTTTTTCATTTTTAGAAACTCATTTTCAAGCTGTTTGTCAGTGGAGCAAGCTGTGATGCTCAGCGGGCAGAGGTGTGGTATCCTCTGGACGGGTAAAGCTGTAAGCCCCAGCGGTTGCAGAGGAGGACTCCTCTGGTCGGCGTAAGCTGTAGGCCCAACGGTTGTAGGGTTTCTACCCCGAAGCTGTGGATCAGGGGAAGCTGTGTATCAACAGTTAAGCCACACTCTGGTTTGAGTGTGGGGTGGACGTAGACCTCGGGTTTGAGGTCGAACCACCTTAAAATTCCACTGTCCACTGTGCGATTGTTTGTGGTTTGCTTGTGTCCTTTATATTTGTTCATCGCTCAGTAGATGATTGCTTAAGATCACGTGAAGAGATAATCTGGTTGATCAGTTTCATTCTAGTTGTGATTGAGTGCCTTCCGATCGTCCTACATCAGTTTGATTATTTTTCGCAACTGTTTCTGTTGTAGTAAATTTTAGTGGGTGACCGATCTATTCACCCCCTCTAGATCATTTATCGATACTCCATCTATAGGCATCAGAGCCTCCATCTACTCTATCAAGCATGTGAAGCCGAAGTACAAGATCCTTAAGGCGAGAGTAGGATTCATCCCCTCGAGCCCGGCTCAGAGCATGAGAAGAGGGCAGTGTCCCCACAGGCATAAAAGGGGAGTTCCAAAACAAAATGGCAATATTCTTCTCCTCGAAAAAAGAAAGAAGGAAAAAGAAGAAAGAAAGAAAGAAAGTAAAATTATGGATTTGTGACAAAGTCACATGAAAAGCCTGGTCGTAACTGTGCCCGACCCTAGCAGATGAAACCCCTCCTATTCAAAGAATCAAATCAAAATTTTTCCCACAGCAGGGGCATCTAACGTCAGAATGCTCGGGGTATGGTCCGAAGTTGCCCAAAGGAGAAAGTCGAGTAGGCCTTCAACTAGCTCGCCAGGTTAACGGCTTTGCCAGGTCCTCTCAACAGGTTTACCCCCTACATTCTTCCTTCTCCCCTCAAAAGATGTAAAGCTTGATGGAGGTCCTGAAGGATGAATTATGTCTAGGTTGTAACCTTATTTAACAAAATACATTTATGGTTGTCCACTTCTAAATAACAGAAGCCATTGCCGCGAAGGGGTCTTTGTGTTTCTGGATGGTCAAGACCCCTATCTACCGCACTTAACGATTTCTTATGTTACCTCGGGCTTAGGTCAATGCAAGCGCGTCACCTATCGGTTCGACGGCGTCTGACTCCGGGTCAGCATCGCACGGTTGACCGTTAGGGTTCCAAGGTGTTCCATCATATACCATCTAGAGTTGTGAGGAAATAGACCCAGGTCGGGCAAATTATTTACCTCAAACGTTTTTTGGGTGTATCCCTGTGGTCGGAAGCAACTGGGAGCCTAAGCTTGGCTTGACGGCATTGTCATCAGGATAAGACTTAACCGGCGGGACCATCATTCGAGGAGTCTAGAGGCCCAAATCAACCTAGATGTGCGCTCAGGATACCTGGGAGGTAATTTAGAAAACCCCCGTCTCCATGTAGGTCAGGTGCCACATGGGTGGTCACCAGGCGTTCCAAAAAAATCAAAAAAATCAAGAATCAAAATCAACAAAAAAACCAATATATTCAAATCCTAAAAAAATCTAAAAATTCATAACTCCAAAATATATATATATAAGTACAAAATACCAAAAAATACACAAAAATCCAAAACCCAAAAATATGTTTTGCATCTGCATGAGCATTGCATGATCATATTTCCCTTTTTGCTTACATTTCGCTTGCTTGCTGTGGACGCACTAATTTTCGTTGGTTGGTTGGTTATTCGTTTATTGGGTTTGTTTGGTTTATTAAGTGTGTGGGCGTGCCAGTCACAAAGTGACAATTTATTCGGGCTTCGTGGAAGCCCATGGTGCGCTCGATCTGACTCGGTCAGACGATTGTGTGGTTCATGTCGGGACCAGATCCCCCCGCGCCATAAAGGTTGCAGCGTCATTTACATCCCCCATACGGGGGAACACCCTTGATTAATTGCCGAATTAGGGGCCCCGCGGCCTAAAAGAATTAATACTAATTGCGTAAAGGTAAGAAGGAATAAATCACACTGGGAGCCCGCATCGGGATACGAGCCATCGGTCGTGTTGGTCACTCACGGATCTTTTCATGTTCGGACGAAAGTTCACAATGGAAACACGACGGAAACCGGGGTGAATCCGTTCGAATGTCTGCCGAATGTGCGACAATTTTAATAATGGCTCGAAAGGGATTCGGCCTGAGAAACGGGTCCGGTTTAATCGGAATGTCGGCCCAAGGCAAGGTCGGGGCTTGGCCATGTCGGGACAAATCCCAAGACTCAGGCCCGGTCCGCGAGGGCAACATTACTGTTCCTTCTACACCGGGTCACGGGGAAAGATGGGGCTGCAATATGGGCCTTAGCATTTTTTTTATCTGGGGTTTTAATTATATGCTTTTCCTGTTGTTTATTTCCCTTTAGGCCTTTGTTTCGAGTGATTTTTCTATTTGTTTATTATTATTATTATTATTATTATTATTATTATTATTATTATTCGATTATACATCTTGCCCATTTTGTTTATTTATTATGTATTCGGATTTATTTATTTATTATAATTTTTATTATCATTATCATTATATTTTTTTTTGAAGGAGGAGTGGGCCGTTGGGGGTTGAGAAAGTGCACCGGTGAAGGGGCTGGGGAGTGTGTCGGATAGGCTGTAGCAGGGCGTACCGGGTGAGGGAATGGGTGCGTGCCGGCGAAGGCCTAGCCGGGTATACCGGGTAATGGCTAGATGGGGTGTGCCGGTGGAGAGGAGCTGGAAGGGTGCGCCGGCCAGGGCATGGCCGGGTGTGCCGGGCTAGCGAGGGTCGGACCATACCGGGTAAGGGGCTCAGCTGGAGGTGTATCGGCCAGGGAGTGTGCCGGCCAGGGTGAGGCTGGAAGTGTGTCGGGGGAAGGGCTCAGGCAAGTTGTACCGGTGAAGGCCCAGGAGGCAGGTGTGCCGGGTAAGAACGGTGAGGGGACCCATTCCTCTTCAACATTCTTATGTCTTCTCTTCTTCCTTGATTTCATGCAGTTCATGTGGGTTTTCTCTTCCTTTCTCTTAATTATTTTCCCTTCTTTCTTCTTCACATGACGAGTGTTCAAGCCGCGTGATTATCATTCAGTCCGGTTCTCTTCACGTTATCCGCCGTTCTCTTGCCTTGGTTGAAGCATTTTACCGTTGTTCATTTTATCGGTTTGTTGCTTCCTTCTATCTCGTAGCATGTTATTGTTCCATTTGTTTGTTGCTTCCTTTTGTCTTTAAATATATTATCATCTTCATTTGTTTGTTGCTCCCTTTTGTCTTTAAACACGTTATCATTTCTGACGAAAATTTGGCAGCATCTCCCCTTGACCCGAGTGATAAGGGAGATAAAGGGAACGCACCCACATGGAGTGGCGGAACCCGACAATTGGAGGTGTGTGCCAAAGGCGACAACACCTTTGATAAAACCTCGGAAAACCCGGAAGAAACGACGGACCGGAGACCTCTCTAGGGTTGGCTAGGGAGTGCACCGGGCAAGAAGGAGGGACTGGTGATTAGTGTGCGGGCCAGGGAGACTCAAGGCGTGCCGGGCTGGGAGAGGCCAGGGTGTGCCGCTGAGGGGCTGTGCCAGGGAAGGCTCCAAGGGGCTGAGGGTGCACCGGCCAAGGGCTGTACCGGTGAAGGGGTATAAGGTGTGCCGGGGAAGGGAAGGCCAAGAGTGTACCGACCAGAGAGGCTGTGCCGGGGAAGGGCTGGTCTGAGGGAATGAATGCCGAGGGTTGCCCAGGTAAGTTGGGGCTGGAGAAGGGAGGAAGGCCAATGGTGGTGTTGGTGGTTGGGTGTTCAAAAGAAGAGGAGGGGCCTCTCCCTTCAGGAAAATGGACGAGGGTGAAGGCCAGGGATCCCATGAAAGGGGCTGTGACAGAGGGGAAGAAGGCCCACACTGGGGACCAAACCATCGGAAGGAAGAGGAAGAAGGGTTCAAACGCACACATTCGGGCATAAATCAAACACGGTAGCAAGAAATCCAAGAAGGGGAAAAATTCCATTCATGAAGAGAAAGGGTCATAACCGACCATGTACACTTCAAAACACCGGGGTAGAAGATACAATAGTGGGAGGAAGAAGAAGGCACGGAGGAGAAGAAATAGGGGAGTTAGGGTCGAGCAGGGGCGACAGCTCCCCGCTCTTCCCTCTCCCCTGCACTACATTCACACCCACACTCCCTCCCTCTCTCTCTTTCTTACTCTCTCTCGTCACCGACGGTCACTGGAGGGCCTTCCTTCTTTCTATCTTCTTCTTCCTCTGGAGGCGGTGGCTCTGTTCTTCTCTCGATGTGCTCTCTGCGTCTTCTGTGTGTATGTGGTCTCCGTGTCTGTGTTGTTCACCGGAGGAGAAGGGTTTTTAATACCCCCAACGGCAGGAGCATTCGAGCAGGAGCGGCGATGGCGGAAAGTGACCGGCCTTAATGGGGATTTGACTTCCCCTTCTTCGGTGGCAGGAGGTAGGCAGCGTGTCTTCCTCCCTAGACGACACCTCAGCGAGCCCACTGCGCGCCAAGGATCTTTAGGGCGTGGACGTTGGATTCAATTTGCCGGAGGTGTTGAGGAAGAACACGCCCAGGTGTGCCGCTGGAAGAGCCAGCAGCCCGTGCCGCTGGAAGACCCAGAAAGCGTGACGTTGTGAGGCCCTGCAAGTGTGCCGCTGGAAGGGATAGCAGGGTGTGCCATTGGAAGGCCACCCTAGTCGTGCCGCTGAAGGGGCAATCGGTAGCGTACCGGGCAGGATGTCCATGGGGCGTACTGCTGGGGGCACCTGGACGAGTGTGCTGGTGAAGCTTCATGGCGGGTGTGCCGTTGAGGGCTTGGCCGGGGAAGCGTACCGCTGAGCGGGGCGCGCCGTTGAGCGACCGGGTGTGCCGCTGGGCGGGTGTGCTGCTGGGCGCCATGAGGCGTGCCGCTGAGCGGGCATGCCGTTGGAGGGGCACTAGAGCGTGCCGCTGGGCGGCACGGGTGTGTGCCGTTGAAGGCAGCAGGAGTTTGCCGTTGAGATAGTCTTGAGCCCGTTTCAAGCCTGATCACCGGTCCACTTAGTTCTCTTCGGGGCCCACGGGTTGTGAGCTTCCTGGGGGTTGATTTCTCTTCGCTGTCGTGACTCCGGAGATAGCTTCACGGCAGTGTGTGTTTGTTCCGAGAGTCCGGATGGCCTATTTTCTCCGCAGCTTTTTCAGTTGAGGTTGTTGTTGATGTGGGACGGGTCGGGACATATGAACGTGCACTTTTACACGTCCACACTTGCATACGCATATCACGTTTCCTTTTTTCTAAATCTTGTTAATAAGATTTAGCCCTATGACCCTGCATCGAGAAAGGTACTATCTGCTTTTGGCAGGGGACTAAAAACATACTACACTAACCTTTTCCCTTTAGTGTGGTTGGAACAGGTAAGAAAGGGAAGACATCGTCAAGCTAAATCAAGACAAGTACACTGAAGAAAGCTCATTTCATTGCCAAACATGTCCATTACATTCCATTGAAACAACATCCTAGGGGCATACCCCCAGTGTACAAAAGGGGCAGCTGCTACTTAGCCGCACATATCTCTCTCTATCTCTCTACCTCATCCTAATCTGTGTCAGTACGAGGTCGGCTCCGCCGACTGTCAGCCTCGTCCCCGTCTCTGCCTCCCATGTCTCGCAGCCGTGATGGCCGCGAAGCTCTCGAACCTGACGCGGTTGGCTGGATCGCTCCTCGTTCCGCAGGAGACGACATCATACCCATAAGCTTCTCTACAGTGAAATGCACATCTCCTATGGTCTGGAGTGACTCAGAAGGAGTCGCAGGCCTCACTCCCTCTCCCGGGGCACCCCTGCCCTGGTACCTCCGCAACACCCATCGTCGCAAGGCCTCTAGCTGATCAAGAGCACGCTGCTCCCGAACCGCCATCACCATCTCTCAAGCACGCGACTCAGCTTCTCTTTCCTTCGCCTCAGCTAGGCGAACCTCGATCCTCTCAATGGAGCTCAGCTCTCCAAGACGGCGTGTCAACTCCTCTATCCGTGCATCTTGCTCTCGCCGGACGGCCAGGCCGGCCGCCAGCTCCTTCCTCTACAGAAAACAAACAAGTCATGTAAGACAGGCAAAGATGATAAAGAAGAGAACTGCTTTTAACTTGAGTGCTAGGTTCTTACCGCCTCGGCCAGCTCGGCCTCTCGCTCCTCGGCTCGCTCGATAGCCCCAGCTAGGCGATCCTCCAGCTCCTCCAGGGCACTAACTCGAGTCGAAGGGCTAGCCTCTCCACCTACTCTCACTCGCACGTAGGCCAATTCCCCTCGCTGGCATGGCAAATGGGCAAGCAGTTAGTCAATTCAATCAATTCTGAATTTCTTATCAATTAATTTGTTTTGACTTACCATCTCTCGGATCTCGTGCCACAAGTTCACTATCATCTGATTAAGGACACCTATTCGATCCTTGAGTATTTTCACAGCCTCAGTCTCTAACATCTGCACACCACATCCTCAAGCTCACTTAGCACTTTGCTTAAACAAGAACATCACAATCAAGAGCTAAGAGAGCTACTCACCTCTCGAGTGTCGAGACGAAGCCGTCTACCATACCGGTCCTGACAATCTGCCAAGTAAATCTTGCTACTCCTCACGGTCCGGTCATGCTCCAGTGAGGGGCCTTCCTGTAGTGCCTCTGCCTCTCTACGGTAGCGGGAGGCCCAGTCTTGATCGCTCACCGAGGTTCGACGATGTCCTCGATCTGACTCATGCTCGGTTGGAATCGCGACTAGCGGCTGATCCCACCCCAGCGTCCTCTTCACTAAGCGAAGGAAGAGCGGCTCCCTCAGGTTCACGCAGAACAGCATGGTATCCATGTGAAACCAAGCTCGCCCCTCCCTCACCCAAGGCTGAGTGGTGGTATCCTCTGTCGCGTAGGGAGTCCAAATCACCTGCCACACATCAAAGGAAAAGATGAATGTTTTGATAATTGAGTACACAACAAATGCTAAAACAAGTTACACAACTCTTTTATTCAAGACACTCACCCGGTGGGGAGGGTACTCATCCAGTGCTGTCCTGAGGTCAGAGAGTCTAGTGGCCACTAAGCACCGATCCCGGACCATCTCCCATCGAGCCATTAGAGGAACCATCTGCATTAGGGCTCGCGGGATCGTGCCGCGACCTAGAGGGAATCGAGTGTACCCCCAAATCTGAAAACACAAAATCTCAATCAATCAATCAAATTTTGAATCAACATGCTTAGAAAGGGGTAGACTCTATACCTGCAAGAAGGGCGTGAAACCTCCCAGGTTCCCTGAACCTGGGCGTACTGGATCCAAGTGGGCGAAGAGGTGCGCCAGCATCACTCTTCCCCACGCAAGCTGAGGTCCCTGTTCTAAGTCTCGCACCAGTAAGAGATACTTCAGATTCACCTTATTTGATGCAGTAGCAAACAACATTCTCCCAAAAAAGTACAAGAAGAAAAGTCGCAACTCCTGCTGCTCACTCCTCCCCTGAGATCTGAGTCTCTATCTCACTCACCCTGAGAACACATCCAAATCCTCTAGCGGCCCACGTGTCATCCTCGCGAGCCCCATCGCTGCACTGATCTTCTCGGGCGGAATACTGGTCACTGGTCTCCTGGATCGAGCCAGCTGAGGCCCGAGCAAGTCCTCTATGTCCTCGCGATAATCTCTCAACTCACGGCCGAGCACCGGGGCCCCTGCCACTGGCAATCCCGTCAGGAATGCCACATCCTCAAGCGTGGGGATCATGTGCCCCCACGGCATCACAAACGCTCTGCAACTATCCAACCCTCTCTCTCGTATCGCCGTCAGGAAGGTGGCATCGACCTGGAAGGGTCGGATCCTGAAGAACGGGCCGAAGCCCATTCTATCCACCCTCTCTCGTTGCCCAGGAGGAAGGGCATGATACCAAGCCCATACCAAGTCCCATGTGACTCGGGCTCGTATTCTCCTTAGACCCTGCACACATTAGAAAGAAGAACACAAGAAATCATTAGATCTTCCAAGCCATTCCACTTTTTCTCATAATTTTTCCACTTCCACAAGCCCTGGGAGCAGGGAGGCCAAAGTGTTGGTCGCCTACTTCCCTGGGCAGCCAAACCCCTGGCCGCCCTCACCCCATCAGTGGGCGACCAGCGACCTGCACACCCAGGCTTGTGGGCAGCCAAACCCCTAGCTGCCCACTGGTTCGCCCCCCTCCAAGCCTTCCTCCGACCTCCATCTCCCCATAAAACACATAAACACGAGAGGATCTAATGAATTCAAGGTAGGGGTATGAAACTTACCTTCCCAGGTTGTTCTTTTCTCTCTTGGTCAGGCTCGCCATCATCCGAACCCTCGTCTTCGTCATCCTCTTCCCCATCTTCAACGTCGGCCGGCCCTTCGTTGGGGATAGCTCCTCCCGCATCACCTCCATCGTCTCTATTCTCCTCCAAGCTTGCAGAGACCGTGGCCGAAGAAGACGAGCTCGCCGTAGCTTCCTCTTCCTCCTCACTCGAAGAAGAGGGATTGGGCACAATGTCAAGCCGAGCCCTTCTACTTCTCCCCATTGCTCAAATTAGAAGATCTAAGTGGCTAGAATCTCACTCAAGCAAGGATCTCACTCTCCAAGTTCTCCAGCCCTCGAGGCGTCCATAACAAGGGTCGCCCAAATGAAGGAGGCGGCCACCCTTTTATGAGCCCTCAAAGCAGAGGGCGGCCAAGGTACTGGCCACCCAGGCTTTAGTGAAGGCGACCAGTACCCTGGCCGCCCTCCCCCTCTGTCAGCAAAAAAACAAAAAAAAGGGAAGAGAGAAAAATGTAAAAATCAACAAAAATTCATGCAAGTCCGATCACATAAATCCATCCACACAACTTTATTCCATCTATTAAGTTCCACAACCATTCATTTATTTTCCTAACAAAAGGAAAAAAATACCAAAAACAGTTCATTTGTTTTAACATAATCCTAAGAAAAATGCTGAACAAGCTCTAATCAGGTGCGCCTCCTCATGAAGAATTCATTCACCGTTGGCCTAAAGCCTCGTAGGTAGCTCACGTAGCACCTCAAGTCATCTTTGTCCTCTTCCACGTCCACTTTAGCCTTCACGGTGGTGGCATGGCATCTGCACGCCTTCTCGATCCTCTCTAGTCGCCGTCGATCCGCGTCGGTCCCCAGAAGGCGCTTTGCAACCAATCCTCCTTTTGAAGCCTCCAACGGGATCCGTCTGGGTAATCCCACCTGGCGATGGCAGCGGTGCCCCTGGTACAACACCAAGTCCTCTGCCCCCACAAGCCATAACTCTTGCTCTGACGATCCACGCACTTTAAATTCCTCATGTCGATACATCATCGGCACGAACACAAAGTCATCCTCAGGCAGGAAATTCAGATAGTCACGCCAGTCATCTCTGGTCTTCAGTAATGCCGTCTTCCATATCACTTGATCTTCAGGACCAAAGATAGCCCTCGCGGGGTAGATGGTGCTCTTCTCAAAAATCCGGGAAGTAGTGGTCGCCTCATTGTCAAAATCAAAATTCAGGTGGACTTCCATCCATAGCTGCAGAAGGTATAAACTGCCCATGGTGCTGCCGCCTAGGCTCATCTGAGTGAGCCCGCAGTACATGTGAGCCAGCACGGCTCGAGAAAGGGAACGTCCTGTCCACAAGAGAGTCAGGGGCCCCACATACTCTTGCCTCAACACGTCGCCTGACGTAGGGAAGAGTAGTGCCCCGCCCAAGCACAACGTCACGCCGTGCATTAGTCGATCTGCTTCCACTGCCTTATCCTTCACATGGCTCACAAGCCATCTTGCTAAGCGGTCGACTAGGATCCCTCGCTGGTCCGTCATCCGGTGGACTTCGCGCTTGTCTCTTACAATCTCTGCTAGGATCTCATCCCAGGGAGGAAGGTCGATCAGCTCGCCTGCCTCCATGTCACCCCACTGGAAGATAAGGTCTAGTTCTTCTACCAGTATTGAGGCTTCGAACTCAGGGAAAACGAAGGTGTGCGTGTCAGGATGCCACAGCTCGATCAGTGCCGCCAACGATTCCCAGTTCTACCTCATGCTGTTGAAGCGCTTCACCATGATGACTAGCCGGATCAGATGCCACTGATGCATGAATACCCTCATGGCGGGAGTAATCGCATCCATCAAATCATGAAGCCAGCCGTAGCGACGGGCATGTCATGCCCCAGGGAAAGCAGGCACAGGCTGCATCATTTGGAAGAAAGAGAAGAGAAGAGAACATCAATAACCATGCTAAATCCCATCAACAAAAACACAAAAAAGAACAAAAGAAGAAAACCAAAAACAACAACAAAAATAGCTTACACATGAGCCATACCTTGCCCTGCTTCACAAGATTGCTTAAGTGACCGGACACATCAGAGAGAACACCAAGCTCGTGATCTCCTGATGGAGTAGAAGAAGACGTCATTGTCTATTCCCTCTTTTGAACTACTCCTTTTGCTTCAATCCTTTGATCAACTACAGAATACAACCCTGCCCCGTGGTCCTTATAGGCTAAGAGTCCCACCTGACTCGAATTCCAACAGTTTTGGGATAAGAGTAGGAGGGCAGCCAAACCAATGGCCGCCCAGACCTCAAGGTGTATATCACCCTGGCCGCCCTCATTCCCCCCTTTGTGAAGCTATGCTTGAATGATTATATATTGTTTGGCTTAATATCTTGGTCGTTCATTAAATGAAATGCATTATCGTTCTATTCCTATTATCATTGATGAACTTTACTGACGTGTGCTAATGCAGCTACAGGTCTCCACACCCATGGGACCAGAAGGTGATAAGGCCTTGTTACCTTACATCGTAGGTAGAACGCCGGAGGCTAATAGCTTCGGGCGTATAAAATCTGAGTTCCTCTCTAAAAAAACCATGAGAAGTTGATATTCCTTAAGCTATTTGATAGCCGCCTGCTGCCTAACACGGGATGACGGACTTCCCGAATTCTCGACTATGCTGAACTACAATGTGGAACGATGGACCCCACTGGGATCCTGACCACGTCTGTCACCAAGCATAGGATGACGGACTTCTCGAACTCTTGACCGATTCGTTCGGAGGCAGGCAAATAAATCCTCCGGCTTTGCATTAGATAGGTTTTTATTTTTGAACCCAGCATGCATCATATAGGTCCTTTTTTTAGCCCCATTTTGAAAATCCAAAAAAAGTATATATGCAAAAGAAAACAAAATGCATACATCTCATCTGGAAGCCGTGACACATAAGGAAGGGAGGCCACGTTGATCTGACCAACCTATGGTCCTCTGGTCCCCGCATCTGGTTTTTCGAGTCCTTCGATTTTTGCCGAATTTTGCACGAATAAGTCTATGTAATTCCACTCCGATTTGACGAGCAGAAAATATGTTTTATACAAGGCCGTTTTGAGTAGCTCGCGATTCAACGAGTCATTGTATTCCCATATCCTGATCCTTTTACTTGACTTTGTTTAGGTCTTATATCTCCTTGAGCACTGGATGCGATCATCCCCTCAAGTCCCGCAGCGCCATGCTAGGGGGCCCCACGTGGCCGCAGATACAAGCCTCTTAGATTAATTGTCCTTCTTTACCTTTGCCAATGACTTACTTGATTACTTGGTGCTTATGCGACCCTGCGTGAAGTTTATTTTCCGCTCAAGAATCCCCTTGAAAGTGTTGCCCTCATTAGGCTTGTTTCTTTACCGAAACAACCATTTATCAGTCCGCCGGGTTCCCTTGCAAAATGGGCGTTCCGGAGGGACATTTGCAGACGCCTAATTTCGGACATCCCGCGGATCCCCAAGGGACTTTCATGTGAATGACGCTTAATTGTCGTACTCGTTTTATCGATGTTTAAGTTTTTAAAGTCTAGCCCATAGCCTTAAGCTATTGGGCCTCATCCATTTAGGGGCCCAAGAACCAGGGTCTGGGTGGCCAAGGTGCTGGCCGCCCCTCACCCCTGGGCGACCAGGGCGATGGCCGCCCTGGTCTACTGGGCGACCAGACTCCTGGCCGCCCTCCCTTTCCAAGGTGGCTAAAAGTTTGGCTGCCTTCCCCTGTTTACCTGGTCAGAGAACGTGGCCCTGCTCGTGGCCACATCCTCTCCCCCGTTCTGCAAGATTTCGACCCATGTTCTGTAACTCCCAGCTCGTCGAACCAAAACTTTACCACCTCCAGTGTAGGAGGAGGGGTGGGGGACATTCGGAGGGAAAAAAGGGAAGGAGTTTTGGAAGTTCGCGCACGGGGAGGAGAACGGAGCTCTCACCGAGGAGAACTCACGGAACTTCATCCCGGAGGCTATCATCTTCTTCCTATGAACCTGGTTTGAACGCTATACTCCCTGCTCCTACTTGTATTACGGCTTCCAGGTAAGTGTAGCATTGCATGTAGTGTTCTCCTAGACCCCAACTTAAGAGGTTTCTTCCTAAAAACTAAGGGGAGGTGGGTGGCCGAAAGTCTCGGCCATCCCTCCTTCCCACCACCCCCAGGTACCTTTGCCACCATCGTTCTTGTATCTTTCCGTTTGTTAGAATATATACTGCACTATAAGTTTCACTAATGGCCTTCTTTTTTATTTTATTTTGAGCTACGTTGCAGGACTTCAACACAAGGGACGAGCAGGGTTCCTTGCCCTTGGTCGGCCGAGGACGAGGAAGAGGGAACCCACATCTCTTCATCTTGAACATCTCCCCGTGATCATCACCCTGCGAGGTTCAGGTAAAACGACCTTTGGCGATCACGTTCTGACTCTTTTGTTCCTCTGTAGGTACCATTGCACGGAGATATCCCATCCCCAAAGCATCAAGCAAGCCCGCATCCCCCATCGATCCAATCCAACCAACCCAAACAAACATTCCCCATCTCCGGGCGCTTATAGTGCTCTCATCAAGCAACATCCAGCAATGCACGATTATCGAGGTCGAGGCCGGGCAGGGTGCTTTCATCAAGCAACGTTCGATGGTGCATGAATATCGAGGTAGAGCCCGGACAAGGTGCTTCCATCAGGCAGTGTTAGAGTCATGCATGACTATCAAGGCAGGGCTCAGACAGAGTGCTTTCATCAAGCAGCGTCTGAGGTCATGCACGAATATCGAGACAGGGCCATGTAGAGTGCTTTCATCAAGCAAGATCTGGGGTCGTGCACGATTATCAAGGCATCTAGGGTGCGTCCATCCTAGCAGGGGGCCGCATTTTAGGGGGTTTATGTTCGGGCTAGACGTCGTATGAGAGACAAGCATGCGACATGCCCTCGCCGTGAGCCTAGCAAACACAAAACCAGCCAACCAAGTCCTTCGCGTGCCTTTGTAGTCCCGGGGGTGAGCTTCATGTATGTTTTGACCCTAGGCCACCCATGGGGGGGTTTTATAGAGTTTGGAGGGGGGTTTAGGCGGACCAACCCAAAGGGTATGGGTTGGTCCATGTAAAAAGGGGGGGGGGGGTTTACACAGGTTTGACTGGGCATTCCTGAACGCGGCCGCCTAAGCAATCGTGTTATCAAGAACGCAGTTGCTTAAGCGACTGCGTTCAGCTCTAAAACCTGACACGTGGGCCAGGGCTTTAGGCGAGTTTGACCGGTGTTTTTTCCCTCTAGAACGTAGTTTTCTTGGAGACAGCATTATCCCTGACACGTGGGCCATGGTTTAGGCGGGTTTGACTGGGCTTTCAGGAACGCGGTGGCTCTGGCGACCACGTTATCATGAACGTGGTTGCCTAGACGATCGGGTTCCCCCTGACATGCGGGCCAAGGTTTACTCGGGTTTGACCAGCCATTTTTCCCTCTATAACGCAGTTGTGAAGGATACCTGTGGACGTGGATTTTTTCATCATCGTCATCTACGTATGTGGATGTGGATATGATGTCTTTGTTTATTTATTTAATTTGGTTTATTGGGTTGATTGGTTGTTTATTGATTTATTGGTTTATCTATTTATTGGTTCATTGGCGTGCCAGTCACCGAAGTGACAATTTTATTGTGCGCTCGATCTGACATGGTCAGTCGATTGTGAGTGATCGTGTCTGGACTAGAAGTCCGTCATACCCTGAACGCTATGACGTTAATTACGTCCTCCCTAAGGAAGACAACCCTTGATTAAACGCTAGAGGTAGGAGGAAGGCAGCGGTAAAGCCGTGTGCTCAAAGGAGACAGAATTCATCTGTTTACAAGACGTTAAACGTATTTGAACAGAGCAGGGGTTTATTAATTACGGGAGAAACCCGACGGCATATTCCCACCATCTTGGATGATGCCAAGTGGGGAATATGAAACCACCCATGCAGCGGCAGGGTAGGCTCCGCAAAAGATCGGGTATATAGACATAACCCGGAATCCGGATAGGGACCGGCCTGATGTAACACACCCGGTACGAGTGCAATGTCTTATTAATATCCCCCCTTTGGAGGGCCGTCAGAGATCACGCAAGGGCATAACTCCGTGGGCCAGCGGGGTTAGAGGAGAATACCACACTCGATTGGTGGGGATATGTAAATTTCGGCAGCATGTTCCCTCAACCTGGATTATGCCAAGGAAGGATAGGTCATCATCCACGGAGAGCCGGGACAACGACCGAACAAAGATGGGCACCAGGCCCAGGGACATCTCTTGCCTTCATATTATTGATCAATATTCCCTTGGAACCCATCAGAACACATGTAATGACATGGTTCTTTGGGTTCATAAGGCAGCGGTGAAATCCAGATTCGGGACGAGAGCTGTAGGGGAGGTCTTCCCCATTATTGTATCTCATCAAGACACAAGTGATGGTCTGTGAGTATCCCCTTAAACAGATGTAGGGGAGATTAAGAAGTTTGAAGAAGAACGGTGCAGAGATGGGCCTCGGAGTGGGTTTCGTTTGACTGAAGGAGGGATCTCGGCGTGGTCTTTGGCTTGGACAAAGGGGGCTCTCGGCCTGGACATTTAATGGACAAAGGGGGGCTCTCGGCCTAGTCCTTTGGGTTGGCCAAAGGGGGTTCTCGGCCTGGTATCTGGTGGATGGAGAGGGGCTCTCGGCCTGGTCATTGGGCTGGCCAAGGGGCTTCTCGGCAGCCAAAGAAAGGCTCTCGGCCGGGGGTTCTCGGCGGCCAAAAGAAGCTCTCGGCCGGGGGTTTGGCCGGCCAAAGAGGGAGGACAGCCTCTCGGCCTGGAGGTTCTCGGCGGGCACCTGGGCGCGCCGGAAAGGGGGGGCGCCGAGAGGGGCATCATCAAGCTTGGGCGAAAAAGGGGGTGTGAACGACTGTAGGCATAGGGGGCTCTCGGCAGAGGGCTTCCCGGCGCGCTCCTGGCCGCGCCGGGAATCTACACGCCGGGAGCCTTGCACATATAGCCTCACGTGGAAAGTATTGGTAACAGACGGGGTTGTCGTTTAGCAAAAGAAGGGGAAGGCCTCTCGGCCTTATGGTTCTCGGCGGGGAAACTCGCACACCGAGAAGACGAAATGCAGAAGGATTTCAGGGTTTCAGAGCTCAAAAATGATGCTCTGTTTAGATGTTTTCTGGGATTTCAAGCTCGAATTGATGCCGGGCCAGAAGTGCAAAAGGGGAATTTCATGGAGGCTTCTATTAGAAGGGTGCCAAGGGATTTGAACGGTGGAATTAAATGGAAGAAATCAGACCATCACCTGATCCTGTGGAGGGTTTTGACTGTCTGTTGCAGGCCATTTGGGGGAGCCAAGAGATGACTATCCTCCGACCCCTCCAGACGAGCCCAGTGACATTAAAACAAACGGAGAAGGAGGGACTCTCAACGTATAGACTTCATGCCCTAAGCATTCAATATTTAGAATGGAGGACCTGAGATCGGATCATCGTTTATGAGAGCTGGACAGCCCAGGAAACCAAGAGACTGATATCTCTGGTTCCTGAACCGCATAAGAGGGCTCGTCAGAAAACTCAGGTTATATATATAGGGAAACAGCCATTGAGATCGGAGAGGGAAGAAGAGAACAAAACTCAATAACCCATTGGATGGGGGTAGGAGTCCTATCCTCGTCCCTCTTCGAAGAACAAACCCATACGATCGGCTTCGAAACCCGAAGAGTCTAATCTATATTTCTTTTAGACAAAGGCCATATACGTAGGGAGACAGACAGAGATCGGATGCCTTAATCCATCAATGCCCAGACGGGCCATCTCGATGTTTCATTGCATTGCATAAAGAAAGTCTTACACTGATCATGAAAGAAAAATGCAAGGCAGAAAGCTAAAAATCAAGGCCGAAACTCTCCGGCTACAGTTGATAAATCGAGAAAGGACTCGTTATATTACATCAGATAAAGAAAAAATAAACATGGAGGAGGGGAGGGTGGAGCATTGACTCCTCTCCCTCCCCAGTGCCCACCTGGAGCTTTCCTTCTTCTTCTCTTCTCTGTTGGTTGAAAGGGGGGGGGTGGCTCTTGCTCTCCGATCGGGACTCCCTCTCTATCTTTCTATTGCTCTATCTTTTTTTTTTCTTTCTTCCGATCGATCCCCTTTTTCTATCTGGCTTTCTCTCTTCTTCCTTTTGCCGTCTCCGTCCTCTCTTTCTTCGAAGGGAGGGGGTTTTATAACCCTTTTCCTCTTCCTTCTCGGCAGGCACCTTCACGGCGCGCTTGACGTAGGCTTCCCGGCGTGCTCAAATTTGATCTCTCGGCGCCAGTATCTGGGCTTCGACATGGGCTTTCGGCGCCACCTTCATATAGGCCCACTTGGGATTTCTTTAAATGTATCATCATCCCAAAGGGTCTATCATCTATGAAATATCTTGTATTGAAATCATGATTGCAATTTCCATCAGTCCGCAGACAGGGTTTTATCAGTCCGTAGATAGGGGTTTCATCAGTCCGCAGACAGGGTTTTATCAGTCCGTAGATAGGGATTTCATCAGTCCGTAGACAGGGGTTTCATCAGTCCGCAGACAGGGTTTTATCAGTCCGTAGACAGGGATTTCATCAGTCCGTAGACAGGGATTTCATCAGTCCGTAGATAGGGGTTTCATCAGTCCGTAGACAGGGATTTCATCTTATCAATATCGTCACTCGAATGGCGACGAGCTCGGACATCAGCCCTAGTCTGGGAAGACCTCGGCCGGGTGCATAATCTGTGGAGACGATTCTTCTTCTGCTCTATCTTCTCAGGAGCCTTTACCATCTTCATCTGCCGGCGCTGGCTTCATCTTTATCTCATATTACTTCCGTCAGTAAGCCGACATCTGACTTACCCTGGCATATCGTCCGTGACTTCTTGGACGTAGCAGTAGTACGGCTCTTCTTAAAGGGCTGGAAGATCTCATTAGTCGAGTGACTGCTGCTTTATCAGTGCTGCCGTCTGAGTGACATTGGCACCGGGCATCAGCTTTGGCCGACAAGGGCTTTAGCTGGGTGAAAGGTTGATCAGCTTCATCATTAGTCTTTCACTGTTGGTCAGATCTTCTTTTCAATTATGCTTCCACCCTTGTTCGTTTTCCGGGTGTCAACAATACCGCATTCAGAAACAGGCAGGCTAGTCCGCGTAGAGGGGGTTTACGTGGGCCAGAGAGGTTGGGGGCTTCTTGGTTCGAGTAAACCTCTCCCCCCCACGGGGTTCGGATGGACCAGAATGGCTGGATTTGACCTGGAAGAGAGGGAAAGGTCATGCAGGTCCTACTGGGAGTTAAGACGGGCTGGAGCAAAGGGTTTGAATGGGCCATAGTTGCATGAGCCCGGGATTTAGGTGGGCCAGAATGACTGGTTGGATTTAGGGGTTTAGGTTAGTTAGGTGAGTTGGGGCTTACATGGGTCAGGTGGACTGGGTGATGAAATAACTTACTTGATTCTAGCCCCGGATCAGTCGGACTCGGTGCTCGCGTGAGCTCTGTCTTAAATGCGGTGAACCCGGGTGTGATGTGACTATCGGATCCGCCAGTGTTCGCGTGCTTACGGAAGGTGTGTCGAGAGTTGTTCCATGCTCCTCCGTCATGCACCACGAGAAGCGATGGGTTGCTGGGAGTCTCGGATTCGCCCGGTAACTGGGGTATCGGCATGATGATGCCGTTTGTCTGGTAGTCGGGGTGACCCCCGCTTGTTATGGTGTGTCGTTTGATCCGACAAAATGTCTCGATTTTTGAGCTCACCTTGACTGGTGGAGCACCTTTGGCATTGTGCCATTTTACTCTATTTAGGGAGTATTTCCCTATGCTTAATCATCAATTAATTAGAGAAAATAAGCAAGTGCCAACAGGGACCTTTCCCCTAATTCCTGGTGCATTCTGTGTGGTTTCGTCTTCATCTGCAACCAGGCCTCGGTTGCACCTAACGTCTTCCTCTTTCGGCAATTTTACAGCCTTCAGTGTTGTCCTGCTGATACGTCATCCTTTTATTTTCGGGCTAGGAAGGACAGGAGCATTATTCGCGTCACTTCCTTGGTCTCTAACATTAAGCGCTGGTCCGAGCGCTATGTCCTTATTACAAGGGTAGGAGATAGCGGACACCCGAGTGATAGAAGTTTCGCCGCGAGCTCCCGCCCTCCTAGTGTTGACAAGCTGCCTACACCAACCGCTGAGGAGGCCAGGGTGATTAAGGCTCTTCTTTTCCACCCCCTCGGTGATGCCGACACCAGGCTGACCCCGGCGGTGCTTCGAGAGCTGGGGTTAAGCCCCCCACTACCTCATGGTACTAACTTTGTTGTTTCTTTCACTTCTCGGTCGCTCGTTGGACTAATCTTCTCAGTGCTGCTCTGCAGGGGTGCTAGAGTCGTTGGAGCTGCGATACGAGACGATCGAGCTGTCAGTGTTCGCCCCTTATCCTATTCATCATATAGAGCCTGGCACCGACCAGGTGACCGTCGCGGTTCCCCAGGAGGCGGTTGCTTTTGAGCGGGGGCGTTTGCAATATCCTCTTCCGACGATGCTTCCGGTGGAGTGTTCGCGCCTGCCTCTTGCATCGCCATCTGCCGAGCCCACGCCAAGCATCGGCTCGGGTACTCACGCGGCTAGTCCGCAGGAAATTTCTAAGAGCACATCGAGCACGCCTATTGAGGCTTCCCCAATGTCAGGCGGGCAGCACTGTCGGGTGGATCTAGATTTGGTGGTGGCGCTGGATAGCCAGCGTCGTCAGGGGCTATCCAGCGCCATCAGGGGAAGAGGAAGAGGCCCGCTGCCAGAGCTCGCAGCCAAACGCCACCTCCTCTCCGGTCTGCGACTCCTCCCGCCTCGGCGCCAGCTGAAGCGCCGGCTTCCGTTCCATCTGCCTGGGTCCGTCCTCCATAGACTAGGGCTCCTTCCCCAACCCCCGTAGGGGAGGCATCTAACAAGGGCAAGGTCCCTTGCCCTGACACGGCCGTCCACTACTTGATTCCCAAGGAGATTCCGTGGGTCATGTCTGGTCAACGGGAGGTCTATGTCTTAATAGACAAGGGTGTGCGGATGCATGACCGCACCGGGGTCTTCACCCCCGAGGCCCATGGAGAACTGTACGGCCTAGCGGCGAAGAATTTGTGCTCGGTGGCCAGGGCCTTCGGCTTGTGAGGTTATCACTTTTTCGGAGTTGCCCAGCGGCTGACGGAGAGCCAGGCTGCGCGGAAGGAACTAGAGGACCAGTGCGCCAAGCTTCAAAGGCACTTGGAGTCCCAGGGGCTAACCTTGGCAGAGGCGGAGTGGGACTGGGATGCCTTCCGGGTTTAGGCTTGGACGTTGGAAGGGTCTCTCTGTGAGGCGATCGAGCGGGCCAACGCAACGGATGCTCGGGCGGCCTGGCTGAGTGCCCTGGCGAACGCAACTGAAGAAAGGGCCTAGACGGCGAAGGCTTGGGCTAAGAGGTTGAAGGCGGCTATGGCCACCATCGGGCTGGAGGCTGTGGATTATTTCCGTTCGTCCTTGGAGTACCAGGACGAGTTGAACGCGGTGGCGGTCGAGGTCTACGGCTCAGCCAGGGACCGTGGCTTCCACGAAGGCTAGTCGGCCGTCCTCCACGCTGCGGCTGACAACCTTGGCGTTCTGGTGCAGACCCTACCACCTTCGCTAACGCCGTTCGGGCCAGCAGCTAGTGATGGAGAGGAGCTTGGCGAGGAGGGGCCGAGCACAGAGGAGTGAGCCGCTGGGGCCAAGCACTCAGTGGAGAGGGAGTTAGTCAACCTAACTGATGATCCCCCACCCCCCGTGGTTGTTCTTGGGGGTGCGCCCGAGGTCCCGGACCAGGTACCGGTCGATGCTGCCGAGGAGGCGAGCTCCTGAAGGAGTGCTCGCCATTTCTTGTATCGTGTTCTTTCTTTTTCCCTTTTGTTAGGGTGCGTCTGAGCAGACGTTGTCCCTCTTCCCTGTAAACCTCTTACATAGTAATGATAACTTACTTTTCCTTCGCCAATGCTGTCCATATGGAGCTTTTAGTACTTTCCACGTAGCATGCTTGCTTTCTCTTCTCCATCTTGAATCTTCCTTGGGATATGAGCCGACGCCCAATGTTACATTGAAGGATGTGAGTAGGCGCGATCTTCTGAGTCTATCACTTCGAATCCCATTAAGTTGGGAAGGCGCGAAGACTCTTTTACCCCTTATGGGGACTTCGTCTCCTTCCTATAAATAGTGACCCTGGAGTGAACCCTGAGGTCACCCCGAGTTCTCATAGCAGTTGGAAGTGTAGGCTTGAAGATATCTTCGGAGAAGTCGAGTTCTTCCTCGGAGGGGGGCCCCTACAAGAGGCTGTGCTTCGGAAAGGAAGCATTGCCGGGGCCAGACCCGTCGGCGGGAGAAGGCAGCAGCGGCGGCGTAACGGAGGAGTATAAGTAGGGGTACCTACAAGGATGGCGGGACACCCTGGCGAAGGTGAACCACCTATACTGCAACAAGGGGGTGTTAAGCCTCCAACCTGACAGGTTCCGTCCCGAGGAGGGCGAGTCACCTTTGTGTACCCCCTTTTTATCAATAAAATTTCTTTTCTTGCAACCTTCCCTTGCGTGGCGTGTGCTTGATCTTCATGTGATGCGGTTGCCATTGATGGATCCATACCTCCTTTCTATGCACGAATCAAACGGAGAACACCACCCATCGTAGGTAAAGGTTACCTTTCCGAAGAGGAGTTCTTCCCTATAAGTAGCAGGGTCCATTGAGGGTTCCAAGGCGCCGTGTGCCTTCATCTCCGTTGCTATCATGGCTCAGCAATCTCCCAAGTCCACCCTGGAGGGGGAAACCCCAAGAGTTTTCGGTGCTCCTACGATCATTGTTGTCACGCCCCGACGCGGAATATCGAGGGCATGAGCGAGTCGAAATCAAGTGTGTCGATCAGAGCATGTACAAATTTAATTCTAAGACAAAGATAGATGAGAAAATGATACTTTTATTCCATCAAAATAGAGGTTTACATTGCTAATTCATAAGCCATAAAGGCAAATTACAAACTTCCAAATCCAAAGTACAAGATCCTTGTAAAACACTAATGATCTACATAAATCCTAGGGAAAAGAAAATCACTCTTTCACTCTTGTCCATTCCCTTGTTCAATGTCATTTCCTGCAACAATTTAACCAAAACGCAGGGTTAGCAAAAAGCTCAGTAGGATTTTATATCTCTAAAAATTAGGCAATCTTTAAGTGTTTAACAATTTAAGTAATCTTTCCAAGTTGCATCGAAAAGTGTATAACATGAGTGGAATTTCCAAGTAATTGAGATAACAATATATCAAGAGAAATTTTCAAGTAATGATTTTGAACAAGTAAAGAATTTCATGTAATAGGCCACTTCACGCAAGTCAAGTAATTCATGTAATTTTCAAGTAATCATGTAAACAAGTAACAATTACAAATAGTGGAATGCCGTAAAAATCTAGCAAGTCATGCACTTCGGTGCAATGCCACACCGTGGTCAATCAACTCCCATGGGCACAAGTACTTTCGGGCGCTCCTCCCAGGACCAAACCGGACCCCATTAATGCCAGGCATTGGGTCGGTGGATCATAAGATCCCAAGTATGTTTAGACATCCACTTAACACTATGGCCAATGAATTTCAAGAATAAGTTCATTTGTAAAAAGTACAGATCTGAAAAAAATCTCCGAAGTTGCAAGAGAAGTGAATAATAATTTTAAGGCATCATGTTTAACGACATTAAGTCGTGGAATTCAAGAATGAACGGTAACTAGGAAGAAAATTCAAGTAAATAGAACTAATAGAATTATTTTAATTTCATAATTTAATCTTGTGTTCAATTGATTTAACAAGTGTTTAAACATGTTTTCAGGAAGTTTTTTATATCCTGGAGGTATTTTAGTTTAGCCAAAACGCGAATTTTATAGCCAATCGAAATTTTGTTATGAACGTGGTGTAGGTAAGCACCATATTCACGAAATCATTTGAGAATTCATTCTTAATTCTGTTAAAATTCAGAAATATTAAGTTATAGATAAGATGTATATATTTTTGAATTAAAATCATGATTTCACATATTATTGATATTTTTAATGATAATAAGATAGGATAAACGATAATAAGATAGAATAATAGATTTATCATGCAGAAAATAATTTAACATGCTAAAAAGTAATTTTTATACACCAATTTGCTGATAACATGATAAAACAGATTTTTACCTGTTGTAGGTAATTTTCATATATTTATTTATTGATATTATGATAAATATAGATTTTCATGCTTTAGAAAATAGATTTATTATGCTAAAAATAGTTTCATCATGCTAAAAATAATTCCAACATGTTAAAGTAATTTTAACATGCTAGAAATATTTTTATCATATTGAGAGTAATTTTATCATGCTGAAAATTAATATTTAACATGCTAAAATTAATACTTAACATGCTAAAATAATTCTCATACATTAACTTACTGATGAGATGATAAAAAGAAGTTTACCATGCTGATTACAGAAATTCTCTGATAACAAAATAAATTTTATCATACTGAAATAATTTTTTTACATTTATTTACTAATTATTTGATGGGAAAATAGATTTATCATGCTGAAAAATAGTTTTTAAATAGCTTTAATATACTGACAATAGTTATAACATGCTAAAAATAATTCTACCATGCTGGAAATAATTTTATCATGCTGGAAGTAATTTTAACATGCTGAAAGTAATTTTCATGCATCAATTTACTAATTATTTCATAGGAAATTAGGTTTAGCATGCAAAAAAATAGTTTTAAATGGTTTTAACATGCTGAAAAATAGTTTTCATATGTTGGTATGGATAAGATAATTTTATCATGTTGGAAGTCATTTTTAACATGCTAGAAATATTTTTCATGTATTAGTTTACTAATAATATGGTAAAAATAGATTTTTACATGATAAAAAATAATTTTTATTCTACAAAAATAATTTTTAACATGCTGTAAAAATTCAAACATGCTAATATTACTTTTCCTTATTTTTGGTGACTGAATGCTTACCATTAATGTGGATTCCAAATGCTATAATTCCTATTGTATAGTGACTAAACTTTAATCCCACATTGGAAGTTAGAAAAACTTCCTTAGCTTTATATGTTGGAGAGTTCACCCTTGGGTCAGGACCCAAGGAAGTGCCGTGTGGTGCGGTGCGGTGCGGTGCGGTGAGGTTGGTTGGTTTTTTAAAGAACGCGACGTGGCATGGCACTCAAGTTATATATATTCTGGATTATTTCAGAAGGCGCTGGCTCTGGCTAGCGCGATCTGAAGAACGTGCTATCCAAAGCTAGCGCGATCTGACATTATTATATATTTTTTTAAAAAAAAACTGGACAATGGGAAAATGGGGTCTGTATGAACGCACCATGTCGGGGCAGCGCGTTCAAGAACGCGCCAGCGCGTTCAAGAATGCGCCACCACGTTATGGTTCTGAAGAAAAACGGGAATACCCCTCCAATAAAATGACCATAGCTTACCCATTTCTTAACGAAATTTAGGGAAACATGTATCAATGGAAAGAGCACTGAGAAATACACAATATAGCATGCTTTAATTAAGATTTAGCTTGAGAGATACCTACCTTTGAGCAGATCTAAGGAAGAAGTAGAAATATAGGTTGGAATAAGAAAACCCTTGATTCCTCTTTCAAATCTCCTCCAATCACCACAGCAGTATAGCCTTGGCTTCCAGGGATGATTTGAGGGTCGAATGTGGTTCTATTTATAGCCAAAACTTGGCCAAATTTATCAAGATTCCTTGCCTAACAATGCCAAACTTTTCAACTCCGAATTGGTAGAAAATTCTAATTTTTCTTCTTAAACTAGCCTCCATTTGGTATGAAACTAATGTAAAAATGGCTGGTCTAAGGTGGCTGGTAGGTAAGAGTTGATTCTTGAGTCAATCTTCTAGAAATGGAGTTATTTTAATCCCTTAAATGCCATATTAAACACATGTTACGAATTTAAGGTTAATTTAACCTTTATTGAATCCGTTAACCATTAATTCAGCCCATTATGAATTATCCAATGGGCCAATTGTAATCATAATCCATTATATGGACTTTTATTGGGCTTACTACGATTTTTCTAAGGGTTTGAGTATTTAATTTCTATTTACCTTAAGTAAATTCAAGTAAATGCATTTATCTAGTTTATTTCATATAGTAAAATTATAATTTAATTATTTCATGAAGATTTTAATTATGTAATTCATTGAAAAAAATTATTTATCATTTTAATTTATCAGGTTTCTACAGTCGTGGCAGCGATGGACGTTGCCCCCACTGGGCAACCACACGAGGTTCCAGCATCTCCGGCACCGCTTGTTTTTTTTAACTAAAGCAATACCTAGGCAGATCCAAGGATCAGCTAGGCATTTTTATTAATATGATAAAAGGAAAATACAGCAAGCACCAAAACCAAAGGATAGACACCCTACACAGAGGGGTTAAGGAAATAAAAGAGACACAAGAAAGGGGAACGTGATAAGTCCGCAAATAAGACAACCAAGGATCCACCATCATGTGCAGACTCAAAGATAGCTAAGGACGGTGATGATTGGATCTACGACGGGCATTCCTAGTTACCCTGCGATGAGGGGAGTAAACCTCCCACCCAAGATCATCATTAGCACCATATGTTTCCTCTTAAGTCACGGGTGCAATATAGGCGGAAGCATGTGTGTGGCCCGAGCTAGAAGGTGTTGACATCTTGGACATCATATCTACCGCGGTTGCCCAAGATTTTGGACAGGGAGTCGAGTATGCCAGGGCTTTAGACTGACGAATATCTTCTTCAATTGACTGCCGCACAGCCTCTGCAGGGACAGGGGGCACAACATCATGCGCATTAGGGGCAGCCAAAGCGACAACCAATTGACGAGGTTGCAGTGGAAGCGAGTGGGCTGGCACACCGCCCTTGAGAATAGCTTGCTGAGAATGAACTGGGTCCTGTAGCAAAGCAATATCCTTGCCTCGATGATGCCCATTCGTGGAAGAAATAGAAGGCCCTTCCACACATGCAGCCTCAACACATGCCGAAGGAGGAAGGTGTTATGTTAGATGGACGCAGTCTATTACCACGGAGAGTGGATCTAGAGGGGGGTGAATAGATCTATTGCCTAATTTAAAACTAATATAAGGCTCTAATGCGGAATATAGGCAAATCTACTAAATCACTAACTCGAGTATTAGATTTGAACAGAAGCGAATCAAACTGTGAAGGTAAACAGGAAATCCAATCGCACACAGTTCATAGACAATCGCACAAACACAAGACACCCAAGATTTTTAGGTGGTTCGGTCAGGAGACCTACGTCCACCCCACACTCAACTGAGTATGGCTTACTGCTGCGCAACACAGCTTGCGTCCGCTGAGCAGTACAACTTGGCCTACAACCGCTGATTGATGCTGCTCGACAGTCGTTGTTAAAATTACCGTGCCACACAAATTTCACAATTTATAACCGCACTCACTCACTTCTGGATTTGAAAACATGAGTATAATGGTAAGTACGGGTCGATCCCACGGGGAAGGAATTTGGTTATTTTTCTTAGTTGGAAACTATTCTTGTGTTTTGAAAAATCAAATTTGTTTATGGAGTGCGATTATCACTAAAGAAATTAAAATTGCAAATTTAATTGACAAGAGAAAAGTGCAAGAAATAATTAGCCAATTTGAAGAAGAACGTCGCCGTTTCCATGCCGAGCCTTTGATGAAGATTACTCCGCCTAGGAAGTCGATGCCGTGAGAGGATTTGTAGAAGAATGATCACCGCTTTGGGTATGATTGAAGAACTTATGAATACAAGAGTTGGGTTTAACAAGTTTGAAAACTTAAGTTTGAAATCATAACAGAATTCAAGTGGAAATGGGGGTTGGAAGAAATGAAATAACTTGAAAGCTGAATGGAATTAGAAAAAAGTGGAAAACATGAAAGTTGTAGAGAATTGAAAAAGGAAGAACTTTGATTAAGAACACCAAGACAGAAATCAAGAGGAAGATAGTGAAAACATGGAAAAACTAAAGAACTATCAAGTTGGATTAACAATAAAATAGCACCTTGAAAAATTAATTTTAGAGCTCAAACGAAGAGGAATTTGACAAAGTGCAAGAAGAATAAAACTTAGATCTACAAGAGAGAAATAACTTTGATGAAGAACTCAGATTGAAAAGAGGTCTAGAAAGGCTTCAAAACATAAGAATACTAGAAGGTCTCACTACGGATGAATAGTAAACACATAAAACAGCACTTAAGAAAATGGGCAATAACTCTATGAATAAGGAAGAATTTGAAGAAATGCTAAACAGAGAAGTTGAAGAAGACTTGAAAACAAACAACTTTTATGAAGAACACAAATTGAAATGAAGATCACAATCATAAGAAATAAGGCTAGGAAAATGCTGAATTCAAAATTGAAACTTTTATTGAAAGAACTTCAACTTACAACTTTGACTTCAAAAGTTTAGAAAATACAACTTGATGCAATCAACAACTTCAGAAATGCAAAGAACACTTACATTACAAGTGACCCATAGCTAGCTCTCCCCCTACTCATCCTTCTTGCCATTCTCTATCAACTAACTAACTAGCTCTAACAATTAACTCCCTTCATTCAAGATCAATGCACCCTTTATATAGGGGTTACAAAAAACACTCCATCAATACAAACAAGTGTACCCAATTTTAGCCTAAAATGGTAGGCAGGTAGGTTCTGCCCACTTTGCCATTTTTTTCGGATTTTTCTGAATTTTTTTTGGAATTTTTACACCCCTTTCTTCTCCTTCTTTCTCTCTTTCTCTTTCTGCGGGCGCGTTGCACCGACCGGTTAGGCGAGTTCGGCCGCCTGCCGTGGGCCCGCCGTGCGCCCCGCCACTCCGCGTGTCGCACGCGGGCGCGTGCGCCGCGTGCCTCCCCGCCGCTGTCGCGCCGCTCCGCGCCGGCCACGACCCCCGCGCCGCTCCCCTTCGTCGCGTCGCCACGAACCCCCCCCCCCGCCCCCTTCGCGCCTTCCTTGCCTCGTCGCCCGTGCGGGCGGCGAAGGCGGGAAGGGCGATGGCGGGGGTTTTTTTGAATATTTTTTTTTCATTTTTTTAATTTTATTATATAATATATATATATATATATATATATATATGATAGAAATAGTTAGAAAATTTTAAAAAAATTATCAAATAATTTTATTTTTTTTTAATTTTTTTTCTTATCTTTTTGAACAAGTTTTCGGGCTTTTGGCCCAGTTGAACATATATATTGTTATTCTTTTTTTTCTTTTTCTTGGAGCTTTTCTCGAACTGCGTGCCTGCATAAATACATAAAAATTATCATAAAAATTTATTTAATTTCAGAAAATTAAACATTTGATACAAAATCAACAATAAGTGTGAGAAGTGTATATTTATTGTTATTTAACCTCATAAAAATGTATATAATCATGAATGAATAAGGTAAAATACACACTTATCACACCCCCCAACTTACTCATTGCTAGTCCCTTAGCAATGCACATAATGAAAAATTTAAGGACTAACAAGAGTTTAACGTATTCATGCTTCATTTCCAGATCATCTTTCATAGAGTCAACTAAAGATCAGGAATCTGGAATAATTACCACAGACTAGCCATATATCGGAAATTCAGGTACATGATCAAGAATTCTAATCAAAATTCAGTAGCACTTGTGCATGTATAATGCTAAGTCCACAGTGAAGACAATTGCATCCTCCACTTGCTATTCTGAAAAAAATGTCTTTCAATTCTGCACTTCTTACTTAGAGCGTTCAATGCACACTAGCTTTTTGTCTGCCTTATTGATATGTCCCTTTTGGGATAACTATATTTTTTCTTTTCTACTTTTCTCTTTTTTTTTTCTTTCCACACATGATGCTGCACTACCCTTCACTGTTTTACACGAACCTCAACACGTCTTAGGTGAAGTAGGCCCGGTTACTCAGAATCGGAGCATTTTTCATGGTGCTTTTTTTTTTCTCATACTTTTCTATGGCAGAAAGCGTATAACAAATCTCTTTTTCAAAAGTGCAGAATATCAGACAGTATGTCTAAAATAGCAGAAGGCTTGTCCTTCTTGTTTCATTAGCGTGCAACGTGATTTACTTTTTTCTAAGTGCATCTGAATGTTAAAGAGATTCTTTAAATCAGTTTTCTATGGCTAGAGTAAATAAATTATCCATCATCCTTTTCCCAGTTGTTTCTATTCAGAATCACTTTTCATGCGACATGAATCAAGAAATTCAACTCAGGGAAAACTGTTGTTTAACATGACAATTCAAGAAAGTAAAAAAATTTTGTTGAAATTTTTGAAATTTTATTCCCCCCCCCCAACTTAAATGACATTCTCCGCAATGGCATAAGCAGTAGACAGATCAGAGGACATGAAAAAAAAAGATAATTTGGTTGGGAAGGAAGGATACAACCTGATGGCGGGGTAAAATGACGAGGGCGTCGGTGCGGCTTGGCCTGACAACTGAAAAAGCAAACACACTAAAACAATAAATTACATCAGAAGCCAGTTATTAACACAAGGAGTGGGACCCAAGGTTCATGAATTTCAAAGGGAATCGACCAATGATGGCAATGTGAGTTACGGAGCTGGATTTCCCGCAGAAATGTCCCCTCAATGCGTGTGTTATGCGAAAGGTGGCCACAACGGGACAATAAACATAACGAATCTTTGGACCAAAAAAAGAGAAAGTCAATAAAGCACGCCTCCGACTTGACCACTCCACATGGTAGAGTGGGTGCGAGAGTATAGGGAGGATGACTTGCGATAAAGGCTATTGCTAGGGGTGATGATGAGAGATGCAGATCACTTGTTCTCCAATCCTATAAATACCCCCCCTTTCCACTCGACCGGAGAACATCGAAGTTGTGAGAGTAGAGTCGAGTGAAAGGGAAGTATTGAGTGTTGCTCAAAGTTCAGAATGGAGGGTGAATCAAGCATCAGAGCTGAAGGGGAGTCGTCTCGCTCCTCGAAGAGGAGTAGATCGGGCAGTAGTGCCAGGAGATTCTCTGAAGTTGAAGGACTTGTGAGTGAAAGGACCCTACCACAGCTTGTAAGTGATTCCTTTCATTCCGTTCTTCTTCTCTGTTCTTTCTGTGGAAAGCTTCCCATTTCTCATTTCTGGTGTATGTGCAGAGTGTGATGAAGTCACACATCTCATGGGAGCTGGTCGTGGCTGCATATCGAGGGCTCCCGGACTTCCAGAAAGCGAGGTTGGACGTGATGGGATTCGGGCCTTTGCTCAGAATTGAGCCAATCAAGATCGACCTTGCCCTGATCCAAGCTCTACGTGAAAGATGGGACCCGGTAAGTAGGGCATTCCTGATGCCGTGGGGGCATATGGTGCCCAGCTTGGAAGATGTGGTCCGAATTTTGGGACTCAAAGTGGATGGGGAAGCAGTAACTGGTGTCACCTACGCGGATTACCGTGAAGGTGCCCATAAGTTATTGGGAATGGACTTACAAAGTCGGAAGAACAGGTCAGTAGCTAGGGCATCGATCATGGAGGCTTTAGGGCTTACTGACATGCGTCCGCGTGATGATGAGTCCATAGAAGAATTTATGGAAAGGGCAGAAAGAGGTGCCCGTGCTATGTATTGTATAGATACCAGCAATTGGGAGCGGACCAATATGGATCTGAGGAGGTTCCTCCTCTTTCTATTAGGCAAGTTGTTGCTGGGGTCCAAGGGAGATAGTATCCACTGTCATTTCTTAGAACTGCTTGTAGACTTGGAAAGAGTAGGACAATATGCCTGGGGAGCTGCTGTGCTGGCACATCTGTTTACAAGTCTGTCGCAAAGGACAGACAAAGAGATGACACTAAATGGGTTTACGCCTTTTATTCAGGTAAAGAAAAACATTTTTTTGTTATTTTTATTTTCTACTTTTTATTTTTTATTTTATCAATGACACATGATGGTGTAGCTATGGAGCTACTATTACCTTCCAATGGGGAGAGCTCGACACTGTCGACCAGTGACGGTCCCACTAGCGAGACGGTGACAACCCATCATGAGCACTGCACCATTACCCTACCAACTGATGGTGTTAAGACGAGAGTTGCAAGAGTTCCCTGCAACGATGGTAGGATAAAAAAAAATTTCTCAAATTTTTTTTTATTTATTTCATCCTTTTTTTTCTAACCAAGAAGATACATATAATCCATTCAAGGTGAATTGGAGGCCTTTCATGAACATGGTCGATGTTGACCAGCCTTGGGTAGTTGGAAGCCGCGCCCGATTCGGACGGGACCTCTGGCTCCATTGCTTAAATGAAATCGAGCCCCTCAGGCTGCGATTAGCTATGCGGACCCTAGGGCTGGCTCAAGAATGGGTGGATATGACCATGTCACCTAGCGTCGGAAGACAGACGCGTGGACCAGCCACCTGTGTTGATTGGAGAGTGCGCTTCCCCGAACAATATGAAGATTGGCAACGGGGAGGCATACTCGTGGAATCTCAAGCACAAGATAGTGAGGATTACCTACGCCTCTACAGAGCAATGTATGCAGAAAGGCTCCAGCCTGGAGGGCTTGTAGAGGTAAGGAAACCCTGTTTGTATCTTCTACATTTTTGTTGTTTTAAAATTCTTTTTTCTTTGTTTGTGAACTCAAAAGCCATAACTGTAGGATGTCCGTGATACTATAATAACGAACTTACGAGCTCGTCTGGCGGACACGGAGCAAGAGCTGAGTGATACCAGAGCGGCTCTAGGTTCATCAGTAAGTATTTCAGTACATATTCCGGGTAGGCTTTGAGATTCAGGGCGCTAACCACTTAATGTCACCACATGTGCAGCGTGCTCAGCTTGATGCAGTTTCTTCGGCGATGGGAGCAGATGGTGTTTCTTCTAGTCTATGGATTCCCACATCCGAGCTGGATCAACTCCACGAGCAACTTGCTCATGCCACACAACGAGCTGCAGAGGCAGAGGGGATGCTTTCTGTACAGGTGAGGATTTCACCATTTAACATCCCTTATTCAAGTATTGCTATTTGCCTGAGATGAAATGTGTGGCAGGAGAAAGAAACACAAGAGGCACTTGCAAATGCCACTCAGAAGGAAGCTAGAATAACTGAGCTGGAAGAAGAACTACAGCGTCGTCCAGATGAGGATTCTTCAAGGGACGCTGTGGAGTTGAGAATCACCCTTCAATTAGAAAGAGAAGATAGAGAGAGAGAACGGGCTGAGAGAGAACAGGACAGAGACAGAGAGAAAGCCAAGAGATCGGCCGAGAAAGAGGAAAAGAGGGCCTTAGAGGCCCAACTTTTTGAATTGAGGACTAGTCTTGGCCTAGCCGAGCAATGGCTGAAGGAGGCCGAAGAACGCTATCGAAGAGCACGAGAGCGTGGCTTTCGTGTCAGTAGCTTCTTTGCTGCCCCCTCAGATCGGCGTCCATAGTGCGGTAGTAATACCGCTGCTCTCGGCTTGGGAATACCCTCTAGAGAATCTTTCCCCAGAGAGCGGCAAGACAAGTAATGTGAAGAAAGAAGGTGGATTCCAATGTAATCTCTTTGTTTGCTTTTGTGTGTAATAAAATACTTTTTACTTGGCTCTCCGTTGTCCTTATCTCTCGAATCCCTAAACACATCTAATTTCCCACAACAATTTATTACCACACAAAAATCACTTAGGTTGCCTCCTAAGAAGCGCTAACTTTTATGTCGTCAGCCAGACACCATGTAGCTCATTAGCTCATTAACCAATGCGTGGCATTCAGAATGAGCCACCACGTGATCTTGTCTTCCTTCAAATTCTAGCCCTTAATCCATTGGAAGACAAGAGGAGACATGTACGAACCGGGGCTAGAAAGAGGCAGGACTCGCACATGATTGTTTGTAACATTAACCCTGTGTGCGATCCAGCTTTCAGCTTTAGATATCAAAAAATGATCTATGGCCAATAATTTGTCAAGATCAAGGTATAACCCTTGCATAATATCAATCCATCGGTCCCTTTTACCTGTATCGTCCCTCCTGATGACCTCTTTATTGACTGCTTCCTCCTTGGGAACTTGGTCATCAAACGGTGGCTTAGGGATAAGAGTGTCATGATTAGCCACAGTCTTCCCAGTAACAGCCTCATGTGTTAGAAGGGTACCAATCAACTTGTCTTCCTGATGGGGAGTTAAATCAAAAGTGAATATTGTTGATCCATCCCCCTCAGGTCCCAGAATGTCATATGGAAGAGGCTCATCTGGCAGGGGTAGCACGAGCCCAGAATCAAATTGATCCAATGATTCAAACATGAGGGGATCGGGCTCAATGGGTAGATCAAATTTGAAAGTTTCTAATAAAACCCCTTTATCACACTCATCATTTAATAGAAAATTGTGAATCAAATTTCCCAATAATGAAGTGGGAAGATCAAATGTAAATTATTCCAGCTCAGCCCCTTCATCAAAGGTAAGATCAAATGGGAATTTTTCAAAGACGGAGCTTTCATTATACTCATCACTCACCTGAAGATTCTTAATCAAATTTTCCAACAATGGGGTTGATAGAGGAAATATAAACTTTTCAAACAAGGCCCCATCATCAAGTTCTTCCAAGGGAGGAGAATTAAGTTCCACTAAATCAACATGATTATTAATCATAAAGCAATCCTCCTCGACATGTAGATCCTCAATTAAGTTGTTTGGGCCACTAATTTTCTCAGTGATATTCTCAATCTCAAAACATTCATAGAATGGGGTGATGATATCAATAGGATCATTTGTATTCTTTAATTCATCCCCTAATTCCGTCCCTTCCTTCATCATGGTATGACTTGCGCACTCCCCCTCACTCCCAATAATGATATCTTGAGCCAAAATGACAGGCATCGGATCATCATCATCATCATTCACGTATCGAGGGGGTTGGTTGAATATTGACGAAGGGTCATGGTAAGTAGACTGAGAGTACACGCTTTGAGCTTCAAAGTAGTGGCCCGGTGAATCACCCTTAGTATTGATATTGAGTCCGAAATCGGGGTGAGATGAGTTGAGATGAAGTTGAGTATACATGGGCTGCTCGTGAATTGCTTGGGGTAGAGGTGTAGACAAATGGGTTTGGATTATTGAATCCATCCAAGGCAAATTTGTGTGATTACTCCAGCCAAGATTATCATCATCTGCAACATGCTTGAGCTGAGAGAATCCTAGGGAATTTTGGACCTGTGCTTGGATGACGGGAGAAATTCGGGCTATAGTAGGGCATTCACTCACATGGTGAGTGAGACTGGCACAGAATTCACACACTTCCATGAAAGTGTGGATTGGGTTTTCCGCCTGTTTGACATGTCCTACAAGTTGTTGATGAGATAAGATGGAGGCACGATTTATTGAATTTTCACTCAAAATCTCAAATAGATCATATGCCTCATCTTCACTTTTGCTTAAAAATGCCCCTCCACAAGATATGTCCACCATCTGCCTATCAAAATTGGATAACCCCTCATAAAATGTAAAGATAATTTGCCATCTAGGCAACCCATGATGTGGACATTGACTCACTAGCTCCTTTAATCTCACCCAAGATTCATGAAGTTGCTCTCCCGGACGTTGAGTAAATTCTGTAATCGCCCTTCTCATCATGTTGGTTTGGCCTATGGGGTAAAATTTTTTTAAAAATTCTGACTGCATATCTTCCCAAGTCCTGATAATCTTTCAAAAACTCCTTAACCAACATTTTGCTTTATCTTTTAACGAGAATGGAAATAAAATTAATTTAAGGGCATCATCATTAAAATTCTGAATTTTGATCAGTGAGCAAACTTCTAGAAAATCATCTAGATGCCTATAAGGATTTTCATTGAGATTTCCATAAAAAGATGGGAGCATCTGGATGAGACTAGGGCGAATCTCATATTGATCAACGTGAATATCGGGGAGTTGAATACAGGTGGAGGGCTTGTAAGAAGAAGGATAAAAATGCTCCTTCATAGGCGTGGGTTTCCCTCCAAGATGAATGGCCATAAAATGAATTTTTTTTTTTTACATTTTTTTTAAATATTTCAAATTATATATATTTTTTTTAATTTTTCAAAACTTTTTTTTATGCAAACAGAAACAAGTTAACACAAATTATCCTAATGACCTAGATGCGACTCAGACCTACAAATGTGGTTTCACAAAGTGATTAAAATGAACTTAAATTCACCCTCAGTATGTCCACCGGCCAGGTAAGGGGTGGGGAAGTGGGAGGTTCCCCCTACTTTCATAGGGACCTTATTATACAAAACCACAATCCCGCTTAAGACGTTTGCCATCCGACCGTCTTGCCTTAGACACCAGTTTTCATAAGAGGATAAACCTAAATATCACAGGAATCACAGTGTGATCCTAGGGCCAACGTCTACTGGCTTTTATTAAGGCCTAGGTAATGCAGAGATGCAAGGAAATTGTGGTTTTCAGGCTAAGGGAGGGTGATGAAATCCCCACCTTATCTTGTTAGGGGTGTTGCCCTTAAAGTATTTTGAAATGAAATGCACACCACAATTTCAAACAAAGGGTTCTTTATGCAAAAATGAATGCCAGACTGGGATCAGTAGAACGTACCTTGCCCCTCGCGATCTTCAAAATGCAATGCAGAAATTAAACAAAGATAAATTCTAAGCTAAATGATGCATGACCTAGAGTATGAAAGTGTAGTTTCTACTCTTGCAATGAGGTCTTTTATTTGGTATAAATGAAGATTTTTTTTGTTTTTGTTTTTAGTTAATGAACCTAACTAACCAGCATGAAAATTTTTCTTTTGTTTTGATTATTTTTTTATTTTTATAGAGTTTTCAAGAAATTTTTAGATTTTTATAAAAATTTTTCAGAAAGTGGAAAGATAGAACCTGTTTCTTGATTTCAGCCCTTTAGCAATGCTTCCGAGCTATTTAACGACGTTTCATATCCTTGGAATTTCAGATTCGATCTTCCTCTTTCTTTATTTTTCAAATTTTTTTTCATTTTCCTGCACAAGTAAAGAAAGCAAAAATCAATATACAAATATACAAAGTAAACACAAGAGTATCCAACTATGAAAAGTATCTCCATCCCCAGCAGCGGCGCCAAAAATTTGATGCTCGCTCGACAGTCGTTGTTAAAATTGCCGTGCCACACAAATTTCACAATTTATAACCGCACTCACTCACTTATGGATTTGAAAACATGAGTATAATGGTAAGTACGGGTCGATCTCACGGGGAAGGAATTTGGTTATTTTTCTTAGTTGGAAAATATTCTTGTGTTTTGAAAAATCAAATTTGTTTATGGAGTGCGATTATCACTAAAGAAATTGAAATTACAAATTTAAATGACAAGAGAAAAGTGCAAGAAATAATTAGCCAATTTGAAGAAGAACGTCGCCGTTTCCATGCCGAGCCTTTGATGAAGATTACTCCGCCTAGGAAGTCGACGCCGTGAGAGGATTTGTAGAAGAATGATCACCGCTTTGGGTATGATTGAAGAACTTATGAATACAAGAGTTGGGTTTAACAAGTTTGAAAACTTAAGTTTGAAATCATAACAGAATTCAAGTGGAAATGGGGGTTGGAAGAAATGAAATAACTTGAAAGCTGAATGGAATTAGAAAAAAGTTGAAAACATGAAAGTTGTAGAGAATTGAAAAAGGAAGAACTTTGATTAAGAACACCAAGACAGAAATCAAGAGGAAGATAGTGAAACCATGGAAAAACTAAAGAACTATCAAGTTGGATTAACAATAAAATAGCACCTTGAAAAATTAATTTTAGAGCTCAAACGAAGAGGAATTTGACAAAGTGCAAAAAGAATAAAACTTAGATCTACAAGAGAGAAATAACTTTGATGAAGAACTCAGATTGAAAAGAGGTCTAGAAAGGCTTCAAAACATAAGAATACTAGAAGGTCTCACTACAGATGAATAGTAAACACATAAAACAGCACTTAAGAAAATGGGCAATAACTCTATGAATAAGGAAGAATTTGAAGAAATGCTAAACAGAGAAGTTGAAGAAGACTTGAAAACAAATAACTTTTATGAAGAACACAAATTGAAATGAAGATCACAATCATAAGAAATAAGGCTAGGAAAATGCTGAAGTCAAAAATGAAACTTTTATTGAAAGAACTTCAACTTACAACTTTGACTTCAAAAGCTTGGAAAATACAACTTGATGCAATCAGCAACTTCAGAAATGCAAAGAACACTTACATTACAAGTGACCCATAGCTAGCTCTCCCCCTACTCATCCTTCTTGCCATTCTCTATCAACTAACTAACTAGCTCTAACAATTAACTCCCTTCATTCAAGACCAATGCACCCTTTATATAGGGGTTACAAAAAACACTCCATCAATACAAACAAGTGTACCCAATTTTAGCCTAAAATGGTAGGCAGGTAGGTTCTGCCCACTTTGCCATTTTTTTCGGATTTTTCTGAATTTTTTTTGGAATTTTTACACCCCTTTCTTCTCCTTCTTTCTCTCTTTCTCTTTCTGCCGGTGCGTTGCGCCGACCGGTTAGGCGAGTTCGGCCGCCTGCCGTGGGCCCTCCGTGCGCCCCGCCACTCCGCGTGTCGCACGCGGGCACGTGCGCCCGTGCCTCCCCGCCGCTGTCGCGCCGCTCCCCTTCGTCGCGTCGCCACGAACCCCCCCCGCCCCCTTCGCGCCTTCCTTGCCTCGTCGCCCGTGCGGGCGGCGAAGGCGGGAAGGGCGATGGCGGGGGTTTTTTTGAATATTTTTTTTCATCTTTTTTAATTTTATTATATAATATATATATATATATATGATAGAAATAGTTAGAAAATTTAAAAAAAAATATCAAATAATTTTATTTTTTTTAATGTTTTTTCTTATCTTTTTGAACAAGTTTCCGGGCTTTTGGCCCAGTTGAACATATATATTGTTATTCTTTTTTTTCTTTTTCTTGGAGCTTTTCTCGAACTGCGTGCCTACATAAATACATAAAAATTATCATAAAAATTTATTTAATTGCAGAAAATTAAACATTTGATACAAAATCAACAATAAGTGTGAGAAGTGTATGAATGAATAAGGTAACATACACACTTATCACAGATACACAGCTTCGCTGGGCTTTACAGCTTGCCGACCAGAGGAACAAATCCTCTGCAACCGCTGGGCGATACAGCTTAGCCGTCCGAGACCTGGTCTTGCCTGCTGAGGATTACAGCTTCACTTGTCCAGTGGAAACCTCCACTGCAATTGCTGGCTCACAGCTTGAAGAAACAGATTTGGAAACAAAAGATAAAAGCAAACGAAAATGAGAAAACCCGGAAGGGAAATAGCTCTCAATGAGCAAACATCTCAGCTCTGGTATCTGAACCAAGAGTCTGAGTTACAACCTGTCAATGAACCTCTCTCAAATCATCTCTCTCAATCGAACTCTCTCAACTCATCTCTCATTTCTCTCTTTCTTCTCTTCTCTACTTTTCTTCTCTGTGGATCTCGGTGGCTCTCTGCTGCTTCAGACTTTCAGTCTCACTGTATAGACTTTACCACCCGATCGATCAGCCTCCTTCTGAAGAAGAAAGCTCATATATATACCAGCAGCAGATTGGATAAGGGCGTGTGGCTTCCACATTTCCCGCCCAGAGAATTCGCCAGATCTGAGGAAATTTCATCCACATGGCAGCATCCTGGATGGGCTGCTACCACGTGTCACCATCTGGGCACCTCATCCTCCTTGGATCACGAGCCATGTCATCAATCTCAGCCAGGAGTCCCTGTCAGACAATCGAACAGAGTTATCAGTTTAAGTCTAAAACCCTGTACAGACTTTGTAGAGTGTAATGCATTGTATAGACTTCACTGTATAGACTTTGTGAATGCGAATGCAATGCACAGACTCTGCAATGTATAGACTTCATATATGCAGTGCTATGCGATGTACAGACTTCCTATATGAAGGCAACCGCTGTACAGACTTGCTAAAGTGTAATGCAATGTGCAGACTTTGAAGAACATTCAGCAGCCAATGTATAGACTTACGCAATGTAAAGACTTGGACAGACAACTGAACGATGTATGGACTTCAACTCAAAGGATGCATAATGTACAAACTTGAATGCTATATGAATATGCAGACTCATCGTGCAATGTTGTCTAGACTTTGTATATGCAGAGCTTAAGCCCTGTACAGACATCAAATATGTAGAAGTAAATGTGCATCAATGTGTAGACTTAGCAAGACAAAGTGTGAACAAAGCAACACAATGTGCAGACTCCATGCAATGCAAGGCAAACGAATGTATAGACTCTGCATCCACAATGTGTAGACTTTGAAAGCCAACAAGCGAACTCAATGTACATACTTGCTGGATGTGTGAGCTGCAATGTATAGACTTGACAGCCTGCATGCATGTATAGACATTATCGTGCAGACAGGACCTCACATGCATTAGTGTATAGACTGTATGCCTGATGGATGCACTGATGCAGTATATGCACAGAGGAAGCAATGCACCGATGCAATGCATGCACATAGCAGGTATTGAACTGAAGCAATGGATGTATAGACTTGTGGTGACGCTGCATGACAACTGCCAATGTATAGACTTCACAAGTGCAAGCAATGCAGCAATGTATGGACTTTGAACTCGTGCATGCAATGTATAGACTTGCTACCCTGCGAGTCATGCAGTGTATGGACTTGAAGAATGATGCATGACGCTGTACAGACTTCACTTCGTGCAAGTTACAGTGCAGTGTATGGACTTGAAGAATGATGCATGACGCTGCAGGACAACAGCCAATGTATAGACTTTGCCGATGCAAGCAATGCAGCAATGTGTAGACTTTGGGCTATGCCATGCAATGTATAGACTTTGAGCACAAACACCACAATGCAATGTATAGACTTGCTAGTTACGTGATCTGCAATGTATAGACTTTGCCCAATGCATAAGACGCTAAGAGAGACGGACAATGTACAGACTTAGCCAATGCAATGTACAGACTTACTGAGCTGACGCTGCATGAGACACTAAGTAAGACGGATAGTGTATAGACTTCACAGCTCAAGTGAGACGGTGGATGTACAGGCTTTGAAGCTCAACTGAGACGGACGATGTATAGACTTAGCCTGTGCGAGCAATGCAGCAATGTATAGACTTATGTTCTAAACGATGCACAAACACAACAATGCAATGTATGGACTTTGAGTGTGTAGACTTGTGTGTGTGCAATGTGTAGACCTGTGTGTGTGCATGACGATGTATAGACTCTTACTGTATAGAACACATAGACAATCTGACAGAGATAGCTTCATCAAAATATAAACAATTGCCAATCAATCAAAATAAGTTGTTGCCAATGAAATAAAGCTATTGTCAACATCATCAACACAGAGGAGTCACAACAATCTCCCCCTTTTTAATGATGGCAACACCCTATCATATAGAATAGCAACATCCTGTCATACAGATGTATTTTGATGAAAGACATGAATTGTTAGTCAGATTTGTCATGCAGATGCTATGAATGCATGCTGAAATGAAAACAGCTCCCTGCCAACAAGAGCTCCCCCTATGCCATAGTCATGATGCATACACTCCCCCTTTGCCAAATAGTGGATACAATCCCCCTGGAATGAATTCATCAAACAGACAAAATATTCTCCCCCTTTGCCATCAACAAAGAGGAGGGAAAGTGATTACAAGGGAAGGAACAAGAGAGATCAGCTGACTGGCATTCTGAACAAGTAGTTCAGGAATAAGCATTCTAAAGCACAGAGTCTTCAGTCATATGAATTTAGAAACTGCTTTGAGATAGAGTTCTGGTTTAAAGGTTATAAATTTTAAGTTCATGCACTACAATCAATGGATAAGTTTTCTGTGCATGATAAAACAATAAACCAAAATCACATTTGCATGGGAGATTCAGTTTCAGAATATCTTACTTTCGTAGACTCATTAAAAGTTGTTAAGAGATACCAGGTCATGTATTGAAATTAAACAAATTGACATCCTTGAAAATTCTTTTGAAGGAACAGCATTTTCAATATATTTCATTAAGGGCATTCAGGTACCATTTGTCTTTTTACGTAAGGGTATACGTTTATCAGACGCTAATACCCCTAGATACTCAACATGATGGACCATTCTGCCTATGATCAAACTCAATAGAACTGATTTACACCTTTTTGTGTGAGGGTACACGTTTATCAGACGCCAGTTACCCCCAGGTACTCAGTGAAACCACCCTACTATTTTGATCATTTATACAGAGATAACGGATACACTTCATGACTTAAGTATTGTCCATTTCTTTGATGGATCACTTAGTTTCTCAGTATTTTACCAGTCATTGCTCTGCCAATGTTATTTTTCAATTAATTTTCAATGTTTTCAATATCTTTCTTAGCTGTCCTTTATTTGTTTCAGAGTGACTTGTTTAAGGACAATACACATACTTAGCTTCTCTAACATGATTTCAGATGAGTTTTCAGATTTCAGATACAATTAGCTTTGTCTGTCATGAAATGAAATAAGGGTTGAGAGCTTTATCAATTTTCAGCTTTCTTATTTACTGATTGCAATCTTTAAACTGTAAAGTTTATAAAATTTAAACCATTAAGTCAGTCTTCAAGCAATTAAAGTTCTTATAAATGAAGAAGTCTGTTTTCTATTGCTTAGAAATCAGAACTGACTAACAGATTGCCATATGTCAGACTCAACTCATTCAGGGTCAAGAATTGATTTCAATAAATTTGATGACCACTCTGAATTTCTAACAATACTCCCCCTGTCTATATGCATGTGACTTTAGATGAGAGAGAGCTTAGACACAGATGATATGCAATGATGATCATGAGTGTGATGCCAAAAAAATATGAATGTTATGCATGATAATGAGTCTGGTGCAACAATCAACATTCACAAAGTTTATTCAAGCATCAGAGAGTTTATTCATCATGCTGAAATTTACACAAGCCAAGTTCTCTTCTAAGAAATTTAAACCTTTCATTCCCAAGAGGCTTAGTAAAATATCAGCAATTTATTTTTCAGTTTCAATGAAGTTCATTTCAATTCCCTTTTTATTTACAACATCTCTAAGAAAATGGTGTTTTATCTCTATATGCTTAGTCCTAGAATGATGAACAGGATTTTTAGCAAGGCATATAGCACTAGTATTATCACATAACATTGGAATACATCCCAATTTTATCTGATAATCATCCAGTTGGTGCTTGATCCATAGTACTTGGGCAGCACAATTACCAGCTGCAACATATTCAGCTTCAGCTGTAGACAAAGCTACAGTGTGTTGCTTCTTAGATGCCCAAGATACTAGACAGCCACCTAGGAATTGACAATATCCACTAGTACTTTTTCTATCTACTCGACACCCAGCATAATCTGCATCAGTGTAAGCTAGAAGTTCTAACTCACACTTGGCAGGATACCAAAGACCTAGCTCTTGGGTGCCTAGTAAATACCTAAAAATCCTTTTCACTGATTTAAGATGTGATTCTTTGGGACTAGCCTGAAATCTAGAGCATAAACACACTGAAAATTGAATGTCAGGCCTAGATGCTGTAAGATATAGAAGGGATCCGATCATACCTCTATATAGCCTTTGGTCCACTGGTTTACCTTGAGGATCTTCATCCAAACTGGTTGAGGTACCCATTGGAGCAGCTATTTCCTTGAGGTTGTCCATTTTGTACTTCTTCAATAGATCCCTTATGTACTTGGACTGAGAGATGAAGGTACCATCCTTTGTTTGTGTAACCTGCAGTCCAAGAAATAGTTTGAGCTCACCCATTGAGCTCATTTCAAACTCATTAGTCATAATTTGAGAGAATTCCTCACACAATTTGGGGTTAGTTGACCCAAACACAATGTCATCCACATAAATTTGAATGATAAGAATATCTGAATGACTCACCTTGGTGAACAATGTTTGATCAACTACACCTCTTGTGAAGTTCTTATCAGTGAGAATTTGCTCAACCTGTCATACCAAGCTCTAGGAGCTTGCTTTAAACCATAGAGAGCTTTTCTGAGTTTATAGACATGATTAGGGAAGTCTAAGCATTCAAATCCAGGAGGCTGCCTCACATAGACATCCTCACTGATTTCCCCATTTAGAAAAGTAGATTTTACATCCATCTGCTGAAGATTTATTCCTAGGGAACATGCATAAGCCAATAAGATTCTGATTGCTTCTAACCTGGCTACAGGGGCAAAAGACTCTTCAAAGTCTATTCCAAATTCCTGATTATACCCCTGAGCTACAAGTCTGGCCTTATTTTTAATTACATTTCCTGATTTATCAGTTTTATTTCTGAACACCCATTTAGTCCCTATGACTGTTTCATGATCAGGAGGTGGAACCAAATGCCACACCTTATTCCTGTCAAATTGATTGAGCTCCTCATGCATGGCATTAATCCAATGCACATCTTTGAGAGCACAGTCAATGGACTTGGGTTCTACATTTGAAACAAACGCATATGCATTCAATTCATTTTGAATCCTTAAGTGGCCTCTGGTCCTAGGGGGGTCATGCAGATTTCCAATCACATTATCTACATGATGATCTTTAAGATATCTAATGTTAACAATTGGATTGTCATGATTTTGATTTACCTCCCCCTGAACTGTAGGCTCTTCTTCATTAGGCTCTTCATTTCCTTCCTCATTTTCGATTGGTCTGCAGATTTCCTTCTTTCAGAATATCACCACTGTCTTCATTCCTGCATTGACCAATATTAGTCTTTAGTAAGGATTCATCAAAAACTATATGTGGAGATTCTTCAACAGTTTTGGAATTCAGATTATACACTCTATATGCTCGGGTGTTTTCAGAATAACCAAGAAAAATTCATGGTTCACCTTTAGGTTCAAATTTATCAAGGTCTCTTTTATCATTTATATGTATAAAGCATTTACAACCAAAAACCTTGAAATGAGCAATTGAAGGTTTCTTACCCTTTATGATCTCATAGGGTGTTTTCTGGGTAGAAGGTCTTACCATAGCTCTGTTAATTACATAACAGGCTGTATTTACTGCTTCAGCCCAGAACTTCCTTGGTAGACCACCTTCAACCAAGAGTGTACGACCCATCTCCACTAGGGTTCTGTTCCTTCTCTCCACAACTCCATTCTGCTCAGGTGTCCTTGGTGAGGAGAACCTATGGTTAATTCCATTTGACCTGCAGAATTCATCAAACTGTGAGTTTTCAAACTCACCTCCATGATCAGATAGAATATTTTCAATTTTCTGATTTTTCTTAAGATAGAACTCCTGAAATTCTGTGAATGCATCACTTTTATGTGATAAGAAGTATACCCAAGTGTACCTAGAAAAGTCATCTACCATGACAAATCCATACCTCCTCCCTGATAAGCTGACAGACCTGGTTGGCCCAAAAAGGTCCATGTGTATCAGCTCATAAGGTTTAGAAGATAGATTTTCTGTCCTAGATTTAAATGACTTTCTAGTTAACTTGGACTGAGTGCATGCATCACAGATTTTATTTTCTTTCTTAAAGGAAACTTCAGGAAGTCCTCTAACCATGCTATGCTTATTCAGTTTATGCAAAACAGTGTAACTAGCATGACCTAACCTACGATGCCATAAAATGCTAAGTCTTCTCTACTAGCAGTAAGGCATAGGTTAGAATGTTGAATATCATCTAAATCTATCATGTAAGTGTTATTTATCCTCTTACCAGAAAATTTAATAGTTTCGGAATCAGGTTCAAAAACTTTGCAACATTGAGAGTCAAAAAGCACTTTGCATCCTTTATCACATAGCTGGCTGATGCTAAGTAAGTTATAAGCTAATCCTTCAACCAGCATGACATCCTCAATGCAACAAGTAGTACACTTACCTACCTTACCTGTTCCAACAATCTTACCCTTTGTGTTGCTACAAAGGTGACAAGGCCTCCTTGTTTCTCTGTCAGCATGCAGAACTTGGCCTTATCCCCTGTCATATGCCTGGAGCAGCCACTATCCAAGTACCACATATTGTTCTTGACTGCCAGGCATACCTGCACACACAACCAGGTAGAGAAGTTTGGAACCCAAGACTGATTGGGCTCCAGAGAAGATGAAAATCAATTAAAACAAGAAAGCACACTTTTAGGAATCCACATTTGTTTGAAACAGTTCTGTTCAGTGGATTTTCAGATTTCCTTTTGTTTTGCTTTTTCTTGTTGACACTAGCATGATTATTTACAGATTGATTATTTCTGTGCCAGTGCCTTGCCAGGGTGTATTCACGAAATTTTGGCCATAGTAATCATTGGGCTGGCTGTGGAATTGTTAGTTCCTAGGTGTCCAATTACCATACCCACTAACCCAATTTCTGGTGTAAGGTTTATAGGACTGTGTAGCCTGATGTCCATAACCTGTAAACCTTCCTTGAGTCCTAGTCCATCCTGACCTATTTGGATAGGTTGACTGTGCAGAGAAGTGGGACTGGGCTCTAGGTTGGTAGAAATGTTCGGGTTGAGCTCTAAAAGCATTCTTCCTCCCCTGCACCTTGGACCATGCTGACATGTTCATAGGTGTGTATTGGGTCTTCTTCAGAGGTGATGGTGATGGTGGAGACTTGGTGACCTTAACATGGGGTTTATAAGACTGTGTAGGTTGACCCCAAACCTGAGACTGAGCATTGGGATTTTGCTTGGATGTGCTAGCTCTACTAGGCTCACTCAGTTGTTGTTTGCCCTTCTCCTCAGCACTGGACTTTTTCAGATTAGTACTTTTGTTCATTGAAATGTTTGAATTCATGCTAGTTAGAGGTCCTTTCTCTTTTTGTGCAACAAATGAAATAATTTTCATTCCAAAGGTTTTTGTTGCACTAGAATTAAATCCAAGGCCCTCTTTTCTGAAGTTGACCTTTGACCCTAACAAAGCATTTAGGTTATCTGAACCTTGGGTCATTTTCTCAATAGTCTTAAGCTTGTCCTCATTGTCCTTTTGAATATCTTCAATGGATTTCTTAAGTTCTGTATTCACACTTAGGACAGCTTGATATTTTTCATTCACAATTTTTATCTCACTCTCACATTTTTGAATTTTCAATTTCAATTCATCAGTTTCTTTTTCTAACCTCTCATTTTCTTCTTTGGAGGCTTTTGACTCATTCTTGATTTCTTCTAATTCAGAACATGTGAGTTTCAATTTTTCATTCTCAGATTCTAGACATGCAATTTTATCAGTTAGAGTTGTATCATTTTGCATGGAGTTAATCTTTCTTCTTAGATGCCTGTTTTCCTTTCTAATATCATCAGCTCTATCAGCTATGTCATGGTAGGCATCTACCCAATCAGCAATAGTGAAATCTTTGAATCTAGTGATTACCTCATCTGAGTCCTCCTCTCTGTCTTCAGAGCTTGTTGCCATAAGGCAAATGAGCTTCTCAGATTCGGCTTCACTGTCAGAGCTGCTACTGAAGGAACCTTCATCTTCATCACTCCAGGTACTCACCATTGCTTTCCCTTTCGTGTTCCTTCTCTTTGACTTGTCCTTGTATTTCTGATTCTCTGGACAGTCAGCTTTCAGATGGCCTATTTTCCTGTATTGATAACAAGTATTAGTTTCAATTTTCTTAGCAGGGTTATGTTTATACCTTTTATCCCTTCGGCCGCCACTATATTTCTTTTGGCTGAATCGTCCTGCTCCTTTCCTGAGGAACCGCCTGAACTCTCTGGTCATCATTGCCATCTCAGTACGAGTTATATCTTCTTCATTCAGGCTCTCCTCGGATGATGAACTGCTAGAGCTGATTTGCTGGATTTGCTGGCACCAGCTTTCAGAGCGATTGGCTTCTTCTTCCTCTCAGCTTCTTCTATCTTTGGCATATTAATCTCATATGCCATCAGCGAGCCAATTAGCTCATCAGCCCTTGTGGTTCGCAAATCCCTTGACTCCTCCATCACTGTAGCCTTAGTATGCCAAGCATGAGTCAGGGAACTCAATATCTTCCTCACTACATCGTATTCTGTCTGAGGTTTCCCAAGACCTCTAAGACCATTTGTGATAGTAGTTAATCGAGCGTACATCTCCTTGATGGTCTCGTTTGGCTTCATCTTGAATGCCTCATATTCAGACACTAGGAAATTAGCCTTCGTCTCTCTAACTTGAGAGGTCCCTTCATGGATCACTTCAAGTGCATCCCACATCTCCTTAGCTGAACTGCAGGCTGATACGCGGGAGAATTCTGTAGGGTGCAGAGAGCACTGAATGGCGTTTATGGCACTCCAATTTAGTGTAGACCTCCTGATCTCCTCCTTGGTCCAGACTTCCTCATTAGGGGACAGCTCATAAGGTCCCTTGCTTACTACCTTCCAGATCTCATAATCCTTCGCCCTCAAAAATACTTGCATACGGTTCTTCCAGTATGCATAGTTAGATCCATCGAAGAATGGGGGCTTTGTGGTTGAGTGTCCTTCAGCTATCATCCCTCGAGCATCCATCTGTACCTTTCTCTTCGGGCGATGAGTCACTGTAGAAGAGTTAGGCTCTGATACCAACTGTTATGTTAGATGGACGCAGTCTATTACCACGGAGAGTGGATCTAGAGGGGGGTGAATAGATCTATTACCTAATTTAAAACCAATATAAGGCTCTAATGCGAGATATAGGCAGATCTACTAAATCACTAACTCGAATATTAGATTTGAACAGAAGCGAATCAAACTGTGAAGGTAAACAGGAAATCCAATCGCACATAGTTCATAGACAATCGCACAAACACAAGACAGACCTACGTCCACCCCACACTCAACTGAGTATGGCTTACTGCTGCGCAACACAGCTTGCGTCCGTTGGGCAGTACAGCTTGGCCTACAACCGCTGATACACAGCTTCGCTGGGCTTTACAGCTTGCCGACCAGAGGAACAAATCCTCTGCAACCGCTGGGCGATACAGCTTAGCCGTTCGAGACCTGGTCTCGCCTGCTGAGGAGTTACACCTTCACCTATCCAGTGGAAACCTCCACTGTAATTGCTGGCTCACAGCTTGAAGAAACAGATTCGGAAACAAAAGACAGAAGCAAACGAAAATGAGAAAACCCGGAAGGGAAATAGCTCTCAATGAGCAAACATCTCAGCTCTGGTATCTGAACCAAGAGTCTGAGTTACAACCTCTTAATGAACCTCTCTCAACTCATCTCTCTCAATCAAACTCTCTCAGCTCATCTCTCCTTTCTCTCTTTCTTCTCTTCTCTATTTTTTCTTCTCTATGGATCTCGGTGGCTCTCTGCTGCTTTAGACTTTCAGTCTCACTGTATAGACTTTTACCACCCGATCGATCAGCCTCCTTCTGAAGAAGAAAGCTCATATATATACCAACAGCAGATTGGATAAAGGAGTGTGGCTTCCACATTTCCCGCCCAATGTTTTTGCCAGATTCGAGGAACTTCGACCACCTGGCAGCATCCTGGATGGGCTGCTTCCACGTGTCACCATCTGGGCACCTCGTCCTCCTTGGATCACGAGCCATGTCATCAATCTCAGCCAGGAGTCCCTGTCAGACAATCGAACAGAGTTATCAGTTTAAGTCTAAAACCCTGTACAGACTTTGTAGAGTGTAATGCATTGTATAGACTTCACTGTATAGACTTTGTGAATGCGAATGCAATGTACAGACTCTGCAATGTATAGACTTCATATATGCAGTGCTATGCGATGTACAGACTTCCTATATGAAGGCAACCGCTGTATAGACTTGCTGAAGTGTAATGCAATGTGCAGACTTTGAAGAACATTCAGCAGCCAATGTATAGACTTACGCAATGTAAAGACTTGGACAGACAACTGAACGATGTATGGACTTCAACTCAAAGGATGCACAATGTACAGACTTGAATGCTATATGAATATGCAGACTCATCGTGCAATGTTGTCTAGACTTTGTATATGCAGAGCTTAAGCCCTGTACAGACATCAAATATGCAGAAGTAAACGTGCATCAATGTGTAGACTTAACAAGACAAAGTGTGAACAAAGCAACATAATGTGCAGACTCCATGCAATGCAAGGCAAACGAATGTATAGACTCTACATCCACAATGTGTAGACTTTGAAAGCCAACAAGCGAACTCAATGTACAGACTTGCTGGATGTGTGAACTGCAATGTATAGACTTGACTGCCTGCATGCATGTATAGACATTATCATGCAGATAGGACCTCACATGCATTAGTGTATAGACTGTATGCCTGATGGATGCACTGATGTAGTATATGCACAGAGGAAGCAATGCGCCGATGCAATGCATGCACATAACAGGTATTGAACTGAAGCAATGGATGTAAAGACTTGTGTTGACGCTGCATGACAACTGCCAATGTATAGACTTCACAAGTGCAAGCAATGCAGCAATGTATGGACTTTGAACTTGTGCATGCAATGTATAGACTTGCTACCCTGCGAGTCATGCAGTGTATGGACTTGAAGAATGATGCATGACGCTGTACAGAATTCACTTCGTGCAAGCTACAGTGCAGTGTATGGACTTGAAGAATGATGCATGACGCTGCAGGACAACAGCCAATGTATAGACTTTGCAGATGCAAGCAATGCAGCAATGTGTAGACTTTGGGCTATGCCATGCAATGTATAGACTTTGAGCACAAACACCACAATGTAATGTATAGACTTGCTAGTTACGTGATCTGCAATGTATAGACTTTGCCCAATGCATAAGACGCTAAGAGAGACGGACAATGTACAGACTTAGCCAATGCAATGTACAGACTTACTGAGCTGACGCTGCATGAGACACTAAGTAAGACGGACAGTGTATAGACTTCACAGCTCAAGTGAGACGGTGGATGTACAGGCTTTGAAGCTCAACTGAGACGGACGATGTATAGACTTAGCATGTGCGAGCAATGCAGCAATGTATAGACTTATGTTCTAAACGATGCACAAACACAACCATGCAATGTATGGACTTTGAGTGTGTAGACTTTTGTGTGTGCAATGTGTAGACCTGTGTGTGTGCATGACGATGTATAGACTCTTACTGCATAGAACACATAGACAATCTGACAGAGATAGTTTCATCAAAACATAAACAGTTGCCAATCAATCAAAACAAGCTGTTGCCAATGAAATAAAGCTATTGTCAACATCATCAACACAGAGGAGTCACAACAATCTCCCCCTTTTTGATGATGGCAACACCCTATCATATGGAATAGCAACATCCTGTCATACAGATGTATTTTTGATGAAAGACATGAATTATTAGTCAGATTTGTCATGCAGATGCTATGGATGCATGCTGAAATGAAAACAGCTCCCTGCCAACAAGATCTCCCCCTATGCCATAATCATGATGCATACACTCCCACTTGGCCAAATAGTGGATACACTCCCCCTGGAATGAATTCATCAAATAGACAAAATATTCTCCCCCTTTGCCATCAACAAAGAGGAGGGAAAGTGATTACAAGGGAAGGAACAAGAGAGATCATCTGACTGGCATTCTGAACAAGTAGTTCAGGAATAAGCATTCTAAAGCACAAAGTCTTCAGTCATATGAATTTAGAAACTGCTTTGAGATAGAATTCTAGTTTAAAGGTTATAAATTTTAAGTTCATGCACTACAATCAATGGATAAGTTTTCTGTGCATGATAAAACAATAAACCAAAATCACATTTGCATGGGAGATTCAGTTTCAAAATATCTTACTTTCGTAGACTCATTAAAAGTTGTTAAGAGATACCAGGTCATGTATTGAACAAATTGACATCCTTGAAAATTCTTTTGAAGGAACAGCATTTTCAATATTATTTCATTAAGGACATTCAGGTACCATTTGTCTTTTTGCGTAAGGGTATACGTTTATCAGACGCCAATACCCCTAGATACTCAACATGATGGACCATTCTGCCTATGATCAAAATCAATAGAACTGATTTACACCTTTTTGTGTGAGGGTACACGTTTATCAGACGCCAGTTACCCCCAGGTACTCAGTGAAACCACCCTACTGTTTTGATCATTTTATACAGAGATAACTGATACACTTCATGACTTAAGTATAGTCCATTTCTTTGATGGATCACTTAGTTTCTCAGTAATTTACCAGTCATTGCTCTGCCAATTGTATTTTTCAATTAATTTTTAATGTTTGCAATATTTTTCTTAGCTGTCCTTTAATTGTTTCAGAATGACTTGTTTAAGGACAATACACAAACTTAGCTTCTCTAACATGATTTCAAGTGAGTTTTCAGATTTCAGATATAATTGGCTTTGTCTTACATGAAATGAAATAAGGGTTGAGAGCTTTATCAATTTTCAGCTTTCTTATTTACTGATTGCAATCTTTAAACTGTAAAGTTTATAAAATTTAAACCATTAAGTCAGTCTTCAAGCAATTAAAGTTCTTATAAATGAAGAAGTTTGTTTTCTATTGCTTAGAAATCAGAACTGACTAACAGATTGCCATAGTGTCAGACTCAAGTCATTCAGGGTCAAAGAATTTGGATTTCAATAAAGTTGATGACCACTCTGAATTTCTAACAATACTCCCCCTGTCTATATGCATGTGACTTTAGATGAGAGAGAGACCTTAGACACAGTCATGACTAGATGATATGCAATGATGATCATGAGTGTGATGCCACAAAAAATATGAATGTTATGCATGATAATGAGTCTGGTGCAACAATCAACATTCACAAAGTTTATTCAAGCAATCCAGAGAGTTTATTCATCATGCTGAAATTTACACAAGCAAAGTTCTCTTCTAAGAAATTTAAACCTTTCATTCCCTAGTGGCTTAGTAAAGATATCAGCAATTTGTTTTTCAGTTTCAATGAAGTTCATTTCAATTTCTTTTTATTTACTACATCTCTAAGAAAATGGTGTTTTATCTCTATATGCTTAGTCCTAGAATGATGAACAGGATTTTTAGCAAGGCATATAGCACTAGTATTATCACATAACATTGGAATACATCCCAATTTTATCTGATAATCATCCAGTTGGTGCTTGATCCATAGTACTTGGGCAGCACAATTACCAGCTGCAACATATTCAGCTTCAGCTGTAGACAAAGCTACAGAGTGTTGCTTCTTAGATGCCCAAGATACTAGACAGCCACCTAGGAATTGACAATATCCACTAGTGCTTTTTCTCTCTACTCGACACCCAGCATAATCTGCATCAGTGTAAGCTAGAAGTTCTAACTCACACTTGGCAGGATACCAAAGACCTAGCTCTTGGGTGCCTAGTAAATACCTAAAAATCATTTTCACTGATTTAAGATGTGATTCTTTGGGACTAGCCTGAAATCTAGAGCATAAACACACTGAAAATTGAATGTCAGGCCTAGATGCTGTAAGATATAGAAGGGATCCGATCATACCTCTATATAGCCTTTGGTCCACTGGTTTACCTTGAGGATCTTCATCCAAACTGGTTGAGGTACCCATTGGAGCAGCTATTTCCTTGAGGTTGTCCATTTTGTACTTCTTCAATAGATCCCTTATGTACTTGGACTGAGAGATGAAGGTACCATCCTTTGATTGTGTAACCTGCAGTCCAAGAAATAGTTTGAGCTCACCCATTGAGCTCATTTCAAACTCATTAGTCATAATTTGAGAGAATTCCTCACACAATTTGGGGTTAGTTGACCCAAACACAATGTCATCCACATAAATTTGAATGATAAGAATATCTGAATGACTCACCTTGGTGAACAATGTTTGATCAACTACACCTCTTGTGAAGTTCTTATCAGTGAGGAATTTGCTCAACCTGTCATACCAAGCTCTAGGAGCTTGCTTTAAACCATAGAGAGCTTTTCTGAGTTTATAGACATGATTAGGGAAGTCTAAGCATTCAAATCCAGGAGGCTGCCTCACATAGACATCCTCACTGATTTCCCCATTTAGAAAAGTAGATTTTACATCCATCTGCTGAAGATTTATTCCTAGGGAACATGCATAAGCCAATAAGATTCTGATTGCTTCTAACCTGGCTACAGGGGCAAAAGACTCTTCAAAGTCTATTCCAAATTCCTGATTATACCCCTGAGCTACAAGTCTGGCCTTATTTTTAATCACATTCCCTGATTCATCAGTTTTATTTCTGAACACCCATTTAGTCCCTATGACTGTTTCATGATCAGGAGGTGGAACCAAATGCCACACCTTATTCCTGTCAAATTGATTGAGCTCCTCATGCATGGCATTAATCCAATGCACATCTTTGAGAGCACAGTCAATGGACTTGGGTTCTACATTTGAAACAAACGCATATGCATTCAATTCATTTTGAATCCTTAAGTGGCCTCTGGTCCTAGGGGGGTCATGCAGATTTCCAATCACATTATCTACAGGATGATCTTTAAGATATCTAATGTTAACAATTGGATTGTCATGATTTTGATTTACCTCCCCCTGAACTGTAGGCTGTTCTTCATTAGGCTCTTCATTTCCTTCCTCATTTTCGGATTGGTCTGCAGAATTTCCTTCTTTCAGAATATCACCACTGTCTTCATTCCTGCATTGACCAATATTAGTCTTTAATAAGGATTCATCAAAAACTATATGTGGAGATTCTTCAACAGTATTGGAATTCAGATTATACACTCTATATGCTCGGGTGTTTTCAGAATAACCAAGAAAAATTCCTGGTTCACCTTTAGGTTCAAATTTATCAAGGTCTCTTTTATCATTTATATGTATAAAGCATTTACACCCAAAAACCTTGAAATGAGCAATTGAAGGTTTCTTACCCTTTATGATCTCATAGGGTGTTTTCTGGGTAGAAGGTCTTACCATAGCTCTGTTAATTACATAACATGTTGTATTTACTGCTTCAGCCCAGAACTTCCTTGGTAGACCACCTTCAACCAAGAGTGTACGACCCATCTCCACTAGGGTTCTGTTCCTTCTCTCCACAACTCCATTCTGCTCAGGTGTCCTTGGTGAGGAGAACCTATGGTTAATTCCATTTGACCTGCAGAATTCATCAAACTGTGAGTTTTCAAACTCACCTCCATGATCAGATAGAATATTTTAATTTTCTGATTTATTTTAACATAGAACTCCTGAAATTCTGTGAATGCATCACTTCTATGTGATAAGAAGTATACCCAAGTGTACCTAGAAAAGTCATCTACCATGACAAATCCATACCTCCTCCCTGATAAGCTGACAGACCTGGTTGGCCCAAAAAGGTCCATGTGTATCAGCTCATAAGGTTTAGAAGACAGATTTTCTATCCTAGATTTAAATGACTTTCTAGTTAACTTGGACTGAGTGCATGCATCACAGATTTTATTTTCTTTCTTAAAGGAAACTTCAGGAAGTCCTCTAACCATGCAATGCTTATTCGGTTTATGCAAAACAGTTTAACTAGCATGACCTAACCTACGATGCCATAAAAATGCTAAGTCTTCTCTACTAGCAGTAAGGCATAGGTTAGAATGTTGAATATCATCTAAATATATCATGTAAGTGTTATTTATCCTCTTACCAGAAAATTTAACAGTTTCGGAATCAGGTTCAAAAACTTTGCAACATTGAGAGTCAAAAAGCACTTTGCATCCTTTATCACATAGCTGGCTGATGCTAAGTAAGTTATAAGCTAATCCTTCAACCAGCATGACATCCTCAATGCAACAAGTAGTACACTTACCTACCTTACATGTTCCAACAATCTTACCCTTTGTGTTGCTACCAAAGGTGACAAGGCCTCCTTGTTTCTCTGTCAGCATGCAGAACTTGGCCTTATCCCCTATCATATGCCTGGAGCAGCCACTATCCAAGTACCACAAATTGTTCTTGGCTGCCAGGCATACCTGCACATACAATCAGGTAGAGAAGTTTGGAACCCAAGACTGATTGGGCTCCAGAGAAGATGAAAAGTAATTAAAACAAGAAAGCATACTTTTAGGAATCCATATTTGTTTGAAACAGTTCTGTTTAGTGGATTTTCTAGATTTCCTTTTGTTTTGCTTTTTCTTGTTGACACTAGCATGATTATTTACAGATTGATTATTTCTGTGCCAGTGCCTTGGCCAGGGTGTATTCACGAAATTTTGGCCATAGTAATCATTGGGCCGGCTGTGGAATTGTTGGTTCCTAGGTGTCCAATTATCATACCCACTAACCCAATTTCTGGTGTAAGGTTTATAGGACTGTGTAGCCTGATGTCCATAACCTGTAAACCTTCCTTGAGTCCTAGTCCATCCTGACCTATTTGGATAGGTTGACTGTGCAAAGAAGTGGGACTGGGCTCTAGGTTGGTAGAAATGTTTGGGTTGAGCTCTAAAAGCATTCTACCTCCCCTGCACCTTGGACCCTGCTGACCTGTTCATAGGTGTGTATTGGGTCTTCTTCATAAGTGGTGGTGATGGTGGAGACTTGGTGACCTTAACATGGGGTTTATAAGACTGTGTAGGTTGACCCCTAACCTGAGACTGAGCTTTGGAATTTTGTTTGGATGTGCTAGCTCTACTAGTCTCATTCAGTTTTTGTTTGCCCCTCTCCTCAGCACTGGGCTTTTTCATATTAGCAGTTTTGTTCATTGAAATTTTTGAATTCATGCTAATTAGAGGTCCTTTATCTTTTTGTGCAACAAATGAAATAGTTTTCATTCCAAAGGTTTTTTTTTGTTGCACTAGAATTAAATCCAAGGCTCTCTTTTATGAAGTTGACCTTTGACCCTAACAAAGCATTTAGGTTATCTGAACCTTGGGTCATTTTCTCAATAGTCTTAAGCTTGTCCTCATTATCCTTTTGAATATCTTCAATGGATTTCTTAAGTTCTGTATTCACACTTAGGACAGCTTGATATTTTTCATTCACAATTTTTATCTCACTCTCACATTTCTGAATTTTCAATTTCAGTTCATCAGTTTCTTTTTCTAACCTCTCATTTTCTTCTTTAGAGGCTTTTGACTCATTCTTGATTTCTTCTAATTCAGAACATGTGAGTTTCAATTTTTTATTCTCAGATTCTAGACATGCAATTTTATCAGTTAGAGTTGTATCATTTTGCATGGTGTTAATCTTTCTTCTTAGATGCCTATTTTCCTTTCTAATATCATCAGCTCTATCAGCTATGTCATGGTAGGCATCTACCCAATTAGCAATAGTGAAATTTTCGAATCTAGTGATTACCTCATCTGAGTCCTCCTCTCTATCTTCAGAGCTTGTTGCCATAAGGTAAATGAGCTTCTCAGATTCGGCTTCACTGTCTGAGCTGCTACTGAAGGAACCTTCATCTTCATCACTCCAGGTACTCACCATTGCTTTCCCTTTCGTGTTCCTTCTCTTTGACTTGTCCTTATATTTCTGATTCTCTGGATAGTCAGCTTTCAGATGGCCTGTTTTCCTGCATTGATAACAAGTATTAGTTTCAATTTTCTTAGCAGGGTTATGTTTATACCTTTTATCCCTTCAGCCGCCACTATATTTCTTTTGGCTGAATCGTCCTGCTTCTTTCCTGAGGAACCGCCTGAACTCTCTGGTCATCATTGCCATCTCAGTACGAGTTATATCTTCTTCATTCAGGCTCTCCTCGGATGATGAACTGCTAGAGCTGGATTTGCTGGATTTGCTAGCACCAGCTTTCAGAGCGATTGGCTTCTTCTTCCTCTCAGCTTCTTCTATCTTTGGCATATTAATCTCATATGCCATCAGCGAGCCAATTAGCTCATCAGCCCTTGTGGTTCGCAAATCCCTTGACTCCTCCATCACTGTAGCCTTAGTATGCCAAGCATGAGTCAGGGAACTTAATATCTTCCTCACTACATCGTATTTTGTCTGAGGTTTCCCAAGACCTCTAAGACCATTTGTGATAGTAGTTAATCGAGCGTACATCTTCTTGATGGTCTCGTTTGGCTTCATCTTAAATGCCTCATATTCAGACACTAGGAAATTAGCCTTCGTCTCTCTAACTTGAGAGGTCCCTTCATGGATCACTTCAAGTGCATCCCACATCTCCTTAGCTGAACTACAGGCTGATACGCGGGAGAATTCTGTAGGGTGCAGAGAGCACTGAATGGCGTTTATGGCACTCCAATTTAGTGTAGACCTCCTGATCTCCTCCTTGGTCCAGACTTCCTCATTAGGGGACAGCTCATAAGGTCCCTTGCTTACTACCTTCCAGATCTCATAATCCTTCGCCCTCAAAAATACTTGCATATGGTTCTTCCAGTATGCATAGTTAGATCCATCGAAGAATGGGGGCTTTGTGGTTGAGTGTCCTTCAGCTATCATCCCTCGAGCATCCATCTGTACCTTTCTCTTCGGGCGATGAGTCCCTGTAGAAGAGTTAGGCTCTAATACCAACTGTTATGTTAGATGGACGCAGTCTATTACCACGGAGAGTGGATCTAGAGGGGGGTGAATAGATCTATTACCTAATTTAAAACCAATATAAGGCTCTAATGCGGAATATAGGCAGATCCACTAAATCACTAACTCGAGTATTAGATTTGAACAGAAGCGAATCAAACTGTGAAGGTAAACAGGAAATCCAATCGCACACAGTTCATAGACAATCGTACAAACACAAGACACCCAAGATTTTTAGGTGGTTCGGTCAGGAGACCTACGTCCACCCCACACTCAACTGAGTATGGCTTACTGCTGCGCAACACAGCTTGCGTCCGCTGGGCAGTACAGCTTGGCCTACAACCGCTGATATACAGCTTCGCTGGGCTTTACAGCTTGCCGACTGTACATTCTTAAGAAAATCCACTTAAGATAATTAAAAATAAAAAGAATTAAGATATGCACGAGGTGCTAATAAGGAGAGTGATCGCCAGAGACGCGAGGGCCTCAAAGGATATAAACAATAATAAAAGGGAGGGATCGCGAATTTAAATACCTCAAATGCGGGGGAGATTGTGAGTGCACCTTTCTGTTCTGATCGGCCGGCCGATGAAGAGAGTTTTCCTTGATTGATTACCCTTGCAAAATTAACAAACACCAATAAAGAATATGGATTAGAACCAGGGTGAGTGTAGCATCAAATTCATAATAAAGATGAGCATGAAAATCATGTATAAGAACACACCTTGTTGGGTGTTGCCCTTTAAAATCTCTATGCAAAGGGTGGGATAAAAACATATGATGAATGATACGCAAATATGGAGGTGTGCAAGAGTTGCACTGTGGGAGTCTCAACGTGGTTGAGAAGGGAGTTTGACCGCATAACAATGACTAAGATGAATGCATGCTATTAACACAAAAGAATAAAGCAAGACAAAAAACAATCAGTGGGGCAAAGAGGCAATAAGATGGAGAAGCCTATCTGTGCATTGGCTTTGATATGCATTCGGGAGGAAGCTTTCAAGAGCTGAAACTTTTGGACGTGGGGAGCTCCCTCCTGTGCCAAGCAGCAGCAGCATCTCCCTGTAAAAAAATCAAAACAACCCCCCTCGAACAAGAGCCGCATGGCTCTATTTATAGGGCACAAACCACAAATCCGGTGGGATTAGAACGGGCAATAATCAACTACGGCAAGGACTCTACTTCCCCAATCGAGCACGGTGACCAAAACAGACAGGGAACTTTTCAGGAAGGTTCTTTCGAACAGGACACGGAAGGGTAAAAGACGACTCTCAGACGGGCGTTAATTGAAATTGACGACCTGTCTTGAGGCGTTAATTGAAATCACGACTGGGACAAAGGCGTTAATTCATGAATTTAATTTTAGCAATAAAAACTTCCTTATTTGAAAAAGGACGAGGAGACGCCTGCTCCAACGGCGTTAAATATCAACGTCCTTTAGATAAAATTCCAGAAAATGACGCCTCCACTGATGGGCATCCATTGTAAAAGGGGCGTCCTTGAACAAGCCGTTAATTCTTAAAGACGCCCTTTTTCAAGGCGTGAATTAAAAAAAAGGACGACTTTCATAGGGGCGTTATTTATGTTTTTTGTGGGTGGACGGTGGAAAATAGAGAGACAGAATGTATAGACTTGGGCGTGTGAGAAGGAGAGGAGTGTACAGACTTTGGCTTGTGAGAAGGTGGAGAATGTATAGACTTTGGCTTGTGAAGGAAGGGGAATGGGATGTACAGACTTGGTTTGTGAAGGAAGAATGGGTGTATAGACTTTGTGAAGGAAGAATGGGTGTATAGACTTTGTGAAAGAAGAATGGGTGTATAGACTTGGTTTGTGAAGGAAGAATGGGTGTATAAACTTTGTGAAGGAAGAATGGGTGTATAGACTTTGGGAAGAATGGAAACGGTGGAGTAGACGGTGGGATGTATATACTTGACTGTGGAATGAAGAAGGAAGACGGTGAACAGAATGTATAGACTTGGGAAGGATGAAGAGACGGTGGAAATGAGACGGATGCACAGACGGATGAATGTATGGACTTTGTGAAGAACGAAGAAGGGAAGGACGGTGGAATAAGATGATAGAATAGACGGACTTCATAAAGGATGAAGAAGGGAAAGACGGTGGAATAAGACGATAGAGTGTTTGGACTTCAAACTGTGAAACGAAGAAGGAAGACAGAGAATGAGACGAAGGGAAGGCAGTGGAACAAACGGAGGGGTGTATAGACTTCAGAATAGAATTGACGCCCACCCTTAAGTCGTTATTTGTTTAATTAACGCCCCTATTGGTAGTCGTCTATTTTAAAAGAAACGCCCTTGGCCAAGCCGTTAATTAAAATGACGCCCCCTCTCACGCCGTTAATTCTTAAAAATAGCGAAAAATGCCCAGGAAATTCGGAAAAAATAGGGAAAAATAGGAAAATAGAGGAAAGGGGGAGAAATCTAAGAAAAGTGAGAAAACCACTCAAACAAAGTTAATTTGAGGGTCAAATTGGGGCATTACAAGGCGATACGGGATGTACCCACAGTAACGTCGATTTTGGCGTGTCTACAGCTGCCCCGCCTTGGCGTCTGCTTTGCAAGGGAGCAGAGCGAACTGAAAAGTAGATGCCAATGTGTGATGAGACACACAATCAACATCACTTGATGAGAATTGAATCAAAAGCTCGAGATGAAGCAATCTCGGGAAATTCAATGAAATCAACGATGTTTGGACAAAAGAGGGAGTGTGCACGCGGGCACGAAGGAGATAAAAGAAGATGATCGACTTCCAGCGCGGTAGAAGTACCCCAGGTCACAAACCTGTAGGTTTCACCATTGGGGAGCGGTTACCAGCTAATGTAGACGTGCTGCAGCCAAGGTGGATCAAGGGAAATGTTTGAAATAAGAGGATAGAAATCTAAACAAGGAGCTTTCGAGAAAATGACCCAAAACAGCGACAAAACGAACTGAGGATTCCATTCAGCAATGAATATCTCATATCTGGAAAGATTAAGATCAATTTGACTCTCCAAATCAGCTTATCAGAATGATTTTTCAACGTTGATTCAAAGCCCTATATGAATGCATGCTGGGTTAAAAGAAAAAAATTAAAACAAATGAAAATATAAGATAATCAAGGATAATATTGCGAAGCTGTCAAGACTGGGTCAAGAAACTGATTTCGTGAGTTGATACTAAGCCGAAGCCCGTTTATCCACGCATCAACTCGTATAAGGGAACCATCGTCCCCAGTCTTGGACGGCTCAATGGCCTATCCGTATGACTAAGATTCCTCTGGAATCATCATTGTTTTTGATGAAGGGGAACTCAAATTTCAGATTTACCAAAGTCACAAGGTCCTTGATATAATCTAGTAGCGTATGTAACATATAGTAAAATGCATACAGGAAGATGGTGGAGCAATGAGCATATGGGGACTGAGATGAGGTGCAAACACCGTGGGACTTGGATGATGATGCCCAGACGGTGGGACCAAGGGCTTCTTATCCTGCGCTCAAAATTTCATTAGCCAAGATATAAGTAACAAGCAATGAATAAGGCATTTAAGCATAGCATCAATAGCATGAATCAAAACATCAATAAGCAATCACAACATAGACATCAAAGCAATCAAAGCTTAGTGTGGATAGCATTCAAGCATGTATTAGCAAGGCGAAGCATGTTTAGCATGAATAGCATGAGTTAAAACATTGCATTGCAAAGCATCATTGTTTGTTGTTTGTCATGAGGATGACAATCTTGGCATGTGAGATTGAGATTGGATGATTAGAATCAAGTAATGCCCCGTGGCAGAGTGATCATGTGAAATCAGCCTCCGGGTACAAAGTTGATGGCATGTTGCACATCGCGCATGGGTGGTAACTTATCCGGAAGCTCTTCGGGGAACACATCATGGAAGTCCTTAAGGAGTTGTTGAATTTCTATTGGGTGTGGGTTGGTTGGGGTGGATTCCGCAAGGCAAATGACGATGGCACACACTTGTCCTCCTTGGTTGACTTCTTCCTCAAGTTCTTTCCTAGTGATGAGGTGTAGGCTCCTAGTAGTCCCAACGGTCAAGCTAGAGTTAGGATTAGATGGGGTGGGGTTTGGGGTAGAGGGAGGGGTGGAGGATTCCCCTAGGGGAGGAGGTACCTTCTTGGGGAGGGGGCGGGGTGGTGAAGGGTTGAGTTGGATTCTCTTCCCTTCATGGGTGAAAATGCAAGTGTTCGTCCTCCCAAGGAAGGTGGCATCCACATCATAGATCTAAGGCCGCCCTAGGAGTATGCTCCCTACTTCCATTGGTAGAATGTCACACCAAACTTGGCCTTGGTAGGATTGAAAGGTGATGGGGACAAGGCAACGAGTGCTAACGGGTACGGATGTAGCATCAATCCAAGCTACCCGATATGGTTTTGGGTGTGGAGTAATGGTGAGGCCTAGAAGTTTGATGGTGTCGGGGGACACCACATTCACACAACTTCCATTGTCCAAGATGACCTTCCTAGCATGACTCCCTATCCGGATGTAGGTATGGAAGATGGTATTCCTTCTCCAATCATGTTCATGAGCCTGGGTGAGGGTGCACCTAACCACTCCAAGTTGAAGGTCGGTGGTTGGAGGGGTTTGTTCTTGGTTGGTCTCTATGTAATGGTTCTCATATTCCTCCTCTCATTCAAGAGAGGGTTCATATACCTCAACCTCTCCTTCAAATTCAGCTTGAGGTTGGGGGTTTGTCTCCTCTATGAGCAAGTTAGATGCGCCCTTGGTGGGGCATTGATTGGCAAAGTGTCCATACCCAAGGCACCTAAAGCATTGCTGCCCACTTTGATGGTTTGGGGCAACCTTAGTGTGAGGGGGAGTGGGTGTCGGATTAGGCCTATTGGGAGTTGGGTTTAGGGGCCCACTTGTGGGGCGGGGCGGTGGGGTGCCACTAAGAGGGGTGACCCGGGTGGGAGGAGCTCCCATGGGGGTGGGAAGGAGACCTCTTTGAGGAGGTGGGGAGTTGGTCCGAGGGGCCATGGCTTTGGGGTCCATCCCCCGAGGGGGAACCATTCGGGTGTATCGAGAGAATTTCTCGGCATCCCGGGCTACTTGGTAGGCTTGCTCTAGGGTGGTTACTTGACGTATGAAAAGTTCCTTCTTTATGTGAAATTGTAGCCCATTTCTAAAACAAGAGAGTGTGACCGTTGGATCCTCTTGGACTCCACACTTAAGAAGGTAGTAGTCAAATTTCTCAATGTACTCTATGACGGTTTTCCCTTCTTGGGTGAGGGCTTGCCACTCATCTAGGAGGTTTTGATGGTAGGAGGGAGGGACATATTTGAGTTTGAGTTGTTCCTTCATGGCCCCCCATGTGGTAATGGGAGCTTCCCTCCTAACTATCCTTAATGCCTCAACATTCATCTAATGAGTCTTAGCTAATTTGGTAAGTTGAATCTTTGCAAGCCGGACTCTCCTATCCTCGGTCATTGGGTACCAATCAAAATATTGGTCCATGGCTGCCTCCCAATCTAAGTAGATGCTTGGGTGATGAGACCCATCAAAGGTGGGGGCATCGACTTTCACAAGTCTCATAAGTTGGTCATCCGGATTGTCCCGGGGGGGTCTCTCATTCCTCCTAGGGGGTGGGTCTCTTTCCGGATCGAGAGGGTGGTCAAGGTTGAGTTCTCCCATGGCTGGCTCCACATGTGGAGGTGGTTCCCTCCTATCTCCTGCCCTTGGGGCAGGCCTATTTTCTTCAATTTGTTCAAGCCGGGCCGTTATATCATCAAGCCGCCCCATAATATTAGTCATACCTTCTACAAGAAACCTCATGTGATTGGGGAGCTCTGGCTCGTTGTGGGCGGGATTCCCTTGGGGATTGGGATTCATTGTGATGTTGGAAGAGGAGGGGTTGGATTGATAATGGGTTCCACTACGGGTGGTCATGCAAAGTTGGGTGGGCTATGCACGGGTGTGCGAATGCACCTATGAATGACTTAGTGTGAAGACGACCCAAGACTAGACTTGTAAGAACAAGCTTATGACCGCTCTGATACCACTTGATGTGGCATAGCCCAAGGTAGATAAAGTATGTATTGATGAGCCTAGGACCTAGACCCGCAAGCATATAAGAATAATCAACGAACTTTCACTAGCGGCTCACTCGCAAGGCGCATACAATCTCCCGAAGGTACCGGGGGATGATGGCGAGGGTCCGAGGCGAGACCCAATGATTCTAAGTGACTTAGTTGGCTTAGGCTGACCCCCAGAGGGTCTGGGATTCCCAACTTTGTGGGAGGCCGGCACGCCGGGGCGTGGGATTGGGTGGCACTCGCTCACGAACCGCGGTGGGCACACTATGGACTAATTGCGGGATTGGACACTCTCTCACCGTCCGACGGGCATGAGAAACAATACTAAATTTGCAGAGTAAAGACCAAGCAGGGTAGTACCAGTAGCTCACCTGATCGGTGTGAGAACACCGATCCCGTTCGGAGACGAGGGCGCGCCGGGAAGCGTGGGTATACACCCGAACGCTGCGGCGATGGCGCTTGACCTGAAATTAAATGAAGTACAGCACTACTCCTCACGCAGTAGGGGGGCTCTTGGGGTAGGGGTTAAGTTTCTTACAACTAAAACTACCTCCACGCAGGGAGGGGCCTTCAGCCGGCCAAGCAGGGTGGGGGAATTAAGCTAATAGAATCAATTCTCCGCTCTTCGTCGGTTCTGCCAATCTTTAGGTTTGCTGGACAGGTTGTCGATGAAGGCGCCGCCACGGACTCAACCGAACTCAGATCTTGACGAAACTGGTGCCAAAAGTTCCCAGACTGGTCGAGGATGACATCAGAATTTTGATAGGAACTTTAGTTGCCGACGTTGGTTGGGGCGGGACCGAGAGCAGGGACTCTGGTCGCTGGCTCCGACTGTCTCAGCACCAAAGCAGCAGGAAGAAGGGGTCACCACTGGCACTTCTGAACTCCGATTCAAGCGTGGCTGGAGTCGTTGGAATCGTGGTTGGGTCCTCTTCGAAACGAGACTTTATGGGGCACCAGAGGATGTTGGAGCAGACTGGGAGAGCACGGACAGTGGACTGTGGTTGGATCAGTCCCAGAGGGGACAGACTGCGCACCTGGGAAAGGAAAAATAAGAAAAGACTGCTCCGGATGCCGAATGGGGTTCCGCTTCTTGCTTCCGGAAGTAGACCCATCGTAGAAGGGCTCAGCCAAGTCCTGCCTTCAGAGCTTCAGGAGGTTGACCGTGGGAGTCTCTGCAACCTTCCTCTGGATGTCTGCCTGAGTGGATCTGCGCAGGTCGCCGAGATTTGCTCCACAGGACAGCTCCGAGGTCGGACGGGGGCGGGGCTGCTATCGTTGCGAAGCTGACTGGATGACGATTCCGACGATGTATGAAGCGCCTTAAGAAGCCTCAGGATAACGACGTGGCACCTTCTGCAAGTTGCTGGACTTCTGCTACCTACAACCTGAACCTGAGCTTCTTGTGAAAGGAGGCAATATGGAAGGGGAATTGGGGTGGGTTGGCAAGGGAAGGAGGGTTGATGGTAATAGGAGGGGGAGGGGATGTGGTTGGGGTCTCTTGGGGTGATTGAGATGGCAGGGATGGGGTGGAGGGGCTGGAGCAGCTGGAGGTGATGATGGAGGGGCTATGCACTAGAGGGAGAGGGTGGGATGGAGAGGAGGGGGAGGGGTGAACTTGGGTGGGGATGGGGCTGGGTTTGGGCGACCTTGGGCTGGTGTAGGGGTGTGGGGGGAATGTGAGATGGGAGGGAAATTCAAAAATGGCCTTGGGAGAAGCCCCTTCAGCCTTGGGGAGGTGGGGAGGTGCTTAGGGAAGTGGATGGGGTAGGTGGTGGTTGGATGGTGGAGCTAGGATTGGTGGAGGCTTTCTTGGGACTAAGAGGGGAGTTAATGGGGTGGTGGGTGGTTGGGGAGGTGATTGAATGAGGGGAGGGGAGTTAAGAGGTAGGTGGGAGAGGGGAGAGAGAGAATGGGGCGCAGCCCCCCTTGTGGGAGAGAGAAGGAGAGAGAGAGAGAAATAGATAATGAGAGATATAGAGGGATTTGGAAAGATGTTTTCAATATTCATGCCAAAGTGATTACATGGGGAGAGATGGGGCCTATTTATAGGCAACCACTCTTTACATGACCAAAATAACCCTGACAATAAGACAAAAGACCCAACATATCCTAGACTCAATCTATTAGGCCCAAAACTAAGGTACTAAGGCCCAATTAAGCATAACAAGAGAAATGGACTAGAACAACATGACTCAATAAAGGAAAATACATAAGATAGGACTCAATAAAAATGAAAATACATAAGATGAGACTTAGAAAATGAAGATAACATGTGTAGATCATAGTCAGCCCATATCAAGAGTGTGCAGGCGACCCGAGCCAGAGGGAGTGTCGTGAGATGTCCTCATCAGGGGTTCCTCCTTCCTTGGACCTCTTTCATTACTTTTTTGAGTTGAAGGGGCATTCCTCGGCCGGGAAGGGCTTCTATTTTATCTAGGCGAGGCGGAACAGGAGCTGTGTCTCCTTAGCCGCGAAGGACTCTTCTCACAAGGGGTGAATGACTCAGTTCTTCTGGGTGGGGATTTTTTCGGTGGAGGAGTCTTGGAGGTGTCCCGTAATCCCCAACTTTCACCCGAACATTCCTCCGAGGTAAGATGAGTTCTCTCCGGATGTGGAGAAATATGCGGCCCTTCTGATGAAGCATCGCCAGTCCACGGAGGAGCTGGTGACTCCGGAGAACATCGAGCGATGCCTTCTCCAGCGGCTACGGCCGACAAGTAAGGGCACCATGAATCAGCTTTCTCGTCGGGTGATGAAGCCATTTTTCTTTCCCTGACCATGCTTTCTTTAGCGCAGACACCAGGCGGCCGGCTGCGGAGGAGGAGCCTGTGACCGAGCGGGAAGTGATTGATCTGGGCGACGACTCGGCTGCCGCTGAGTTGCGAGCTCCCGAGGGTCGCTCCCGAGCCCGAGATAAGGGCAAGGGGGTGACCCGGGAAGGGTCTTCCAGGTCGCGGGGGTCCAAGCGCAAGGATCCCGTGGAGGGGATGATACGGGACGCCGTGAAGGCCAAGAAGGCCGGGGCCGCCCCCGCGGTCGAAGGTGGCTCTGGCTCGGCTCTCCCCTCTGCCGAGCGTGATAGGGCTGACCCTATTAGGTCGGCTCTCCCATCCGCTGAGCAAGAGGGGGCCGAGGAGGCCAGGGCCGTTTCTGTGGTTGGCGGCGGTGATGGTCCGGCTCTCCCCTCTGCAGGAGCCGAGGGGGCCGAGGCCGAAGCGGGCGACTCCAGGACCGCAGCTGAGGCTGGAGCGTCGAGCTCGGCAGGCGGCGCTCTGGGTGGCGACGTCGGGGCCGAGCCGGTCGAGGATGGTGGGTCGCGAGGAGAGGCTATGCAGCCCCAACCAACCGAGGAAAGAGGGGTGGATGAAGCAGCAGCTCGATCCGGGCCGGCCGGCGGGGCTCCCATGGGGATGCCGCTCGAAGGGGGGGCCCCTATTCTAGCGGCCCTAGAGAGGCTGGGCATCCAGGGCCCTCTGTATCAGAGATGTTGTTGCATAGCTGTGAATGTGGTGAGGGGAGGAGACAAGCAACGCTCCCCACCCGTGGCCCTTGAGATGGTTATGGAGGGTGGCCTGGTCCTGGCCCAGATGGGGGCCTCTCTGGCTGAAGCTTACGCTCGGTTGGAGTCAGAATGGGAAACCTTGCCTGGACCCTTGGCGCATCCGATGGGAAGGTAGCTCGGCTCACCGAGGAGCGTGATGAGCTTCGGCGGGAGCTCTCCTCGGTTAGAGAGCTGGCGAGGGTGAGCCAGGTGGAGGCCCGGACACTGACCGGGCAACTGGCTCAGGCCCGCGGGTTGCTCGAGAGGAAGAGCCGACTTCTGGAGGAGGAGCGTGTGGCTCGCGCCGAGCTAGATGGCCAGTGGGAGGCCGAGCGCGCGGAGCTATTAGACCGAGCGGAGGAAGCCACGCGTCTTCGGTTGGAGGTCGAGGCTGATCGGGCCGAGGCAGAAAAGCAGATAGCCGAGGCAGAGTGGAGGTTGGCCGAGGCGGAGCGGGAGAAGGCCGAGCTCGCCAGTAGGGTGGGATCGGACGGGCCGGAGGCACTCGAGCAATACAAACACTCGGAGGCCTACCGGGTCGATCTTAAGGAGGCTGCCCTCCCCTACTACGAGTTAGCACTTCGCCAGGGCATCCGCAAGGGGTTCAAGCATGGCTACAGCCAGGCCATCTTCTACGCGGAGGAGCAGGCGCCCGGGACAAGCAGTTTCCCGTCCGGGCAATGCTACGACTCGGATTCGGTGTCCTCTGATTCCTTTAGTTCGGTGTCGGGGGAAGAAGGAGACCAGGGGGACTCGTCTTCGTTTGAGGGGTCGCCAACTTTGGATGTCTCGGGAGGGCGCGCAACCGAGGCAGTTCCCACGCAGGAGGTGTAATGTCCCGGATCTTTATTGGGTCTTTCGGATCCTTTTCGGAGAGTTTCAGATCGCTTTTGTAGCTCCCGAGTTGAGTTTTACGATCCGTGTGAGTTTTTCTCTCGTACTAGTTACGGAACCCTACGGTGAGTTTATTTGTCAGTTCATCGACTCGTGGACGATACAGTGGCGATGTGCTCTTCGAGCCGGTCGTTTCGACTATTTTTGCGTATTTTTCTGAGAGCGGGCGAAAAATTAGATTTTTTAGAAATTAGGAAAATTTCCTAATTTTTTTCTATAAATTCAATTCCACTATCTCTCCTGCTCATTTTCAACTTCACGCTATCTCACTCCGTTCTCTCCCGTCTCTAGTCCATTCGGCGCGGGGCGCGCACCGTTGCGGAGCTTGCTGAGGCATGGACGTGCTCGAGTGATCGGTTCGCGGGAAGGAGTAGCGGATGGAGCGTGGTGGGCGCGATCCCTCGATGGATTCCGAGAGGGCGTCGTTCGTGATTCGGTGGTTTTCGGCGTGGTTTAGTCCCTTCGGGGCACGGTTTCTTCGGTGGAGGTAGGGAGATGGACCGCCACTTCCTTCTACACGTTTTCCCTGCTTCTGTGCGTTGTTTGGTGCTCAATCGGGGGAGATCGGGCCGATTTAGTGAAAACCGTAGTTTTTGGGGTTTTCAGGGTTCGCCGGAAAATGGCAACCATTTGTGATGTGGTTAGTGTCAAACTGACCGTTGGGATGTCTAGATCCCATTCACGTAAGTTTCGTGTCGATCGGTTATCATTCGAGGCCGTAGGAGTCCGGGAACCTCGGTGACCCACTTTGGGTCGATTTGATGAAATCGCCCCGATCTCTTATTTTAGGGCTTGCATGTGGGCTTTTGAGCCTCCTAGAGTTGTTTTTCGTCATCTAGGTTTGTTTCCCCTGCGCTTCGGTGTGAATGGGGCGTGGAACGGCCCGATTTGGCGTTTCCACTGTTTTCCCGCCGTGACCGGTGTAGCGGTAGTTTCAGAGACCGTCACATGTCTCTGACGGCCCTACGACAGACCGTGATAGCGTCTGGGCGTTTTTAGTTCTTCGTGGTTTTGGGAGTGTGACGGCCCAGGGGAGGCGCATCACAGCTCTCTGACGCGTCCGGGGTGATGCGTAACGCCTGTTTTGTCGTCTAGCATTTTGGGTGAGTCGGTTCCCCTGACGCGCCCGCCCTGGTGCGTCAGGTTTGTGTAACGCGCCTGTCCCAGGCCGTTACACTCTGTTTTAGTTGTGTTGGGTGGCTGTGTCAGCTGTCTCTAACGGCCCTGCCCCCTTGCGTCACAGTGCTGTAACGCGTCCGCCGTGGACCATTACGTGCTATTTGTCCGAGTTTCAGTTTTGGGTCGGTTGGCGTAACGCGCCTGTCCTCACGCGTTAGGTGGGCGTAACGCATCTGCACTAGTGCGTTAGGCCGCCATAACGCGCCTGCCCTGGTGCGTTACGTGGCTCGCGTTGTGTCTTTGTGCCTATTATCTCTGAAGCGCCTGCCCCGGTGCGTCAGGCCCGTGTAACGCACCTATGCTAGGCCGTTACAGTCCTGTTGTGGCCGTGATGGTCATTGGGCTTTTTGGTGTGTGGTCGTGTGTTGTGGGTCTGTCTTAGGTGACGTTAGGGGTTGTTTTGTGGCGTGTTTGTGTGTGTGTCTCTTTATGTTAGGGTGATGTCTGTCGCTCCCGTGGTCTGGCCTCTTTCCCCGTGGACATCGGTCGATGCTCCTATGACGGCTAAGACTACGTTTTCGAGTATGTCGACAGTTTCTTGTGCTGCCTTTGGTGTTTGAGGTACGGGTGACAATGCATATTCGACTGTCTGTACTTCAGCGCTGCATTTCGAGCTTCTTCCTTGCGTCGCCCTAGACGTGCATCAGTCGAAAGGTGAGCTTGATATACGGTTTGTAAGCTAGTTTCCGTCAGCTCCTGCGGTTACCGTAGCATCCTACGGGGGGAGAAAACTAGCTAGAGGCCTGGCTCTAGGCAGGAGCCGGTGTGTGCACACATGGTCAGGGGCTGAGGACTGACGCCGACGGGCGTAACCCTGACTAGTACTTGTATTTATGGTTCCACGTGGGTCTGCGACTCGACCTTGTCCGTGTTGGTCGCGCTTGGCGGGTGGTCGGGACACTTGTGGTGGGTGTTCTGGTGCAGTGTAAGACGTCAGTGGACGCATCTGGCCGTTCTCCCGGTGCGGGGGTTTTTCCGTCGCGTGGCGCGCGACTCCCGTGCTCTTCCTGTGTTGTGACCTGTCCAGGTTGGCCTTTCCGTGGCTGTACTCGAGGTATGTGCCTGTCTAGGTATTTTCTAGACTTTCTTTTGCATGCCTGTTGTAGGTGTAGGTTGGGGTGTTTATGCGTGGTTTTTACCCTTTTCCTCGTTGCTCCTTACTCCTCTTTCCCTTTCTAGGCCTGCTTGCCTGTTCGGGTTATTCCCCTCATCCTTACCTGTTCCCTACTCCTGCTTCCCTTTCTTTTGCAGCTTTCTAGTGTTGTTTCTTGCGGCTGTCCCTGTTGTTCTGTGTTACTGCATGTTTTTCAGTGGGGATCCGCGTGACCCCTACTGTGCCAGTGACACGAGACTCACCCCTGCTTTTCAGGTGGGGTGATGTGTTCGTTCTGCTTCCGCGGGTCTTGGAGTTCGAGTCGTAGCTGCCAGCTGGTACCCCCCTCGGGCTTCCCCCGACTTTTCGGTACGTCTTTTCTTTCTGTCGACTGTACTGCTAGACTGCTGTCTTTAGCTTTGGACTTGACTCTGGTATATAATTGTTTAAAATCTGTTAAATAAAATGTAATTTTATTTCTGCTACTTTCGCAGCCCGACCTAATGAAATTTTAATTGCTTGCTGCTTTATCTATCAGTTCAATGTACTATACGACAATCCTTTTTCCCTTCGGAGCTTTACCGCTCTTGGGAGGCCTCGCGAGTTCCAAGTGGTATCACGTGTATTCGGTAGTCCTATCGGGTATACCTGGTATCCGGGATCCGGGTCGTCACCGTTGGTATCAAAGCGTTGTTGTGTGAAGTACATGGGAATCTCAGATATACAGTGTCCAGAGTCGCTAAGTCCAGTACAGTCTTCAGCTGGCATTAGGTCGTTTTGTGGTTGTGTTGTCGGGTTGTTCTTCCATGCTTACCCTTGCTAGTCCTTAAATTTCGAGGACAAAATTTCTTAAAGGAGGGGAGGATGTAATGTCCCGGATCTTTATTGGGTCTTTCGATCCTTTTCGGAGAGTTTCGGATCGTTTTTGTAGCTCCCGAGTTGAGTTTTACGATCCGTGTGGGTTTTTCTCTTGTACTAGTTACGGACACCTACGGTGAGTTTATTTGTCAGTTCATCGACTCGTGGACGATACAGTGGCGATGTGCTCTTTGAGCCGGTCGTTCGACTATTTTTGCGTATTTTTCTGAGACCGGGCCAAAAATTGGATTTTTCAGAAATTAGGAAAATTTCCTAATTTCTTTCTATAAATTCAATTCCACTATCTCTCCTGCTCATTTTCAACTTCACGCTATCTCACTCCATTCTCTCCCATCTCTGGTCCGTTCAGCGCAGGGCGCGCACCGTTGCGGAGCTGGCTGAGGCGTGGACGTGCTCGAGTGATTGGTTCGCGGGAAGGAGCAGCAGATGGAGCGTGGTGGGCGCGATCCCTCGGTGGATTCCGAGAGGGCGTCGTTCGTGATTCGGTGGTTTTCGACGTGGTTTAGTCCCTTCGGGGCACGGTTTCTTCGGTGGAGGTAGGGAGATGGACCGCCACTTCCTTCTACACGTTTTCCCTGCTTCTGTGCGTTGTTTGGTGCTCGATCGGGGGAGATCGGGCCGATTTAGTGAAAATCGTAGTTTTTGGGGTTTTCAGGGTTCGCAGGAAAACGGCAATCATTTGTGATGTGGTTAGTGTCAAACTGACCATTGGGATGTCTGGATCCCATTCACGTAAGTTTCGTGTCGATCGGTTGTCATTCGAGGCCGGTAGGAGTCCGGGAACCTCGGTGACCCACTTTGGGTCGATTTGATGAAATTGCCCCGATCTCTTGTTTTAGGGCTTGCATGTGGGCTTTTGAGCCTCCTAGAGTTGTTTTTCATCGTCTAGGTTTGTTTCCCCTGTGCTTCGGCGTGAATGGGGCGTGGAACGGCCCGATTTGGCGTTTCCACTGTTTTCCCACCGTGACCAGTGTAGCGGTCGTTTCAGAGACCGTCACATGTCTCTGATGGCCCTACGACAGACCGTCACAGCGTCTGGGCATTTTTAGTTCTTCGTGGTTTTGGGAGTGTGACGGCCCAGGGGAGGCGCGTCACAGCTCTCTGACGCGTCTGGGGTGATGCGTCACGCCTGTTTTGTCGTCTAGCGTTTTGGGTGAGTCGGTTCCCCTGACACGCCCGCCCTGGTGCATCATGTTTGTGTAACGCGCCTGCCCCAGGCCGTTACACTCTATTTTTGTTGTGTTGGGAGGCTGTGTCGACTGTCTTTAACGGCCCTGCCCCCTTGCGTCACAGTGCTGTAACGCGTCCGCCGTGGACCGTTACGTGCTGTTTGTCCGAGTTTCAGTTTTGGGTCGGTTGGGGTAACGTGCCTGTCCTCACGCGTTAGGTGGGCGTAACGCGTCTGTGCTAGTGCGTTAGGCCGCCGTAACGCCTGCCCTGGTGCGTTACGTGGCACGCGTTGTGTCTTTGTGCCTGTTGTCTCTGACGCGCCTGCTCCGGTACGTCAGGCCCGTGTAACGCGCCTATGCTAGGCCGTTACAGTCCTGTTGTGGCCGTGATGGCCGTTGGGCTTTTTGGTGTGTGGTCGTGTGTTGTGGGTCTGTCTTAGGTGACGTTAGGGGTTGTTTTGTGGCGTGTCTGTGTGTGCGTCTGTCTATGTTAGGGTGATGTCTGTCGCTCCCGTGGTCTGGCCGCTTTCCCCGTGGACATCGGTCGATGCTCCTATGAAGGCTAAGACTACGTTTCCGAGTCTGTCGGCAGTTTCTTGTACTGCCTTTGGTGTTTGAGGTACGAGTGACAGTGCATGTTCGACTGTCTGTACTTCAGCGCCGCGTTTCGAGCTTCTTCCTTGCGTCGCCCTAGACGTGCAGCAGTCGAAAGGTGACCCCAATATACGGTTTGTAAGCTAGTTTTCGTTGGCTCTTGCGGTTACCGTAGCGTCCTACGGGGGGAGAAAACTAGCTAGAGGCCTGGCTCTAGGCAGGAGCCGGTGTGTGCACACATGGTCAGGGGCTGAGGACTGACGCCGACGGGCGTAACCCTGACTAGTACTTGTACATGTGTTTCCACGTGGGTCTGCGACTCGGCCTTGTCCGTGTTGGTCGCGCTTGGCGGGTGATGCGGGACGAGACCACGGACACGACAATTAACGAGGGAAGCGTCGGACGTGCGCGGTTGAGAAACCGGCAAGAGCTAGGGTGGTCGGCTCGCACTTTCGTGCCCGGATCGGGTCACGGGACGGTCACGCTCTCTCTCGTAGCAGCGGTGAATGATAATATAGCGAGCTAACGGACCTAAAGCATGCTCTCTAGCAGCGGCATAAACAAGCATATATGAAATTAAGCAAAATGCCAAGTAAGGGAGCGAATGCGATACCTCCACGCGCTCGGCGTGGGGAAGACGGACCCGGCCGAAAACTCGTACTCCCGGGAAACTTAACACACAATAATTACAGCAATGGGAACATGCCCACTCCACGCAGGGAGGTAAAGGGCTATACAAATGGGCCCGGGAGGACCGAATTCGGGTTGACGGGCAGCTTCGGGTGTTGATTCGGCTACACGCGTGTTCACGACCGTGGGGCCCACGTGCTGTCCGGAGGCGCCGTGTGGGACCCGGTGGTACCGCTGTAGTGGAGACACTTGGGGAAGCGCTCCCCGGGCTGGCGGCACGCTGGTTCGCCGACCGGAGGTCGGGCGGCTAAGTTCGGCACCGGTCGGAAAAATCGATCGAAAATCTGCCGGTTCTGTATTTCAGCGCACGCTCCAGCGAGAACGGACGCTGCGATCAGCACCGGTGTCGGAATGCGACGAGATCAGAGCCGTTGGAAAGCTGCTTCGAAGTACTGCAATCTAGTGGCCTTCAGAAAAATTCACCAGATTTGTACTTTGTGTTGGCGAATTTTATATGCTGCTGTTGTACAGTAACCGAAGACTCAGATCTGCAGAGAACGTTCCTGTTGATTGCCTTTGACTGTGACGTAAATGTCCGAATTTGAAGATGTGTTCTTCAGCAAGGTTGTAGGAAATCGAACAAGGAAACCAGGACGATTTTTGGATTTGGATTTGGAGGTGGTGGTGATTTGTTATGATTTTCGAAGTGGAGGGTGGTCGGATCTGGGTTCTGACTAAAAATGATGTATCAGAGGAAGAACATGAATTTCTAAAAATAGATAGAAGGCTGATAAAAAAATAAGAAATTTTGTGGAGGTAGGGGGTGATGGACAGAACTCCCAGTAAAATTGGGAGGGCTTGGACAAATCAAAAAGATGGTCGGAGGGGGAGAACTCAGAGGTTCTGTCACTGTAGATAGAAACCTGGCAGATCTGGGATGACAGATTGGACGAAAATGTAAAAATACTAAAAGATGGAGTTTTGGCGTGAAAATTTAGGTGGATCTTGGAATGCAAGGGCTGAACACACCATACAAAATTCAGATCAATCCAAGCTTGTGGCTGAGACAGACAATTCGTGGAAGCTGCTGTGGTCGGACGAAGATAGAACTACAGAGGCGGCTCGATGGCGGCACGAACGGCGGCGGCGGCAGCACCGATGATCACCGGAGATAGAGGGGAGGGGATTGAAGATAGAACCACTCTAGAATTTGGGGTTGGAGAAGGAAGAACACCAGGGGAGAGAGGGAGAGAGGGCACACCCTTCTTACTTCAAGCAATTTTCACATAATTTCTTCATTAAAATCTCTAATGACACTATACATAGGCTTATATAGAGAATGGCAAGGGGTGGGGGGCTGGGAATTTCGTGGGAAATAAGTCATTTTCTTCCCCCATGTGGTCAAAACTCAAAAAAAATAAAGTACATATGAATGGGGCACTCCTTTGACTAGGTAGGTAAGGTAGGTGGCCTACCTTTGAAATTTTAACCCCTTTGTCTCCCATGTGGTCAATTAGCATTCAAACCTTCTAGATGGCCACCTAGGATGGTTGACCAGCCCCACATGGATTAGGTGGACCAATGGGGAAGGGGAGGGGGCCCCCTAGCTGGACCTACTACACAATTGCACAAAAACTCACACAATCCTAGGGAATGACACATTGGCTTACAAAGCCTTACAATTGTACATATACTCTCCCAAGGATATAAAAGCAAACTAAAGGACACAAATACAAAATAAAAATGTCAGTGCTCGGCGTCGATTCCCATCAATTCTCCCCGGGTGGGAGGAACTCGACCCCGTCGAGTAGGGGTATGGATGCTCGAGTACTCTGGCGGATCCGTCACCATGCCAAGTAGCGCGGGTATACTCCACTCCAAGTGACCGTCACCTGCTCATTCCATATATACTCGATATGCACAAGCTGCCATGGGCTAGAGGTGGACACTCCGGGTGGGGCACTCTCAAAGGGAAGGAAACAGCTCGAAGACTCACTAGGAATCACCGCTGAGTCCCTATAGGTGACTGATCTGGGTATAGATGTGGAACCGATCCCATACTCATCAAGTGAGTCCACTCGCCTCTTACTCATAAGAGACCGACAACGAGCTTGCACAAGACACATGCAGACTCTCAAACTACACACAAACCATGCAAACAAGAAACTTACTTATGTATGACTCTAGACACACCTATTGTTAGTCCGACCCGTACATGGGTGAGGGGGGGCCAGGACACCCAAACGTATGCCATGCATGCATCTGACGTAACCGGTGGTTGATATCATGTGGAAATCCTAGACATCCTAAGGTGGTCCATGCATGGATATGGGATGTGGATGTGGGAGGGCCAAGAGTATCTCCCCTAGATGATGGCGTATTTTGTAAGTGTACGGGCTTGGTGGGCATAGACGACCCGGCCCGTGGGGAAGGGGTGTGGTAGCGGACTCCCTCGAAGAAGTGAAGTGAATGTGGAGGGTCTAAGGATCCACTAAGGAATGGGTCAAAGGGATCAAAGAAGGTATGACCCCTTGTGGTGGGTTCCCACAAGTCACGGTCCCACGTGTAGAAGTTTTGAAGGTGTGGATAGTCACCTTCTTGAATTGTGACGGGTGGGACGGGGATCGTGGGCAAGAAGTATGATTCCTCCCTCAGACAAAAGGGTATGAATTCGGGCTCGTCCGGTAAGGGAATGAGTAAGAGGACCTCCGTGGTGACACAACCCACGGTGCACTCGGAGGTAATGGACCCTAAGGCCGGATGGGTGAAGCTAAGACTAGCGGGTTGGTCAAAGCCTCGAGCCAATAAATGTGTAAAGGTCAACTGCCGGTCTAACCCTTTAAGAAGGTCGTCCAATGTGTCCACATAGTGACGAGACCGGAAGGTGGTGTGAAATGAGTTGCTTGACACTAGAGGTAGGGTGGGGTCCATGGATGGGAAGGGAGGTGAGACCAAGCCTTCTTTGAGCCATCTAAGAAGTGGCTCGGCTATGTATAGCGTACCCGTTAGAAACACGGGTGACTCGGGCTCAGGTGGTTCCAAATGAGATGGTCCCGAATGTGGAGTGGACCGCTGGGGTTGGGTGGCTGGACATGCGAGGGTGATCTTTCCGGGTAGGTAAGGTGGGTATAAGGTGCAAGTCCTCTTGCCCCAGTCAAGATTGGCTCTTCGTTCTCCTAACCACATTTGCCCTAAAATGATGCATGAACCAGCAAGTGTGCCGATCCTACACCATGCGCCATCAGTGTAGAGAACAGAGCCGATCCTCTTATAGAACTCAACACAAGCAAAATCACCATCGCGGACAATCTCGCCTGTCTTGGAGAGAGACTCCACGATGTCAAGAGAAACCCAATTATCCGACTCCTTATCGGTGAAATGGAGTTCCGTTGTGGACCCGTTGGGTAGAGTGACTTTCATAGTGAGAGGGGTAAAACCAAGGGCTCGGGCCATGAGGATATTGACTTTGGCCGTAAAGATTGACCACTCGGACGTATGGTCTTGGGGAACGGCCATGGGTAGCGGACATGGACATGAATACACACGGTGACAAAACACTAGACCGACTATGCAAGTTTGGAATGTAAGCACACTAAGGACCCTAGACGTAAACCAAGACTCGGTACGTGGCGGAGATAACCGATCCGAAGATCACTCGCGCAAATGTGCGGCCTTCCCGATAGGCGTAGCCTAACGTTCGGACAACACCTTTTGATATACCGAGTAAAGGGATGTATGCGACCCAAAAATGACTCTTTTTGTTGTTTTGAAAATATGATGATCCTAAACATGACTTAGACAATGACTTAAATGACACTCTTTTTTTTTATTTTGGACACCCTAGACTCAAACTCGCTCTGATACCAAATTGATGCGGGGCGAGACTACGGACACGACAAGCTCGCGATCGTCCCTTAACGAGAGAAGCGTCGGACGTGCGCGGTTGAGAAACCGGCAAGAGCTAGGGTGGTCGGCTCACACTTTCGTGCCCGGATCGGGTCACGGGACAGTCACGCTCTCTCTCGTAGCAGCGGTGAATGATAATATAGCGAGCTAACGGACCTAAAGCATGCTCTCTAGCAGCGGCATAAACAAGCATATATGAAATTAAGCAAAATGCCAAGTAAGGGAGCGAATGCGATACCTCCACGCGCTCGGCGTGGGGAAGACGAACCCGGCCGAAAACTCGTACTCCCGGGAAACTTAACACACAATAATTACAGCAATGGGAACATGCCCACTCCACGCAGGGAGGTAAAGGGCTATACAAATGGGCCCGGGAGGACCGAATTCGGGTTGACGGGCAGCTTCGGGTGTTGATTCGGCTACACGCGTGTTCACGACCGTGGGGCCCACGTGCTGTCCGGAGGGGCCGTGTGGGACCCGGTGGTACCGCTGTAGTGGAGACACTTGGGGAAGCGCTCCCCGGGCTGGCAGCACGCTGGTTCGTCGGCCGGAGGCCGGGCGGCTCCGTTCGGCACCGGTCGGAAAAATCGATCGAAAATCTGCCAGTTCTGTATTTCAGCGCGCGCTCCGGCGAGAACGGACGCTGCGATCAGCACCGGTGTCGGAATGCGACGAGATCAGAGCCGTTTGAAAGCTGCTTCGAAGTACTGCAATCTAGTGGCCTTCAGAAAAATTCACCAGATTTGTACTTTATGTTGGCGAATTTTATATGCTGCTGTTGTATAGTAACCGAAGACTCAGATCTGCAGAGAACGTTCCTGTTGATTGCCTTTGACCGTGACGTAAATGTCCGAATTTGAAGATGTGTTCTTCAGCAAGGTTGTAGGAAATCGAACAAGGAAACCAGGACTATTTTTGGATTTGGATTTGGAGGTGGTGGTGATTTGTTATGATTTTGGAAGTGGAGGGTGGTCGGATCTGGGTTCTGACTAAAAATACTGTATCAGAGGAAGAACACGAATTTCTAAAAATAGATAGAAGGCTGATAAAAAATTAAGAAATTTTGTGGAGGTAGGGGGTGATGGACAGAACTCCCAGTAAAATTGGGAGGGTTTGGACAAATCAAAAAGATGGTCGGAGGGGGAGAACTCAGAGGTTCTGTCACTGTAGACAGAAACTTGGCAGATCTGGGATGACAGATTGGACGAAAATGTAAAAATACTAAAAGATGGAGTTTTG